>OX578149.1:130905974-131496897 GCA_951213105.1 Amaurobius ferox | reverse complement strand
TAACCCCTGTGGTTCTTACATTTGAACCCATTTCACCACCCAACGTCGACATGTATCGAGCATTCAATTCTCACTCACAGGGATGCTGATTTTCCATAAAAATTTTAATGTTAAACCATGTTATTTTGATTCTGAATCTATCCACTGATTTGCTGTTTCTGATTAGTAAACTGTAAATTTATCTAAACTTCAGTCTTGTTGGGCATATCTAACCCCTGTGGTTCTTACATTTGAACCCATTTCACCACCCAACGTCGACATGTATCGAGCATTCAATTCTCACTCACAGGGATGCTGATTTTCCATAAAAATTTTAATGTTAAACCATGTTATTTTGATTCTGAATCTATCCACTGATTTGCTGTTTCTGATTAGTAAACTGTAAATTTATCTAAACTTCAGTCTTGTTGGGCATATCTAACCCCTGTGGTTCTTACATTTGAACCCATTTCACCACCCAACGTCGACATGTATCGAGCATTCAATTCTCACTCACAGGGATGCTGATTTTCCATAAAAATTTTAATGTTAAACCATGTTATTTTGATTCTGAATCTATCCACTGATTTGCTGTTTCTGATTAGTAAACTGTAAATTTATCTAAACTTCAGTCTTGTTGGGCATATCTAACCCCTGTGGTTCTTACATTTGAACCCATTTCACCACCCAACGTCGACATGTATCGAGCATTCAATTCTCACTCACAGGGATGCTGATTTTCCATAAAAATTTTAATGTTAAACCATGTTATTTTGATTCTGAATCTATCCACTGATTTGCTGTTTCTGATTAGTAAACTGTAAATTTATCTAAACTTCAGTCTTGTTGGGCATATCTAACCCCTGTGGTTCTTACATTTGAACCCATTTCACCACCCAACGTCGACATGTATCGAGCATTCAATTCTCACTCACAGGGATGCTGATTTTCCATAAAAATTTTAATGTTAAACCATGTTATTTTGATTCTGAATCTATCCACTGATTTGCTGTTTCTGATTAGTAAACTGTAAATTTATCTAAACTTCAGTCTTGTTGGGCATATCTAACCCCTGTGGTTCTTACATTTGAACCCATTTCACCACCCAACGTCGACATGTATCGAGCATTCAATTCTCACTCACAGGGATGCTGATTTTCCATAAAAATTTTAATGTTAAACCATGTTATTTTGATTCTGAATCTATCCACTGATTTGCTGTTTCTGATTAGTAAACTGTAAATTTATCTAAACTTCAGTCTTGTTGGGCATATCTAACCCCTGTGGTTCTTACATTTGAACCCATTTCACCACCCAACGTCGACATGTATCGAGCATTCAATTCTCACTCACAGGGATGCTGATTTTCCATAAAAATTTTAATGTTAAACCATGTTATTTTGATTCTGAATCTATCCACTGATTTGCTGTTTCTGATTAGTAAACTGTAAATTTATCTAAACTTCAGTCTTGTTGGGCATATCTAACCCCTGTGGTTCTTACATTTGAACCCATTTCACCACCCAACGTCGACATGTATCGAGCATTCAATTCTCACTCACAGGGATGCTGATTTTCCATAAAAATTTTAATGTTAAACCATGTTATTTTGATTCTGAATCTATCCACTGATTTGCTGTTTCTGATTAGTAAACTGTAAATTTATCTAAACTTCAGTCTTGTTGGGCATATCTAACCCCTGTGGTTCTTACATTTGAACCCATTTCACCACCCAACGTCGACATGTATCGAGCATTCAATTCTCACTCACAGGGATGCTGATTTTCCATAAAAATTTTAATGTTAAACCATGTTATTTTGATTCTGAATCTATCCACTGATTTGCTGTTTCTGATTAGTAAACTGTAAATTTATCTAAACTTCAGTCTTGTTGGGCATATCTAACCCCTGTGGTTCTTACATTTGAACCCATTTCACCACCCAACGTCGACATGTATCGAGCATTCAATTCTCACTCACAGGGATGCTGATTTTCCATAAAAATTTTAATGTTAAACCATGTTATTTTGATTCTGAATCTATCCACTGATTTGCTGTTTCTGATTAGTAAACTGTAAATTTATCTAAACTTCAGTCTTGTTGGGCATATCTAACCCCTGTGGTTCTTACATTTGAACCCATTTCACCACCCAACGTCGACATGTATCGAGCATTCAATTCTCACTCACAGGATGCTGATTTTCCATAAAAATTTTAATGTTAAACCATGTTATTTTGATTCTGAATCTATCCACTGATTTGCTGTTTCTGATTAGTAAACTGTAAATTTATCTAAACTTCAGTCTTGTTGGGCATATCTAACCCCTGTGGTTCTTACATTTGAACCCATTTCACCACCCAACGTCGACATGTATCGAGCATTCAATTCTCACTCACAGGGATGCTGATTTTCCATAAAAATTTTAATGTTAAACCATGTTATTTTGATTCTGAATCTATCCACTGATTTGCTGTTTCTGATTAGTAAACTGTAAATTTATCTAAACTTCAGTCTTGTTGGGCATATCTAACCCCTGTGGTTCTTACATTTGAACCCATTTCACCACCCAACGTCGACATGTATCGAGCATTCAATTCTCACTCACAGGGATGCTGATTTTCCATAAAAATTTTAATGTTAAACCATGTTATTTTGATTCTGAATCTATCCACTGATTTGCTGTTTCTGATTAGTAAACTGTAAATTTATCTAAACTTCAGTCTTGTTGGGCATATCTAACCCCTGTGGTTCTTACATTTGAACCCATTTCACCACCCAACGTCGACATGTATCGAGCATTCAATTCTCACTCACAGGGATGCTGATTTTCCATAAAAATTTTAATGTTAAACCATGTTATTTTGATTCTGAATCTATCCACTGATTTGCTGTTTCTGATTAGTAAACTGTAAATTTATCTAAACTTCAGTCTTGTTGGGCATATCTAACCCCTGTGGTTCTTACATTTGAACCCATTTCACCACCCAACGTCGACATGTATCGAGCATTCAATTCTCACTCACAGGGATGCTGATTTTCCATAAAAATTTTAATGTTAAACCATGTTATTTTGATTCTGAATCTATCCACTGATTTGCTGTTTCTGATTAGTAAACTGTAAATTTATCTAAACTTCAGTCTTGTTGGGCATATCTAACCCTGTGGTTCTTACATTTGAACCCATTTCACCACCCAACGTCGACATGTATCGAGCATTCAATTCTCACTCACAGGGATGCTGATTTTCCATAAAAATTTTAATGTTAAACCATGTTATTTTGATTCTGAATCTATCCACTGATTTGCTGTTTCTGATTAGTAAACTGTAAATTTATCTAAACTTCAGTCTTGTTGGGCATATCTAACCCCTGTGGTTCTTACATTTGAACCCATTTCACCACCCAACGTCGACATGTATCGAGCATTCAATTCTCACTCACAGGGATGCTGATTTTCCATAAAAATTTTAATGTTAAACCATGTTATTTTGATTCTGAATCTATCCACTGATTTGCTGTTTCTGATTAGTAAACTGTAAATTTATCTAAACTTCAGTCTTGTTGGGCATATCTAACCCCTGTGGTTCTTACATTTGAACCCATTTCACCACCCAACGTCGACATGTATCGAGCATTCAATTCTCACTCACAGGGATGCTGATTTTCCATAAAAATTTTAATGTTAAACCATGTTATTTTGATTCTGAATCTATCCACTGATTTGCTGTTTCTGATTAGTAAACTGTAAATTTATCTAAACTTCAGTCTTGTTGGGCATATCTAACCCCTGTGGTTCTTACATTTGAACCCATTTCACCACCCAACGTCGACATGTATCGAGCATTCAATTCTCACTCACAGGGATGCTGATTTTCCATAAAAATTTTAATGTTAAACCATGTTATTTTGATTCTGAATCTATCCACTGATTTGCTGTTTCTGATTAGTAAACTGTAAATTTATCTAAACTTCAGTCTTGTTGGGCATATCTAACCCCTGTGGTTCTTACATTTGAACCCATTTCACCACCCAACGTCGGCATGTATCGAGCATTCAATTCTCACTCACAGGGATGCTGATTTTCCATAAAAATTTTAATGTTAAACCATGTTATTTTGATTCTGAATCTATCCACTGATTTGCTGTTTCTGATTAGTAAACTGTAAATTTATCTAAACTTCAGTCTTGTTGGGCATATCTAACCCCTGTGGTTCTTACATTTGAACCCATTTCACCACCCAACGTCGACATGTATCGAGCATTCAATTCTCACTCACAGGGATGCTGATTTTCCATAAAAATTTTAATGTTAAACCATGTTATTTTGATTCTGAATCTATCCACTGATTTGCTGTTTCTGATTAGTAAACTGTAAATTTATCTAAACTTCAGTCTTGTTGGGCATATCTAACCCCTGTGGTTCTTACATTTGAACCCATTTCACCACCCAACGTCGACATGTATCGAGCATTCAATTCTCACTCACAGGGATGCTGATTTTCCATAAAAATTTTAATGTTAAACCATGTTATTTTGATTCTGAATCTATCCACTGATTTGCTGTTTCTGATTAGTAAACTGTAAATTTATCTAAACTTCAGTCTTGTTGGGCATATCTAACCCCTGTGGTTCTTACATTTGAACCCATTTCACCACCCAACGTCGGCATGTATCGAGCATTCAATTCTCACTCACAGGGATGCTGATTTTCCATAAAAATTTTAATGTTAAACCATGTTATTTTGATTCTGAATCTATCCACTGATTTGCTGTTTCTGATTAGTAAACTGTAAATTTATCTAAACTTCAGTCTTGTTGGGCATATCTAACCCCTGTGGTTCTTACATTTGAACCCATTTCACCACCCAACGTCGACATGTATCGAGCATTCAATTCTCACTCACAGGGATGCTGATTTTCCATAAAAATTTTAATGTTAAACCATGTTATTTTGATTCTGAATCTATCCACTGATTTGCTGTTTCTGATTAGTAAACTGTAAATTTATCTAAACTTCAGTCTTGTTGGGCATATCTAACCCCTGTGGTTCTTACATTTGAACCCATTTCACCACCCAACGTCGACATGTATCGAGCATTCAATTCTCACTCACAGGGATGCTGATTTTCCATAAAAATTTTAATGTTAAACCATGTTATTTTGATTCTGAATCTATCCACTGATTTGCTGTTTCTGATTAGTAAACTGTAAATTTATCTAAACTTCAGTCTTGTTGGGCATATCTAACCCCTGTGGTTCTTACATTTGAACCCATTTCACCACCCAACGTCGACATGTATCGAGCATTCAATTCTCACTCACAGGGATGCTGATTTTCCATAAAAATTTTAATGTTAAACCATGTTATTTTGATTCTGAATCTATCCACTGATTTGCTGTTTCTGATTAGTAAACTGTAAATTTATCTAAACTTCAGTCTTGTTGGGCATATCTAACCCCTGTGGTTCTTACATTTGAACCCATTTCACCACCCAACGTCGACATGTATCGAGCATTCAATTCTCACTCACAGGGATGCTGATTTTCCATAAAAATTTTAATGTTAAACCATGTTATTTTGATTCTGAATCTATCCACTGATTTGCTGTTTCTGATTAGTAAACTGTAAATTTATCTAAACTTCAGTCTTGTTGGGCATATCTAACCCCTGTGGTTCTTACATTTGAACCCATTTCACCACCCAACGTCGACATGTATCGAGCATTCAATTCTCACTCACAGGGATGCTGATTTTCCATAAAAATTTTAATGTTAAACCATGTTATTTTGATTCTGAATCTATCCACTGATTTGCTGTTTCTGATTAGTAAACTGTAAATTTATCTAAACTTCAGTCTTGTTGGGCATATCTAACCCCTGTGGTTCTTACATTTGAACCCATTTCACCACCCAACGTCGACATGTATCGAGCATTCAATTCTCACTCACAGGGATGCTGATTTTCCATAAAAATTTTAATGTTAAACCATGTTATTTTGATTCTGAATCTATCCACTGATTTGCTGTTTCTGATTAGTAAACTGTAAATTTATCTAAACTTCAGTCTTGTTGGGCATATCTAACCCCTGTGGTTCTTACATTTGAACCCATTTCACCACCCAACGTCGACATGTATCGAGCATTCAATTCTCACTCACAGGGATGCTGATTTTCCATAAAAATTTTAATGTTAAACCATGTTATTTTGATTCTGAATCTATCCACTGATTTGCTGTTTCTGATTAGTAAACTGTAAATTTATCTAAACTTCAGTCTTGTTGGGCATATCTAACCCCTGTGGTTCTTACATTTGAACCCATTTCACCACCCAACGTCGACATGTATCGAGCATTCAATTCTCACTCACAGGGATGCTGATTTTCCATAAAAATTTTAATGTTAAACCATGTTATTTTGATTCTGAATCTATCCACTGATTTGCTGTTTCTGATTAGTAAACTGTAAATTTATCTAAACTTCAGTCTTGTTGGGCATATCTAACCCCTGTGGTTCTTACATTTGAACCCATTTCACCACCCAACGTCGACATGTATCGAGCATTCAATTCTCACTCACAGGGATGCTGATTTTCCATAAAAATTTTAATGTTAAACCATGTTATTTTGATTCTGAATCTATCCACTGATTTGCTGTTTCTGATTAGTAAACTGTAAATTTATCTAAACTTCAGTCTTGTTGGGCATATCTAACCCCTGTGGTTCTTACATTTGAACCCATTTCACCACCCAACGTCGACATGTATCGAGCATTCAATTCTCACTCACAGGGATGCTGATTTTCCATAAAAATTTTAATGTTAAACCATGTTATTTTGATTCTGAATCTATCCACTGATTTGCTGTTTCTGATTAGTAAACTGTAAATTTATCTAAACTTCAGTCTTGTTGGGCATATCTAACCCCTGTGGTTCTTACATTTGAACCCATTTCACCACCCAACGTCGGACATGTATCGAGCATTCAATTCTCACTCACAGGGATGCTGATTTTCCATAAAAATTTTAATGTTAAACCATGTTATTTTGATTCTGAATCTATCCACTGATTTGCTGTTTCTGATTAGTAAACTGTAAATTTATCTAAACTTCAGTCTTGTTGGGCATATCTAACCCCTGTGGTTCTTACATTTGAACCCATTTCACCACCCAACGTCGACATGTATCGAGCATTCAATTCTCACTCACAGGGATGCTGATTTTCCATAAAAATTTTAATGTTAAACCATGTTATTTTGATTCTGAATCTATCCACTGATTTGCTGTTTCTGATTAGTAAACTGTAAATTTATCTAAACTTCAGTCTTGTTGGGCATATCTAACCCCTGTGGTTCTTACATTTGAACCCATTTCACCACCCAACGTCGGCATGTATCGAGCATTCAATTCTCACTCACAGGGATGCTGATTTTCCATAAAAATTTTAATGTTAAACCATGTTATTTTGATTCTGAATCTATCCACTGATTTGCTGTTTCTGATTAGTAAACTGTAAATTTATCTAAACTTCAGTCTTGTTGGGCATATCTAACCCCTGTGGTTCTTACATTTGAACCCATTTCACCACCCAACGTCGACATGTATCGAGCATTCAATTCTCACTCACAGGGATGCTGATTTTCCATAAAAATTTTAATGTTAAACCATGTTATTTTGATTCTGAATCTATCCACTGATTTGCTGTTTCTGATTAGTAAACTGTAAATTTATCTAAACTTCAGTCTTGTTGGGCATATCTAACCCCTGTGGTTCTTACATTTGAACCCATTTCACCACCCAACGTCGCATGTATCGAGCATTCAATTCTCACTCACAGGGATGCTGATTTTCCATAAAAATTTTAATGTTAAACCATGTTATTTTGATTCTGAATCTATCCACTGATTTGCTGTTTCTGATTAGTAAACTGTAAATTTATCTAAACTTCAGTCTTGTTGGGCATATCTAACCCCTGTGGTTCTTACATTTGAACCCATTTCACCACCCAACGTCGACATGTATCGAGCATTCAATTCTCACTCACAGGGATGCTGATTTTCCATAAAAATTTTAATGTTAAACCATGTTATTTTGATTCTGAATCTATCCACTGATTTGCTGTTTCTGATTAGTAAACTGTAAATTTATCTAAACTTCAGTCTTGTTGGGCATATCTAACCCCTGTGGTTCTTACATTTGAACCCATTTCACCACCCAACGTCGACATGTATCGAGCATTCAATTCTCACTCACAGGGATGCTGATTTTCCATAAAAATTTTAATGTTAAACCATGTTATTTTGATTCTGAATCTATCCACTGATTTGCTGTTTCTGATTAGTAAACTGTAAATTTATCTAAACTTCAGTCTTGTTGGGCATATCTAACCCCTGTGGTTCTTACATTTGAACCCATTTCACCACCCAACGTCGACATGTATCGAGCATTCAATTCTCACTCACAGGGATGCTGATTTTCCATAAAAATTTTAATGTTAAACCATGTTATTTTGATTCTGAATCTATCCACTGATTTGCTGTTTCTGATTAGTAAACTGTAAATTTATCTAAACTTCAGTCTTGTTGGGCATATCTAACCCCTGTGGTTCTTACATTTGAACCCATTTCACCACCCAACGTCGACATGTATCGAGCATTCAATTCTCACTCACAGGGATGCTGATTTTCCATAAAAATTTTAATGTTAAACCATGTTATTTTGATTCTGAATCTATCCACTGATTTGCTGTTTCTGATTAGTAAACTGTAAATTTATCTAAACTTCAGTCTTGTTGGGCATATCTAACCCCTGTGGTTCTTACATTTGAACCCATTTCACCACCCAACGTCGACATGTATCGAGCATTCAATTCTCACTCACAGGGATGCTGATTTTCCATAAAAATTTTAATGTTAAACCATGTTATTTTGATTCTGAATCTATCCACTGATTTGCTGTTTCTGATTAGTAAACTGTAAATTTATCTAAACTTCAGTCTTGTTGGGCATATCTAACCCCTGTGGTTCTTACATTTGAACCCATTTCACCACCCAACGTCGACATGTATCGAGCATTCAATTCTCACTCACAGGGATGCTGATTTTCCATAAAAATTTTAATGTTAAACCATGTTATTTTGATTCTGAATCTATCCACTGATTTGCTGTTTCTGATTAGTAAACTGTAAATTTATCTAAACTTCAGTCTTGTTGGGCATATCTAACCCCTGTGGTTCTTACATTTGAACCCATTTCACCACCCAACGTCGACATGTATCGAGCATTCAATTCTCACTCACAGGGATGCTGATTTTCCATAAAAATTTTAATGTTAAACCATGTTATTTTGATTCTGAATCTATCCACTGATTTGCTGTTTCTGATTAGTAAACTGTAAATTTATCTAAACTTCAGTCTTGTTGGGCATATCTAACCCCTGTGGTTCTTACATTTGAACCCATTTCACCACCCAACGTCGACATGTATCGAGCATTCAATTCTCACTCACAGGGATGCTGATTTTCCATAAAAATTTTAATGTTAAACCATGTTATTTTGATTCTGAATCTATCCACTGATTTGCTGTTTCTGATTAGTAAACTGTAAATTTATCTAAACTTCAGTCTTGTTGGGCATATCTAACCCCTGTGGTTCTTACATTTGAACCCATTTCACCACCCAACGTCGACATGTATCGAGCATTCAATTCTCACTCACAGGGATGCTGATTTTCCATAAAAATTTTAATGTTAAACCATGTTATTTTGATTCTGAATCTATCCACTGATTTGCTGTTTCTGATTAGTAAACTGTAAATTTATCTAAACTTCAGTCTTGTTGGGCATATCTAACCCCTGTGGTTCTTACATTTGAACCCATTTCACCACCCAACGTCGACATGTATCGAGCATTCAATTCTCACTCACAGGGATGCTGATTTTCCATAAAAATTTTAATGTTAAACCATGTTATTTTGATTCTGAATCTATCCACTGATTTGCTGTTTCTGATTAGTAAACTGTAAATTTATCTAAACTTCAGTCTTGTTGGGCATATCTAACCCCTGTGGTTCTTACATTTGAACCCATTTCACCACCCAACGTCGACATGTATCGAGCATTCAATTCTCACTCACAGGGATGCTGATTTTCCATAAAAATTTTAATGTTAAACCATGTTATTTTGATTCTGAATCTATCCACTGATTTGCTGTTTCTGATTAGTAAACTGTAAATTTATCTAAACTTCAGTCTTGTTGGGCATATCTAACCCCTGTGGTTCTTACATTTGAACCCATTTCACCACCCAACGTCGACATGTATCGAGCATTCAATTCTCACTCACAGGGATGCTGATTTTCCATAAAAATTTTAATGTTAAACCATGTTATTTTGATTCTGAATCTATCCACTGATTTGCTGTTTCTGATTAGTAAACTGTAAATTTATCTAAACTTCAGTCTTGTTGGGCATATCTAACCCCTGTGGTTCTTACATTTGAACCCATTTCACCACCCAACGTCGACATGTATCGAGCATTCAATTCTCACTCACAGGGATGCTGATTTTCCATAAAAATTTTAATGTTAAACCATGTTATTTTGATTCTGAATCTATCCACTGATTTGCTGTTTCTGATTAGTAAACTGTAAATTTATCTAAACTTCAGTCTTGTTGGGCATATCTAACCCCTGTGGTTCTTACATTTGAACCCATTTCACCACCCAACGTCGGCATGTATCGAGCATTCAATTCTCACTCACAGGGATGCTGATTTTCCATAAAAATTTTAATGTTAAACCATGTTATTTTGATTCTGAATCTATCCACTGATTTGCTGTTTCTGATTAGTAAACTGTAAATTTATCTAAACTTCAGTCTTGTTGGGCATATCTAACCCCTGTGGTTCTTACATTTGAACCCATTTCACCACCCAACGTCGACATGTATCGAGCATTCAATTCTCACTCACAGGGATGCTGATTTTCCATAAAAATTTTAATGTTAAACCATGTTATTTTGATTCTGAATCTATCCACTGATTTGCTGTTTCTGATTAGTAAACTGTAAATTTATCTAAACTTCAGTCTTGTTGGGCATATCTAACCCCTGTGGTTCTTACATTTGAACCCATTTCACCACCCAACGTCGGCATGTATCGAGCATTCAATTCTCACTCACAGGGATGCTGATTTTCCATAAAAATTTTAATGTTAAACCATGTTATTTTGATTCTGAATCTATCCACTGATTTGCTGTTTCTGATTAGTAAACTGTAAATTTATCTAAACTTCAGTCTTGTTGGGCATATCTAACCCCTGTGGTTCTTACATTTGAACCCATTTCACCACCCAACGTCGGCATGTATCGAGCATTCAATTCTCACTCACAGGGATGCTGATTTTCCATAAAAATTTTAATGTTAAACCATGTTATTTTGATTCTGAATCTATCCACTGATTTGCTGTTTCTGATTAGTAAACTGTAAATTTATCTAAACTTCAGTCTTGTTGGGCATATCTAACCCCTGTGGTTCTTACATTTGAACCCATTTCACCACCCAACGTCGACATGTATCGAGCATTCAATTCTCACTCACAGGGATGCTGATTTTCCATAAAAATTTTAATGTTAAACCGTGTTATTTTGATTCTGAATCTATCCACTGATTTGCTGTTTCTGATTAGTAAACTGTAAATTTATCTAAACTTCAGTCTTGTTGGGCATATCTAACCCCTGTGGTTCTTACATTTGAACCCATTTCACCACCCAACGTCGACATGTATCGAGCATTCAATTCTCACTCACAGGGATGCTGATTTTCCATAAAAATTTTAATGTTAAACCATGTTATTTTGATTCTGAATCTATCCACTGATTTGCTGTTTCTGATTAGTAAACTGTAAATTTATCTAAACTTCAGTCTTGTTGGGCATATCTAACCCCTGTGGTTCTTACATTTGAACCCATTTCACCACCCAACGTCGGCATGTATCGAGCATTCAATTCTCACTCACAGGGATGCTGATTTTCCATAAAAATTTTAATGTTAAACCATGTTATTTTGATTCTGAATCTATCCACTGATTTGCTGTTTCTGATTAGTAAACTGTAAATTTATCTAAACTTCAGTCTTGTTGGGCATATCTAACCCCTGTGGTTCTTACATTTGAACCCATTTCACCACCCAACGTCGACATGTATCGAGCATTCAATTCTCACTCACAGGGATGCTGATTTTCCATAAAAATTTTAATGTTAAACCGTGTTATTTTGATTCTGAATCTATCCACTGATTTGCTGTTTCTGATTAGTAAACTGTAAATTTATCTAAACTTCAGTCTTGTTGGGCATATCTAACCCCTGTGGTTCTTACATTTGAACCCATTTCACCACCCAACGTCGACATGTATCGAGCATTCAATTCTCACTCACAGGGATGCTGATTTTCCATAAAAATTTTAATGTTAAACCATGTTATTTTGATTCTGAATCTATCCACTGATTTGCTGTTTCTGATTAGTAAACTGTAAATTTATCTAAACTTCAGTCTTGTTGGGCATATCTAACCCCTGTGGTTCTTACATTTGAACCCATTTCACCACCCAACGTCGACATGTATCGAGCATTCAATTCTCACTCACAGGGATGCTGATTTTCCATAAAAATTTTAATGTTAAACCATGTTATTTTGATTCTGAATCTATCCACTGATTTGCTGTTTCTGATTAGTAAACTGTAAATTTATCTAAACTTCAGTCTTGTTGGGCATATCTAACCCCTGTGGTTCTTACATTTGAACCCATTTCACCACCCAACGTCGACATGTATCGAGCATTCAATTCTCACTCACAGGGATGCTGATTTTCCATAAAAATTTTAATGTTAAACCATGTTATTTTGATTCTGAATCTATCCACTGATTTGCTGTTTCTGATTAGTAAACTGTAAATTTATCTAAACTTCAGTCTTGTTGGGCATATCTAACCCCTGTGGTTCTTACATTTGAACCCATTTCACCACCCAACGTCGACATGTATCGAGCATTCAATTCTCACTCACAGGGATGCTGATTTTCCATAAAAATTTTAATGTTAAACCATGTTATTTTGATTCTGAATCTATCCACTGATTTGCTGTTTCTGATTAGTAAACTGTAAATTTATCTAAACTTCAGTCTTGTTGGGCATATCTAACCCCTGTGGTTCTTACATTTGAACCCATTTCACCACCCAACGTCGACATGTATCGAGCATTCAATTCTCACTCACAGGGATGCTGATTTTCCATAAAAATTTTAATGTTAAACCATGTTATTTTGATTCTGAATCTATCCACTGATTTGCTGTTTCTGATTAGTAAACTGTAAATTTATCTAAACTTCAGTCTTGTTGGGCATATCTAACCCCTGTGGTTCTTACATTTGAACCCATTTCACCACCCAACGTCGACATGTATCGAGCATTCAATTCTCACTCACAGGGATGCTGATTTTCCATAAAAATTTTAATGTTAAACCATGTTATTTATTCGATGAGGTGGTGAGGAGTTGCGACTGCACGTACTCCGAAAGTATGCTTTCTAGCTCTTGGCATTTCGCCTTTTTGAGTTTGGGTTTGCTGGTTATTTTAGCTCTAGCAAATTAATCTAACACATCACCGAAACAACCGTGTGCTACGTTTCAATGTAATGTGCTCTGAATTATTACATATTTCCCTTATCCTTTACTAAACTTTGCTTATTTTTATTTTATATCTGAATTGAAAAAAAAATATCAGAATATTCTTATTTTTTATTGGGGTAAATAGTTTTGGAATTCTGTTAGATGCCCGGGAAATTCAAGTGGAGGGGGGGGGGGGAATACAAGGTGATAACTAGCCATTCATTCTGAATACTGGATTAAAGTAACTTTTAGGACATTTGGAAACTCATTAATATACTTCCAAAATCTCATGCACAGGAGCAATAAAACAATGAAGTTCCACATTTTTATCAAGTCTTATTTTTCTGTTATTGGGATGTAAGAGAGGTTGTGGCATTTGCATTTAACCCTTCAATATGATACAGCTGCAGGTAGTCGTATCACTCTACTTTGGAATATCGTAAAACACTAGTAGTGAACCATATCAATTTTGCTAACCTGTACAAAATACTGTAAAAAATGAAAAAATTTGTAATTAGTGTCTTTCTGAATAGAATAACAGAAAAATGCCTTATGTGGACAATTCCCTGTATTAGAAGTCTGTATGGGCCGAAATTTCAAACCTTCACCCGGTCTGGCTCGACAGTACTAGTGCTTAAATTAGGCCCCAGCCCGAATAAAGTTACAAATGTAGCACCAGATTCCGCCCTGGTCCGAAGACTATTGAGTCTCGATCCAAATGATTTGTATTCAGATGTGTTAATAACATGAATTTGTGAAATGTTTGTACGAAGATTTACGATAACAGCCAGTTTTTTAAATATTTATCTTTACATAACTAAAATCAACACAATTTCATGTACTCTCTTAAAATGCATTAAAATTTGTTCAATATTAAATACCTTGGACCTGACCAAACCCGACATTTTAAAAACTAAGCCCGAACCCGCCCTGGTTTGAAACAGCATTTAAAACTCCTACCGGGTCGATCTTGAGCTCGTGTGCCAAGCCCGAGACCGCCCAAACTTATACCCTTTATCACTGAATTCATACTACCTCAAGAAGACACTTTAAGCACTGATACTATCGGGTAAGACCAGGTGAAAATCTTAAATTTCGGCCCGTGCAGATCTCAGGGCGGGGGGGGGGGGGGGTGTAATACAAGGGCATATCTGCAGCAATGAACTTTTCTGTTATTTTACACTGAAGACATTGATTACAAAATACAACTTCCTTTCATTCCTTGCGGTACACATTAGCGAAATCGATATGGTTCATTTCTAGTGTTGTATGATATTCAAATGTAAAGTGTACAACTAGAGGATGTTTAAAAGAAGTGGTTATTTTCTTAAATATTGATTACACACATATATTTGCAATTACAAAGATTCTTAATACAAGGTACTGAATTTTAACTGTCTCAACTCTGTGGGTGGTATTTCCTAAAACATTCAAAATCTAACATTTTACACGTGTCAGTAAAATCTGTAATTAATAGAATGTTCCTACTACTTCATTATAGTAAATTAGAAAAATATTCAACATTTTGAAAGCAGAAACTCACGGAGATATTTTGAAAAACTGTTTTACTGATTCAAGTCACTTTACCCTGCCTGTTATAGACTTAAATTCAATGGTTTAGAAGACAAATTTAGGAATTTTTAAAGGAAATTTAGGGATTTCTTTATTTTTAGTGAAAATACTTTTATTAAATAGATGTTTGGGAATTTTAAAGGTAAAGAGATAAAACTATTTTCTTTTAACTAATAAATTCGCAAGGAGCATTCTTTCATTTGGAATTCTTACCCTACGGGCGTTTGTAAAAATTAGATTTTGAATTTTTCTGAAAATACCCCCATGGAGATTGAAGTATATTACTATGATTCTTTACTTCATTTCGAACATTTTTTCAATTTTCATTATATATCTATTTCTAATAAGAAAAAAGAAATAAACCGCTCACCTTTTTGAAACTCTCTGTATATAATTCTACCCTCAAAGGTACTTAAGCCAAGCGGAATTTTTACTTGTAAACGTACTATAAAAGATGGCAAAATTAACTTTGTTCCCTTGTTCTTTGTGTCAGTCAATTCTTACTTACACTTAGCGATTGCTTCAGATGGAATATGATTAGTTAGTTGTATGAAGAACTACGATGACCGCTACTAGTGACTTAGCAGCCAAGACCTGTGAATCTGCAATACCAAGGGAACTGTGAGTTGCAAGGTTGTGTCAAATGGAACTTGAATTCTCATAAAGATCGTTGGAAAAAGATGAGGGGGCCTGAAATAAGGGTTACTCAGGGGGGGGGGTGGATTGGTTATCTATTAAGCTATGAGCCACAGCATGAATCTTGTAGTAACACTTTCTTCGGAGCCGGGGGGTATCTGAAAATTGTGCAAGTTTATATCTTTCATTGCGAAATCTCACAATGGTCACCCATGTAACCTAAATGTGAACAACAACTTGTCTTGTTCCGGTACATTTCGTTCTTATTGGCAATGGACAAAAGATGCATATAGCTGCGCAATTAACCTTTAGCGACGGCAGGGTCACTTTAAAGTAAATGAAAGTTCCCGTGATGCTGATAAGCCCGGAGAAAACATAAAACTTTTATCAGGAATGATTTCGCCACGTGATAATCTCGTGGAAACCCTATGTGGATATCCCTTCCCCATCGATGTGGCTCTTTTGCCTTCACGTGTTCACTGCGTGAACAACGCTGTCAGACGCATTACCTCGTCGCGAAAAGAAAAGCGAAGTTAAAACAATTACTAATGGACTGTCAATAAACAGCACTTACGAAAACTTTCATAAGAAAACTATTTTAAGAAATAAATCTAGGTTGTCCTTACACAGATTCCAAAGTCGATCAAATCCTCTTGAAACTCAACGACATGAAGATTATGGAGTGGGATACTCAGTTTATGATACAAGGTAAGAATCCATATTAAATCATTACTGTCATTCTATTGAAAATAACATGAATGGCAGGTGACATTTTAATGGAATACAACTTTTCCTTTAGAAATACCTCTATACCAGTAGTCGCATTCAGTTAAGTGATTCCTATAAGCATCAGCGACTTACCGATTCCGCAAAATTGCTTTCTCAGGACTCGTAGTTAAAAAGTTGATAACTAGTATACGCTTTACTATACCGCTACTGTTCGTATCTTAGTTATTACGATAAAGTGACAGGAAGTTTTGTTATTAATTCGGAATGGAGTTGAAAGTTCTACCTGACGTCACGATTCGTAATTGACCCCCCCAATCAAAGTCCTGTGTGGAAATGATACAAATACAACGGTCGAAGGAAGAGGATTTGCGGTTTCTGCAGCCTTTGATCTTTAGTGGTCTTTGTTTTCTTGTTGTTTAGAAGAAAGACTGTTCTGAAAATGTTCTTCCGATATCCGCAGAAAATGGAACGTTTGTGGAACTTTTTGAGTGTTTGTATTTTCTGTGTCATCATCTGATTGGTGTCTAGCAGTTGAATCTCTAAATTTTCTAAAGAGTACATCAATGTACGTGCGTGATTTCATAGCTGTAATGACTCATTTTCAACAATGTTTCAATTTTGAGAAAATGGGATATTCTGAGCGAAGTTGGTATGGAATTTGTGTAGTAATAAGTGATCATTTTGATTCCTTATTTGCTGTAGTTATGTGTATGTCTTAATGACATACACATATTAAGATTGCTAGACTTAGGTCTTAGGATTTTCTTCTTTGATTGCTAGACTTAGGTTCAAAGAAGAAAATATTTTCATGAAATTTAGTTATAAATTAAAAAGTAATTATTATGGTTTAATATTTACTGTGTGTTATGTTTTAATATTTACTCCGAACAGTAAACTTATTGGATGATAATTGGGGTGTAGTTAGAAAATATTTTTATGAAATTAGCTTATTAGTTAATAGGTGCTAATTTTCATTTAGTACTTAAGATTCATGCATATACTATAATTAGTTATAAACAGTCGATCAACGAAAAAATTGTAAGGAATAAGAGGTAATACCATTATTATGAAATACATTTATGTATTACTATCTCTTTAGTTTAAACATTTTCCTAGTTTATAAATATGCTTTAATTAATTATGAGTATATGCATGTTCAATATTTAACTATAAAACTGCGCAATGAAGTCCTCTAATTGAAATTAAAAATGAAAATATTCACATGGAACTTATTTCAGAATTTAAAAATTTGCATTTAAATTTAACATTACATTTCATTTAAATTTAACATTAACATACGTGAACGCAGTTTAGAGATTGCAATTCTGGATGTTTTAGTACAATCCCGTGATTTCGAGATTAAGCACTTTTCAATCTTGGGTTTCAACGGGTTGATGATTTCATTTCATTTCATTTATAGTGGAGTTATATTTTATACTCTTAAGGTTTGATTTATTTGTCTGCATTATATGTATTTAAACGTAATAATATCACTATAATGAACTTTCGATAAAAAGTACTTTCGGATAAAATGAACACGCTTATACAGGCTGGCCATAATTAAATTAGATGTGTTTAGAGCCCGATAGTGAGAAAACTGTTGGACCAAACTCAACCAAATTTGATGTAAACACTATTTGGACCATGGGGTTTTGATTTTTAAAAGAAGAAAAAAACATAGTTCTGATTTTTTGACACCGCGTAAGGTCCATTTTTGGAGTAAAATAGGCATAGGAAGTACAGAAAATTAACATTTTACATGCATTTTGAAAAGGACATCACATTTACATTTTACACGTATTTAGTACATTTTATATTTACATTTGCATCTTACATTTACATACGTATGACACTAATTTTTATATTGGTATCATTTACATGTGTGATTCAATATGTTTCCCTTGCATATGTTCCAAAAAGTGCATGTGAAATGTTAACTTTCCATACTTCCTATGTCTATTTTATTTCAAAAATAGACCTTACAGCCCCACTTTGGCCCGCGGTGGCAAAAATCCGAACTATTTTTTTTCTTTTAAAAATCAAAACCCCATGGTCTGTGAATTCTGGTATTTACTGCAAATTTGGTTGAGCTTGGCCCAACAGTTTTCTCACTATCGGACGCTAAACACCTCTACTTTCATTATGGCCACCCTGTATAACAGAGGAATATATTTTGATCATTTTTCGCGTTTGCAATGAACATTCACCATGCTCATAAAAATAGTTGAACAATAATGAATCGGCTGAAGTAATATGGCTGAAATTAAGAAATGAAAATGCATGAAAAAATCATATGTGAGTAGCATATGACTTTCCCTACATAATGCAATGCATTTAACGCATTCGTATCGAAAAAATGATGTATAAGATCCACGGCACAATGTTCTTAACGTTGAATCGTTGTACATTTGGCGCTTTATAGATGACAACATGTAAACCTACTTAAAATTATCCATTCAACTGATATATCGTTTAAATCTTTACTTGACAATTATCAATATTGATAGTATCCGCGCGGAAAACAATATAGTCCATATATTAAAATATCTTAATAATTAATTCATCCTTTCGGTTATTTAGCGTCATTTTTGCAGTTTGGGCTAAATTTTCATGAATATTAAAAAGTCGCCAAGTCAGCGATAGTTTGCCAACTTTATTGCCAAGCGTTACACACACAGAGGAGGAGAGAAGGGATTTTATATTACATATAAATAAATGATTATTGGCAAATTGTTGGGCGACAAAATATACAAAACTATTACACAAAGTATCTTTTTTCGTGAGCCACAAGAATGCTATTAACAAATTTGACGCATACTATTGTATATGGAAAGTGAACACATTTCTTGAAATACTTTTTCTTTTAATTTTATGTAGTAATTATTTTGATAAATTTATTTGAAAAAGTACAATTTCTCAGGAACGGTTCATGGTAAAGTTTATCTCATTCGTTTTTTAATGAAAACTTACATAAGAAATGAATATTTGTATAACATTATAAAAGGTTTTGATTTTTTTCAAAATTTCATTTGAAAATTTAGGGATCTTTCGAGAGTTCTATTACTTTTAAAATCATTAGTGTTCCAGTATTTACCGATTCTAATAATCGTAATCGCATCCACAGACTCACACACACATATACATCACCTCACAAACATTCGATTCAAGTTCAGGGATGCTTGAAAGGGCTCTTCCGTCGAAAAATCGAATTCAAATTTTCGATGTCTTCCTTATGTATTATACTATGTATGTAGTTCAAGTAAAAATCTGATCAAGGTCTGTGTGTACTTTTACATATATACTGGATAACATAACTGTTTAATATTGAATAAATTGCATATAAAATTTTCATATGAAAAAAAAAATGTTAATAAATGCATTTCATCTATTGTAAGTTTTATTAAAAAATAAAAGAAACCTATTTTACGAAGCTAGAGATTGTTGGCTAGCGGTACAGCGTTTGGGACTTGTTGCTACACGCAAGACGATGCACACACTCATCAAAGATAAAACTGACGGACGATCAAACTCACTATTTAATCTCCCATCTCGACACTTATTCACTGCTATTGAATGTACTTTTCTCTATAGACTCTACTTCTTAAACTTTTGATGTGAATAACATCTATGCTTGGGGGGGGGGGGGGGGGGGTTCTGTGGCGGTTATGAAAAATGTAACCACTTTGGACGCTTACATTCCAAAACCCAATAGTAAAAAATGTAAAGAATTTTTCTTGTTATGTAGGAAATAGGGTCCAGAATATGAATATATAAAAATAATTTCAATAGTTTAATATTTTGAACTTTAAAAACAAAAAAAACTTAAAACAGTACCTGTTCTAGCGAGTGTTTTGTTTTCCATTTTTCAGATTTTCAATCGAAATATTTTAGAAATTATAAAAGGTAGATATAAGTAGTAAACGACAAAATATGTATGCTGAAATTTATTATCTAAATTTATATTTATTTAAAAAAAAAAAAAATCCTATAGTTTTTGACAAATCGTCTTGTCAAGTTGCAGAAGATTGAAAATTGTCTGTTTATCAAGTTTAAAATGCCCATATCTCAAAAACTAAAAGTGCTAGCTCTAAACAATAAGCAAGAGTTTGTAGCTCTTTAAAAGTCCTATAAGTGTATATTATTGGATTGTGGATCTCAAGCTCTTTTTTCAATTTAAAAAAGTATCTGTCCCAACGAGTTTTCTTTTTCATTTTTAACACTTTACAACAAAGTTGAAAAGTGTTTATGACTTTGTTCATTCTGTCTGTCTGTCTGTCTGTCTGTCTGTCCGTTAGCACGATAACTGCCGTAAAAATGACTTAATCAAAATGAAATTTTAGTATGTTGTTCAGACGGTCTATAGGACCTATGGGAATATAAATGAATAATATCACCCAATTAGTTTTGGATTGAACCCGGGTTGAAAAAATGGAATACATTGAGCCCTATGGGACCTAATTTTTCAAGCATTTTTTAAGCGGATTTAAAATTCACAAATTGCTTCGAAAATTTTAGGCAATATTCAAATTGTTCCATAAAATATATAAAAAAAAAATTCAGCGAAATATATTCAGTTGTTTTTTAAATAAAAATTAAATAATAATAACACCTCTTATATTAAGCGATCACGTGTCCATGATATGAAACGATCACATGACCCACTTCAAAATGATATATGGCATCCATCTTGTGTCAAAATCGTGATTTTTAAAGTTCTTTTTAATTCATATTGAGTATTGTATCCGTCCTAAAATTACTTTATTTTTGCCTAAATTCTGTGCATCTACATACTGAAACAACGGAATGACAATATATTTCAGTTTAAATGCTCTTCCAAATTTGATTATTTCTACTATTAAGCCTATTTTTCACCTATGTAAAATGTAAACAGCAAAATATGTAGAATGAGTTGTATTAGAATCGCTGTAATTCTTTAACACAAAATCATTTAGTCCATGGAGTCTGCTTAGCTGATATGAATTCATTGATTTTAGAAAGAGAAGGACGATATTTTTCGATGAAGTTACGCATTGAGTTTACTTACTTGCAGCTCAATGGTCTTAATTTTTAAATAAAATAAATTGTTATAGTATTGTGATGAATGACATGAATGGGGGAATTATTTATGAATGAAATGTTGCTTTTATAGAGAGAGCCAGGCGTGTTATTTTTTATGACGTCATTTGAATGGATTTCAGTTGTTTTCTATGAAGTTTTCAAATATAATAAATTATCGTAGTATTATGATAATTCTAAAATTATTACCGAGGAATGTATAACATTTAAGAGATGTTTAAACCAGGCAATTTATACTTTAATGCCGTCATTTGAATGAAGTTAATTTTTTTCGATGAATGTTTAAGGTTTCAAATGTAATAAATTAATGTAGTATTGTGAAAAGTTTTAAAATATTACCGAGGAATGTATTGCATTTTAGACATGTTTAAATAAAATTGCATTGAAGTTGGAAAGTGTTTCATAATCAATGCTTTAAGCATGATTGATCTTTCTTGTTTTAAGTTCTTTTTAATTCATATTGAGTGTTGTATCCGTCCTAAAACTACTTTATTTTTGCTTAAATTCTGTGCATCTACATACTGAAACAACGCAATGACAATATATTTGAGTTTAAATGCTCATGTAAATTTGATTATTTCTACAACTAACCCTATTTTTCACCTATGTAAAATGTAAACAGCAAAATATGTAGAATGAGTTGTATTAGAATTCCTGTATTTTTTTAACACAAAATAATTTAGTCCATGGAGTCTGCATGGCTGATATGAATGAAATATTAATTGATTTTAGAAAGAGAAGGACGATTTTTTTCGATGAAGTTTCAAGCATAGAGTTTAATTATTTGTAGCTCCATGGTCTTAAATAAAATGTTTAAATAAAATAAATTATTATAGTATTGTGATGAATGAAATGAAAGTTATGAATGAAATCCTGTTTTTATAGAGAGATCCAGGCGTGTTATTTTTTCTATGACGTCATTTGAATTAATTTCAGTTGTTTTCGATGAAGTTTTCAAATATAATAAATTATCGTAGTATTATGATAATTCTAAAACTATTACCGAGGAATATATAACATTTAGAGATGTTTAAACCAGGCAATTTATATTTCAATGCCGTCATTTGAATGAAGTTCATTTTTTTCGATGAAGGTTTAAGTTTTCAAATATAATAAATTAATGCAGTATTGTGATAAGTTTCAAAATATTACCGAGGAATGTATTGCATTTTAGACTTGTTTAAATAAAATTGCATTGAAGTTGGAAAGTGTTTCATAATCAATGCTTTAAGCATGATTGATCTTTCTTGTTCTTATTAACACTTTAGAACAAAGTTGAAAAGTGTTTATGACTTTGTTCATTCTGTCTGTCTGTCTGTCTGTCTGTCCGTTAGCACGATAACTGCCGTAAAAATGACTTAATCAAAATGAAATTTTAGTATGATGTTCAGACGGTCTATAGGACCTATGGGAATATAAATGAATAATATCACCCAATTAGTTTTGGTTTGAACCCGGGTTGAAAAAATGGAATACATTGAGCCCTATGGGACCTAATTTTTCAAGCATTTTTTAAGCGGATTTAAAATTCCAAAATTACTTCGAAAATTTTAGGCAATATTCAAATTATTCCATAAAATATATAAAAAAAAATTCAGCGAAATATATTCAGTTGTTTTTTAAATAAAAATTAAAATAATAATAACACCTCCTATATGAAGTGATCACTTGTCCATGATATGAAACGATCACATGACACACTTTAAAATGATATATGGCATCCATCTTGTGTCAAAATCGTGATTTTTAACACTTTACAACAAAGTTGAAAAGTGTTTATGACTTTGTTCATTCTGTCTGTCTGTCTGTCTGTCTGTCTGTCTGTCCGTTAGCACGATAACTGCCGTAAAAATGAGTTTATCAAAATGAAATTTTAGTATGTTGTTCAGACGGTCTGTAGGACCTATGGGAATATAAATAAATAATATCACCCAATTAGTTTTTTATTGAACCCGGGTTGAAAAAATGAAATACATTGAACCCTATGGGACCTAATTTTTCAAACATTTTTTAAGTAAATTTAAAATTCACGAATTGCTTCGAAATTTTTAGGAAATATTCACATTATCCCATAGAATATATAAAAAAAAATTCAGTAAAATATGTTAAGTAGTTTTTTAATTAAAAAAATTATTTAATATAGGGAAAAAAGCAAATTCAATTAAATTTTGACTTTGGGATATCTTCCAGAAAGAAAAGAGAGAGATATTATATAATAAATATCTCTCCATTTGTTTAAACGTTTTGCATATGGGAGTGGCTTCATATTTTAAAATAAATTTGGTAGATAACAATTTTTCATTTTTTTTAAATTTTATATAACTCTTCATGATAAATTTAATTGATGGCATTTTAAATGCACTTTCCTACGTCCTAGAGAGTTAAAATTTGGTACACAGTTTAAATTTGTTGAACATTTTATTCGACAAAAATTTGATGGATCTTTAAATATAGATCATACATTTTTTTCGAAATGGCCTGAAAATAATCCCCGTTCACTTCTATAAATCATTGGTGTAATATTGTTAAAAATTCTGATGTGGACAGCACATGTCTTTCTCTGCAGACTCATATTCGTTCTCTTTATTTATTCAATGATAATTTGAGTTTATCTGCACAACATAAGTATTTTAAATGACATTGAATTTACACGTTAAACTTAAATTTGATTCTCATTTGATAGCTGGACTTATTGTCAAAGGTGGCGTAGCGAAAACGCGAAAAAACTAGAATATCTCAAGAACGGCTAGTCCTAGAGTAATGGGGTTAGTCTTATTCTTTTTGTTGTCAAAAATCACATATAAAATAGGAATTTAATTGATATAATTGAGCACACGTAGTCTTTTATTTTTATATATAACGATTTTTGCTGGCCATTTCGCAAAAATAGCCCGTTCCTTTTTCCCGAATCGTAGTAGAATAACCTACAAATGATTTATATACAAAATTTTGTTAAATTTGGTATATAAATCACTTGTAGGTTATTGAAATATTATACTCCAAATTTTGTTAAATTTGGTTCATTAGTTTTTAGCTAGAGTGGATAAAGGCAATTTCTGCGGCCATTTCGCAAAGAAGGCAGATTCTTTTATTACGAATCGTACTATAATCTAATGAACATCAGGATTTCCCACAAAAAACATACCTACCAAATTGTATGAAATTCGGTCCATTAGTTTTTCAATTAGAGTGGATGTAATATCCACACAGACACACAGAAACATACACAGATACACCCTTACACACACAGACGTCTTCCTAAAAGTAGTTTTTTCGTGTTCTAGAAGTCCCAAAACGTGTAGATCCTTTGAAAATTCGAGTTCCGATCTTCGGCACGATTCCAATACTTTGAGTACATACACATACACATATATATTATCTGTGTATTATCTGTGTATCTAAATTCCGTGCCTATGCAATTACAATAGTTGTGATTTTAAATGATCCCTAAACTTTTATTATTTCTTCAAGGAAGCCTAATTTTAACATATGCAGAATGCAAATATCTCAAGCGATTGTAAGATGAATTACATAAGAATTGCTGAATTTTTTTCACACAAAATTATTTAGCTCTGGAGTCTGGAATACAAGTTATATGAATGAAATATTCATTGATTTTGCATAAAGAATCAGATGATTTATATTTCGATACAGTTTTAAATATTTAAGTATAATAAATTACTGTAGTACTGTGATAATGTAAAAGATATTACCACTGAATGAATCACATTTTAGAAATTTTTAAATGAAATTACATTTCAGTTGGAAAGTGTTTCATAATCAATGCTTATGCATGATTGATCTTTCTTGTTAAAGTTCTTTTTAATTCATATTGAGTGTTGTATCCGTCCTAAAACTATTTTATTTTTGCCTAAATTCTGTGCATCTACATACTGAAACAACGCAATGACAATATATTTCAGTTTAAATGCTCTTCCAAATTTCATTATTTCTAATATTAAGCCTATTTTTCACCTATGTAAAATGTAAACAGCAAAATATGTAGAATGAGTTGTATTAGAATCGCTGTAATTCTTTAACACAAAATCATTTAGTCCATGGAGTCTGCTTAGCTGATATGAATGAAATATTCATTGATGTTAGAAAGAGAAGGACGATATTTTTCGATGAAGTTTTACGCATTGAGTTTACTTTCTTGTAGCTCAATGGTCTTAATTTTTTAATAAAATAAATTATTATAGTATTGTGATGAATGACATGAATGGGGGAATTATTTATGAATGAAATGTTGCTTTTATAGAGAGAGCCATGCGTGTTATTTTTTTATGACGTCATTTGAATGAATTTCAGTTGTTTTCGATGATGTTTTCAAATATAATAAATTATCGTAGTATTATGATAATTCTTAAATTATTACCGAGGAATGTATCACATTTTAGAGATGTTTAAACCAGGCAATTTATACTTTAATGCCGTCATTTGAATGAAGTTAATTTTTTTCGATGAAGGTTTAAGGTGTCAAATATAATAAATTAATGTAGTATTGTGATAAGTTTTAAAATATTACCGAGGAATGTATTGCATTTTAGACATGTTTAAATAAAATTGCATTAAAGTTGGAAAGTGTTTCATAATCAATGCTTTAAGCATGATTGATCTTTCTTG
Organism: Amaurobius ferox; assembly: GCA_951213105.1. Taxonomy (NCBI): domain Eukaryota; kingdom Metazoa; phylum Arthropoda; class Arachnida; order Araneae; family Amaurobiidae; genus Amaurobius; species Amaurobius ferox. Next base: position 131,470,623 of record OX578149.1, on the reverse strand, counting down.
TTTTCACTCTATTTTTGAAACTATAAAAGATAAATATATATAGTAAGCGACAGCAATATGTATAAAGAAATTTAGTTTCTAAACCTATTTTTTTTTTAAAGCTCTTATAGTTTTCAAAGAATCGTTTTGTCAGGTTGTAGAAGATTGAAAATTTTCTGTTTTCCAAATAAGGGTGAGCGTCAGTAAATTTTCTGCCCTATCCGCGCTTTGTTAACTTTCGCGGCACACATATTTCGCCGAAATTCTGCTCAAACAGTTGCGAAATATTTTCTGAAAGATAAAATGCTATGCTTAGATTATATTAAAACTAAATTTAATACCCAATAAAACATAGAATATATGTTTTATTTTAATTTAAAATCTTTTTGGTGCTGTCATCTGTTGTAATTTAATTCATGCCGACTATTTTTATTTTTTAATGAACATTTTTAAATGTCTATTCCTTCTAATATGCTATTAAATACAACAACAGATCATATATAATGCCATAATCACGGAAACGTAATTAAACTTGGACTTGAAGACAAAGGAACTTGAAGACAAAACTGCAGTCCTCAGTGATGTACATTCAGATCCCTTATCAAATGTATAGAATGATAAATTACCTTTCCGTGATTGTGGCATTATTATATATGATCTGTTGTTGTATTTAACACTGTATTAGAAGGAATAGATATTTAAAAATGTTCATTAAAAAATAAAAATAATCGGTATGAATTAAATAACGACAACAGATGGCAGCACCAAAAATATTTTGGATTAAAATAACATATATATTCTATGTTTTTTGGGGCATTAAATTTAGTTTTAATATAATCTAAGCATTGCATTTTATCTTTCAGAAAATATTTCGCAACTGTTTGAGCAGAATTTCGGCGAAATATGTGTGCCGCGAAAGTTAACAAAGCGCGGATAGGGCAGAAAATTTACTGACGCTTGCCGTATCCCCGCTTTGTTAACTTACGCAGAACACCTTTTTCGCCGAAATTCTGCTCAAACAGTTGCGAAATATTTTCTAAAAAATAAAATGTAATGATTAGATTATATTAAAACTTATTTCATACTCAATAAAATATAGAATATATTTTTTATTTTAATCCAAAATATTTTTGGTGCTGCCATCTGTTGTCGTAATTTAATTCATACAGACTATTTTTATTTTTAATGAACATTTTTAAATGTCTATTCCTTCTAATACAGTATTAAATACAACAACAGATCATATATAATAATGCCACAATAACGAAAAAGTAATTTCTCATTCTATAAATTTGATAAGGGGATCTGAATATAAATCACTGAGGACTGCAGCCTTGTCTTCGTCTTCAAGTACAAGTTCAATTACCTTTTCGTAATTGTAACATTATTATATACGATATGTTGTATTTAATGTCTTATTATAAGGAATAGACATTTAAAAATGTTCATTAAAAAATTGTTCGCTAATATTTGAAAACTTCATCGAAAACAAATGAACTTTATTCAAATGACGTCTTCGAAATATAAATGGCCTCTATATAAAAGCAGCATTTCATTTATCACAATACTAAAATAATTTAATTTATTTAAAAACTTAAAACCATGGAGGTACAAGTAATTTAACTCTATGCTTAAAACTTTATCGATAACATCGTCTGGTTGGTACTCTGTGTAAAATCAATGAATGTTTTATTCATAGCAGCTATATAGCAGACTCCATGAGCTAAATACTTTTGAGTTAAAGAAATTCAGCAATTCTTATACAACTCATTCTACATCTTTTGGTGTTTACATTTTTCATAAGTGAAAATTAGGTTTCGTTGTAGAAATATTCAATGTTTGATAATCATTTAAACTCAAACATATTATAATAGCGTTGTTTTAGTATGTAGATGCACAGAATTTAAACAAAAATAAAGCGGTTTTAGGACGGATACAACACTAAATATGAATTAAAAATAACTTTAAAAATCACGATTTTGACACAAGATGGATGCCATATTTTATTTTGAAGTGAGTCACGTGATCTCTTCATATAAAGTTTGTAATTATTATTTTAATTTTTATTTAAAAAACTACTGAATATATTTTGCTGAATTTTTTTTTATATATATTTTATGGGATAATTTGAATATTTTCTAAAACTTTCGAAGCAATTTGTGAATTTTTAATTCGCTTAAAAAATGTTTGAAAAATTAAGTCCCATAGGGATCAATGCATTTCATTTCTTCATCCCGGGTTCAATCCAAAACTAATTGGGTGATATTATTCATTTATATTCTCATAGGTCCCACAGACCATCTGGACAACATACTAAAAATTTCATTTTGATAAAATCATTTTTACGGCAGTTATCGTGCTAACGGACAGACAGACAGACAGACAGACAGAATGAATAAAGTCATAAACATTTTTCATCTATGTTGTAAAGTGTTAACAAACAAGAAAGATCAATCATGCATAAAGCATTGACTATGAAACACTTTCCAACTTCAATGCAATTTTATATAAATATCTCTAAAATACGATACATTCCTCGGAAAATTTTTAAAATTATCACAATACTACAATAATTTATTATATTTGAAAACTTCATCGAAAACAAATGAAATTTATTCAAATGACGTCATCGAAATATAACACGCCTGGCTCTCTCTACAAAAGCAGCATTTCATTCATACACTGTTTTCCATTCCTTTCATTCATCACAATATGATAATAATTTATTGTATTTAAAAATTTAAAACCATGGCGGTACAAGTAATTTAACTCTATGCTTAAAACTTCATTGAAAAAATAATCGTTTACTTATCTGCGTAAAATCAATGAATGTTTCATTCATATCAGCTATATTGCAGACTCCATGAGTTAAACAATTTTGCGTTAATGAAATGCAGCAATTCTTATACAACTCATTCTACATTTTTTGGTATTTATATTATCCATGAGTGAAAAGTAGGCTTCGTTGTAGAAATAATCAAAGTTGGATGATCATTTAAACTCAACTATATTGTAAATGTTTCAATGTGTAGATGCACAGAATTTAAGCAAAAATAAAGCGATTTTAGGACGGATTCAATACAAGATATGAATTAAAAAGAACTTTAAAAATGACGATTTTGACACAAGATTTTATTTTGAAATGGGTCACGTGATCTCTTCATATAATGATCACGTGATCTCTCCATATAAAGGGCTTAATTATTATTTTAATTTTTATTTAAAAAACTACTGAATATATTTTGCTGAATTTTTTTTTATGTATTTTAAGGGATAATTTGAATATTTCATAAAACTTTCGAAGCAATTTTTGAATTTTAAATCCGCTTAAAAATATTTGAAAAATTAGGTCCCATAGGGTCCAATGTATTTCATTTTTTCAACCCGGGTTCAATCCAAGACTAATTGGGTGATATTATTCATTTATATTCCCACATGTCCCACAGACCGTCTGAACAACATACTAAAATTTCATTTTGATAAAATTATTTTTCGGCAGTTATCGTGCTAACGGACGGACAGACAGACAGAATGAACAAAGTCATAAACACTTTTCAACTATGCTGTAAAGTGTTAATAAAACAAGAAAGATCAATCATGCATAAACATTGATTATGAAACACTTTCCAACATCAATGCAATTTTATTTAAACATCTCTGAAATGCGATACATTCCTCGGTAATATTTTCAAAATTATTACAGTACTACATTAATTTATTATATTTGAAAACTTAGAACTTTATCAAAAACAAGTAGGATCAATCATGCTTAAAGTATTGATTATGAAACACTTTCCAACTTCAATGCAATTTTATTTAAACATCTCTAAAATGCAATACATTCCTAAGTAATATTTTAAAACTTGTCGCAATACTACATTAATTTATTATATTTGAAAACTTAAACCTTCATCGAAAAAAATGAACTTCATTCAAATGACAGAATTGAAATATAAATTGCCTGGTTTAAACATCTCTAAAATGCGATACATTCCTCGGTAATATTTTTTAAATTATCATAATACTACAATAATTTATTTTATTTGAAAACTTCATCGAAAACAACTGAAATTCATTCAAATGACGTCATAGAAAAAATAACACGCCTGGCTCTCTCTATAAAAGCAGCATTTCATTCATAAAAAATTTCCCATTCATTTCATTCATCACAATACTATAATAATTTATTTTATTTAAAAATTAAGACCATGGAGCTACAAGTAATTAAACTCTATGCTTAAAACTTCATCGAAAAAAATCGTCCTTCTCTCTATAAAATCAATGAATATTTCATTCATTTCAGCTATGCAGACTCCATGAGCTAAATGCTTTTGCGTTAAAAAAATACAGGAATTCTTATACAACTCATCCTACATATTTTGCTGTTTACATTTTACATAAGTGAAAAATAGGCTTCGTTGCAGAAATAATCAAATTTGGATGATCATTTAAACTCAAATATATTGTAATTGCGTTGTTTCACTATGTAGATGCACAGAATCTAAGCAAAATTGAAGTGGTTTTAGGACGGATACAACACTCAATATGATTTAAAAAGAACTTTAAAAATCACGATTTTGAAAAAAGATGGATGCCATATTTCATTTTGAAGTGGGTCACGTGATTTTTTCATATCATGGTCACGTGATTGCTTCATATAAGAGGTGTAATTATTATTTTAATTTTTATTTAAAAAACTACTGAGTATATTTCACTGAATTTTTTTTTATATATTTTATGGAACAATTTGAATATTACCTAAAATTTTTGAAGCATTTGTGAATTTTAAATCCGCTTAAAAAATGTTTGAAAATTAGGTCCCATAGGGTTTAATGTATTTCATTTTTTCAACCCGGGTTCAATCCAAAACTAATTGGATGATATTATTCATTTATATTCCCATAGGTCCTACAGACCGTCTGAACAACATACAAAAATTTCATTTTGATTAAGTCATTTTTACGGCAGTTATCGTGCTAACGGACAGACAGACAGACAGAATGAACAATGTCATAAACACTTTTCAACTTTGTTATAAAGTGTTAAAAAATGAACTTCATTCAAATGACGGCATTGAAATATAAATTGACTAGTTTAAGCATCTCTAAAATGCGATACATTCCTCGGTTATGTTTTTAAAAGTATCATAATACTACAATAATTTATTATATTTGAAAACTTCATCGAAAACAAATTAATTTTATTCAAATGATGTCATCGAGATATGAATCGCCACTATATAAAAGCAGCAATTCAGTCATGAACAAAGTCATAAACACTTTTCAAGTATGTTGTAAAATGTTAAAAAAAGGCTTCGTCCTGCAAAAATTCACTTATGTAGGAACCTGCCTGCAAAAATTTATGGTCTCGCTATTGTTATCCAGGACGTGAACTCGCAGCTCAAATATTTTGTGTTTGATTTTGACATTAGATATTTCTTAAACTACAATATATATCGGAAAACGGTTTATTTCAACGTGTTCTTCAAACCTTTCTCTACAAGTGTACCAAATTTTATATTTTTGTATGCTATAATTTTTGCGGTACGAAGCAGAGAATCTCGAGGAACGAGAAATTTGTCAAACAGCGCGGCGGCGGAGGCAGCTATTTTTTAACATTTTACAACATAGTTGAAAAGTATTTATGACTTTATTAACACTTTGCAACATAATTGAAAAGTGTTTATGACTTTGTTCATTCATTCTGTCTGTCTGTCTGTCTGTCCGTTAGCACGATAACTGCCATAAAAATGACTTTATCAAAATGAAATTTTAGTATGTTGTTCAGACGGTCTGTGGGACCTATGGGAATATAAATGAACAATATCACCCAATTAGTTTTGGATTGAACCCGGGTTAAAAAAATGGAATACAATGAACCCTATGGGACCTAATTTTTCAAACATTTTTTAAGCGAATTTAAAATTCAGTTTTAGAAAATATACAGATTATCCCATAAAGAATATAAAAAAAATTTCAGCAAAATATATTCGGTAGTTTTTAAATAAAAATTAAAATAATAATTTCACCCATATCATATGAAGAGATCACGTGACCCACTTCAAAATAAAATATGGCATCCATCTTGTGTTAAAATCGTGATTTTTAATGTTCTTTTTAATTTATATTTAGTGTTGCATCCGTCCTAAAACCGCTTTATTTACTTATTTATTTATTCTGTGCATCTATATACTGCGACAACGCAATTACAATATTTGTGAATTTAAATGATCATCAAACTTTGATTATTTCTACAACGAAACCAGATTTTCACGTATGGAAAATGTAAACAGATCAAGATATAAGATGAGTTGTATAAGAATTGCTGAATTTTTTTAACGCAAAATTATCTACCTCTGGAGTCTGAAATATAGCTGATATGAATGAAACATTAATTGATTTTACATAGAGAAGTAGACGATTCTATTTTCCTTTTCGATGAAGATTTAAGCATGGAGTTATAGAGTACTTTTACCTTCATGATTTTAAATTTTAAAGCAAATTAAATTGTTGTAGTATTGTAATAATTTTAAAAATATCGCCGTTGAATGAAAGGAATGGAGAAAGGTTTATGAATGAAATTTTCACTGCTTTGATATAGAGAGCCAGGCTATTTATATTTCGATAACGTTATTTGAATAAAGCTCATTTATGTTTGATGAAGTTTTGAAATATAATAAATTGTAGTATTGTGATAATTTTTTTTTTTTAATATCACCGCAGAATGTATTGCATTTTAGAGATGTTTAAATGAAATTGCATTGCAGTTGGAAAGCGCTTCATAATCAATGCTTTATGCATGATTGATCTTTGTCTGTGATTCTCTTTTGCGACAGGGTCTTTTGGACTTAGTGTAGGCTTTCCTACACCAAGGGGATTGGAAACGACAACAACATGATTGAAATTTCTTGTTTTTTTAACACTTTACAACAAAGTTGAAAAGTGTTTATGACTTTGTTCATTCTGTCTGTCTGTCTGTCTGTCTGTCTGTCTGTCCGTTAGCACGATAACTGCCGTAAAAATGAGTTTATCAAAATGAAATTTTAGTATGTTGTTCAGACGGTCTGTAGGACCTATGGGAATATAAATAAATAATATCACCCAATTAGTTTTTTATTGAACCCGGGTTGAAAAAATGAAATACATTGAACCCTATGGGACCTAACTTTTCAAACATTTTTTAAGTAAATTTAAAATTCACGAATTGCTTCGAAATTTTTAGGAAATATTCACATTATCCCATAGAATATATAAAAAAAAATTCAGTAAAATATGTTAAGTAGTTTTTTAATTAAAAAAATTATTTAATATAGGGAAAAAAACAAATTCAATTAAATTCTGACTTTGGGATATCTTCCAGAAAGAAAAGAGAGAGATATTATATAATAAATATCTCTCCATTTGTTTAAACGTTTTGCATATGGGAGTGGCTTCATATTTTAAAATAAATTTGGTAGATAACAATTTTTCATTTTTTTTAAATTTTATATAACTCTTCATGATAAATTTAATTGATGGCATTTTAAATGCACTTTCCTACGTCCTAGAGAGTTAAAATTTGGTACACAGCTTAAATTTGTTGAACATTTTATTCGACAAAAATTTGATGGATCTTTAAATATAGATCATACATTTTTTTCGAAATGGCCTGAAAATAATCCCCGTTCACTTCTATAAATCATTGGTGTAATATTGTTAAAAATTCTGATGTGGACAGCACATGTCTTTCTCTGCAGACTCATATTCGTTCTCTTTATTTATTCAATGATAATTTGAGTTTATCTGCACAACATAAGTATTATAAATGACATTGAATTTACACGTTAAACTTAAATTTGGTTCTCATTTGATAGCTAGACTTATTGTCAAAGGTGGCGTAGCGAAAACGCGAAAAAACTAGAATATCTCAAGAACGGCTAGTCCTAGAGTAATGGGGTTAGTCTTATTCTTTTTGTTGTCAAAAATCACATATAAAATAGGAATTTAATTGATATAATTGAGCACACGTAGTCTTTTATTTTTATATATAACGATTTTTGCTGGCCATTTCGCAAAAATAGCCCGTTCCTTTTTCCCGAATCGTAGTAGAATAACCTACAAATGATTTATATACAAAATTTTGTTAAATTTGGTATATAAATCACTTGTAGGTTATTGAAATATTATACTCCAAATTTTGTTAAATTTGGTTCATTAGTTTTTAGCTAGAGTGGATAAAGGCAATTTCTGTGGCCATTTCGCAAAGAAGGCAGATTCTTTTATTACGAATCGTACTATAATCTAATGAACATCAGGATTTCCCACAAAAAACATACCTACCAAATTGTATGAAATTCGGTCCATTAGTTTTTCAATTAGAGTGTATGTAATATCCACACAGACACACAGAAACATACACAGATACACCCTTACACACACAGACGTCTTCCTAAAAGTAGTTTTTTCGTGTTCTAGAAGTCCCAAAACATGTAGATACTTTGAAAATTCGAGTTCCGATCTTCGGCACGATTCCAATACTTTGAGTACATACACATACACATATATATTATCTGTGTATTATCTGTGTATCTAAATTCCGTGCCTATGCAATTACAATAGTTGTGATTTTAAATGATCCCTAAACTTTTATTATTTCTTCAAGGAAGCCTAATTTTAACATATGCAGAATGCAAATATCTCAAGCGATTGTAAGATGAATTACATAAGAATTGCTGAATTTTTTTCACACAAAATTATTTAGCTCTGGAGTCTGGAATACAAGTTATATGAATGAAATATTCATTGATTTTGCATAAAGAATCAGATGATTTATATTTCGATACAGTTTTAAATATTTAAGTATAATAAATTACTGTAGTACTGTGATAATGTAAAATATATTACCACTGAATGAATCACATTTTAGAAATTTTTAAATGAAATTACATTTCAGTTGGAAAGTGTTTCATAATCAATGCTTATGCATGATTGATCTTTCTTGTTTAATATAAAGAGATTTCAAAGGTGTTAAGCTTGTTAAATTTTTTCAACAGACGTCCAAAAATTTTTGATTTTTTTCATACATCTCGCTTTAATTAGTTTCACGTTGAGAATCAATGTGTAAACTGATGTCCAGATCCATGCAGAATTTTTTAAACCATCATCTGTCATTTTCTTCGATTCACGTATGTTGTACGAAAATCCAAAATAATTTGTGTTTTTTTTTTCCAATTGTTGTAGGAATCTTTCTTTTCTCTATATAGACATGATTCCCTGATCGATGTTGGGGAGAAAATAACCTCGATTTACTCGATTCTCATTTCAGGGAAAACACTTTCCTCTCTGGATATTTCTCGTGGCTCGAGCCCCACTTGATCTGGACGGCCCTGACAGGCAATTTTGGTTAATTTGGGGCACCTTATCTGGCGGCATTTCAGCATTCCATTTGGGGGTGCGAGATTTGTATGAAAATCTACAATATGAAATAAATAAAATGTTTGTTAACAGGGGGGAAAGGGGAGAGGGATCACAAAATTGAATTCATGTTGAGAAACATAAATGTTGTTAACATAATTTTTGTACATAATTGTGTTAACATAATTGTTGTTAACATATTTTTTCTAAATACAAATATCTATATTTATTTACTTGTTATTGAAGGTTTAAACGCCGGTTCTTAGAGTCTGGATGAAGAGAAAATTTTGTTACAATATCATCATAATCCAGTGGTATATTTTGGTCTATAGCTAAAACAGCTAAAGATGAAAGTCTTTCTTGTACCATTGTACTGCGAAAAAAATTTTTCAACCTCCTGAGAGATACGGAAAAGACCTTTCACAACTGTCTGAGCTGATTGGCACAGTCAAAAACAATTTAACTAATAATGTTATGTCAGGAAACACATTTTTTAAATTCCGCTTTTTAAAATAATCCATGCGACTTTTAAAATTGGGATGGTCTATGTTTACATTTTTCACCATTGAATAAAACAGTCGCAATTCACATAGCAATTCCTCTTTCTGGAAATTATATACTTTGCTATGGTTGAAACTTTTTCTTTTCAGACATCTGATCCGGATAATACTGAACTAAGGGCAAACAAAACGGATATATTGTTTTCATTAAATCTTCTCAATTTCATTAGATACTGAATTTATAATTTTGTATTGAATATTGATTCTATGATGAATATTGATGATGAATATTGATGATGATGTAACATCATCATGGGTATTTTTATCACCTTGGGGATTTTTTTACGCCTTTTCAGTTTTGGTCCAGAATAAGAAAAATTTGGGGGCGCGACCGCCTCCTATTTGCCGCCCCTGCCTTATCATATGGCGGAATGATACAACTTGGTTTCCGACGTCAGTATTAGCAAGCATATAACGTGTTCCCTCCACGGTGAACCACCACGCGGTCCTTTTGAAAAATCTATTTTAGGGACGGGACTGCATAGTGGTTAAGACACGGGGATTACACTCGGAGGACCCGAGTTAGAATCCAGACTCTGCTCAAACTGTCTCCGTGTTCATGTGGAGTACAAACTCGTTAAATATTTGGGTCTGAAAGGCCTTCCGAGATGTTGGTGGTAGGGAAAGGAAGGTACGGTCCTTGTGGATGTCGCTCCATTGGGTTCGGGTCTAAATTGGGTGACGCTGCCCCGACCGTCTAAACAGATAGCTTATACCTTCGTGCAAGTAGGACTGTTTGGGTCGGAAGAAAGACAGATCTCTCTATTTGGTTCACCGATGCTTTAAAACTCTCAAGACATCAAAACATGCGGTGGAATGGGGACACAAGGAACCGATTTAGCTGAAATGGCTAAAGAAGGAAAACGTTGCCATACTGTTATTAGCAGTTGTGAATTGGAACTTCCGTAGAGGTATTTAATTAGAAACTGATATTTTGGCACCCTTTCTTATGAAAACCACGCGTGCAGTAAATAGGTGCGTTTTACCTTCGGACTTATAGCAGTGCGATGAATAAGGATACCCCATCTATTTTTTTTAGCGATTTTCGTGAAAGGATGATCATGTGTTTTCTTACTTCTAAGCAGTCTAGTTACCTGTAATTATCTTCAGACCCCACATGAGGATCTGCGATATAATCCGCGAGTGTGGGCACTGCCCTGTCATAAGGCTATTGAAAGTGGCTGTGGGAGGCCACCCTTTAACACACGCCGCCCCCGCTAGGTTCGGCACCTTGGACAATATTTAAAGATCCATAAATTGTATCGGAGCCCGTTTCCTGTTTCCTGGGAGCACGAAATGTTGACAGAAGGACGGGGAGAGGTGTTGTTGAAGGACGACGCCCTTCCTCGGAAAGGTAAGACAGATCCGACAACAATAGGGCCAATTATGCGTATTTATATACATATAGGTGAAATATGAGGATTAAAACGAATTGGAGCCAAATGCAGCATACTGATATTTGCAAGCGCTTTCTAAATCAATAGTATGCGATATGAATCACTCAAAATGCTACGACGGGTTATGGATGAACTGTATATCTTGTATGGCTGAATATATGATGTAATTTTGTGTTCCTTGTGCTCTTTAAAAAATAATAATAAATAAGACAGATTGTTTTTGCAGTATTTATTTGGAATACAATTTTTTCCATATATTTCTTAACAAAAAGTATTTTTCAATAATATTAAATGTACCTTTGACTTTAAAAAATGCATATTTGTCATTTCTGTCACTGTCTCCAGTGATGAGTTGAGTTTTCATCTCCTAATTACATCAGTATAAAACTTGAATAATGGAAATAAATAAGAAGTGATTACGATTTTAACTTGTAAAAAAAACCCTTTTTATACAAAAAAGTTAACTATATTATTTTGTGAAATTGCTGATACGCGTTTTTCCTCAAAAATCGGTGAAATTACGACGTGGTGATATCGTCAAGAAAATATCCCTTTTCATCCATAAGATGACAATAGCAATGATTTGAAGAATAAGCACTATTAATAGTTTTGTTCCACATCTGTTTGAAGTTTCAAAGATTTGCTATTAACGGATGAAAAATAAATCTTATTAGTCATTTTTTAATTTTGATAAGTAAATTTATTACCTGTCATTTCTGATACGCATGTAGATATTATTAATATGAATAAAAATTTAAAAATAGTGTGTCTCCTATTAGTGTATAAAAACAGGCTATACCCATTGATAGGTTTGATTTCGATACGAACCAAAAGCAAATTCACATGTCATTCCTGCCCTGCGTCATTTCTGGCACGGGAACCCAATTTATATGCATTAAAGTTCCATTAACCATGTTCATTTATTGATTTACAAGAATGCAAACTACAGGACAAAGTCCCAATAACAGCTTGTAAGATAAGATCTCTCTATATTAAAAAAAGTAGTCCCCGCCGCCACCGCTGTTTGAAAAACTTCTCGTTTCTCGAGATTCTTTGCTTCGTACCACAAAAATTATTGCATATAAAAATATGAAATTTGGTACACTTGTAGAAAAAGCTTTGGGGAATAGCTGAAATAAACCATTTTTTTCATAATTATTGTAATTTAAGAAATATTTAATGTCAAAGACAAAATATTTGAGCTGCGAATTCGTGTCCTGAATAAACTAACAATAGCAAGACCACGAATTTTTGCAGGATGAAGCCCCTTTTTTAATTTCGATGCAGTTTTTGAAACATTTTACTTTTTATGCACTTCTGAAGTGAACTTTTTTTTCGTATCGGCACGTCTAGCGATTTCTCTGTCTCGTACCCTAAAAACTATAGCATACAAAAATATGAAATTTGGTACATTTATAGAGAAATAATAGAGTAACACGATGAAATAAACCGTTTACTGATTTAAACTTTAGTTTGACATCAAATAGCTCTCGAAGCGAGCTCATGATCAAATAATTCAGTTTTTGGATTCCCTGGGCTAAGAAAAATCCCTGCTTTCCCCTCCGGAAAATAGGCAGGGATAGAAAAACGATTTTTGAAAGTTGAATTTTTAGGAAAGATAGATATGAAGCGAGCTCTGCGAGAGCAGCGAGTAGAAGGCCAAGCCTCGCAAAGGCGCGAGCATAGCGAGCAGGGGGCAGAGCCCCCTAGTGCAATACAAAATATTTACAGATGAAATATAAGAAAGATGAAATACAAAGTATATACAACAAGTTAATTTTAAAAGTTCTAGCAAATGAATAAAAAGGTCATCGGGCAAGCTGTTGCAAAGTTTATATAAGTTATTAATAATGGCGCAGTCATTTCCAATTTTAATATCAAAATTCCTTTCAGCAAATAAACTCATAGATTTGGGTACTGAGGAACATGAAACCTGATGTCATTAAATACAGGGATACAATCGATTTTGTTACTGAACATTATTGAAGAAGAAAAAAAGATGTTACACTGCTCTGTTCTCCATTAGAAATCTGAAAAGACATTTCCAAAAACTTAGTGCAAGAAAAAGTTTATAGAAACCATACAGTTAAAGAGAAAAAAAAATTAACCTAAAAACTGACAATTGTGAGAATATCAGCCGTATTGTATGCTCATGAAAAATTAAAAAATTTGGTTTTTCATATCGAATCTGTAGTTTTCAAAACATTTATTTCTCATATGGTGACAGCATATTTTACTTGGCAGGCCTCCAAAAAATAAATAAATACATAAAATAAAATAAAAATAAATAACTAATAAATAAATAAATAAAAATAAAATAAAAATAAATAACTAATAAATGAATAAATGAAACGAAACGTCTCGGGATTTATTGAATAGGCAAAACTCAAGTTTCCACCGGGATTCGAACCACCGGGCATAGAATTTTCCAGTCGATGCTCCTCTAATCATTGAACCATTGAGGCAGGATTTTTATTTCTTGTCGTAAAATTCCTTCAAGTAACGGAGTTGAGTTTTTTTCCCCACTTAGTAAAAATGCCAGAACAGCAAATCTATATATAAAAAAAATTTAGATTTATTTTTTGAAAAATTGAGGCGTTAAAAAATTTTATTAATTTAATATTTCATTTAAATTATTAATTTTATAACAAAATATAATTTTTTTCCGCAAAATCTGATTCTTTAACTTGCTTTAGATTGTAGCAAACTTATCTTTCTCGAGTTTCCCTGAATCTATTTCTATCTAAAAAATAGTGATAAAAAGCGCCATTTCAAGGTCATTTCCCTCACAGGTCATTCAATTCACTATTTTCGGAACAGCAGCGAGCGATAAAGATATGCGAAAAATATACTGCTATAAGCAAATCCGAGAGGTACAGGCTCGGCGATTGTCGACGGCTGTAAACTCATCTTTGTGATAAATCTGAAGTATCAGACTTGATAAAAACGTCGAAAAGTGAACTTTAGAGTTTGACCTCTTTTTTACCTACTAGAACAGTATAAATATACATATGTAAAAAAAAAAATGAAGCCTTTCATTGACGCACATTTGATTTTGAAATACGATTTATGATGAGTTAAATAAGGAAAGGAACAAGACAAAATTTCAATTTAATTTTGATGGCGAATTGTTAGATGGGAACAGTAGATAGCGTTAAGCCAGTGTGATCTTATAATCAATGACTAACCGTCAAGAGAGACGAAGTAAACAGTGTCTACCCAAATAAATTACGACCCAGTAACTTTTATTTTAATTATATATTATTCAAAATAAATGTACAGAATGTTTCTTTGTAAATAAACGAAAGAAGATGCAGACATATTTTTATTCCGACTGGCACAAGATACTCATGTGCCGGCGTATGTTTTAGGAGAGACATATCTCGAAATGTCTACGCCGCCTGGTGATATTGCATTGGGAATGGAGCTAAAAAAAATGCGCGTCAATTTAATTTCCTCATTTTACCCAAGGTTTATAGATAGATACTACAGGTTGGTCCATCCGAAGAGACAGGATCAGTCTAGGGCTCCTAAATATGCTATAAACCATATATCTATAAACCTATAGTATCTATAAATCTATAGATCTAGTAGTATCTGTAGTATCTATAAACCTTGTTTTCCTACTACCTCTTTTCACTTCGGGAGGCAGTGGAGAGGCTGGTTCACGGCCTCAGGCGGACAGCTTGAGGCCACGATGATTTTATCAATATAAAACTGAAACAATCAGAAAACTTGGAAACGTAATATATAAATTATATACAGGAAGAAAACTGGAATTAACAGTAATAATAACAAAAGCGTTAACTACAGGACTGCCTATCGAGTTACAACAATTATTCCTTGTCAACGAAATTGATTACCCCCACGAATGGATATGCCTTGCGCTAAATTAAAAAGAACAATGAATAAAAAATAAATTCTTCCCAGACATCCCGATGTGCTGCCTAATATACCCACCTGGAGGAGTAAGGAATGCTCCGAGGGTCGAACCACCAGAAATGCAGCCATCATACAAACACAGAAATTTCTAAAGACCAGGATGTCACCAAGATAATTATAGGATGTTTTTTACGCATCGATATCAACCAAGAAAACCCAGTGCTCTGACTTGGCCATCATTCCGTTCGCCTGTTTCTCAACCACGGTGGATACCACGAGATCAGTTTCTCAGATCCCATCATTTCGATCGCCTGTTTCTCAACCACCGTGTATACCACGAGATCAGTTTCTCAGATCCCATCACTCCGATCGCCTGTTTCTCAACCACCGTGTATACCACGCGATCAGTTTCTTAGATCCCATCGTTCCGATCGCCTGTTTCTCAACCACCGTGTATACCACGAGATCAGTTTCTCAGATCCCATCATTTCGATCGCCTGTTTCTCAACCACCGTGTATACCACGAGATCAGTTTCTCAGATCCCATCATTCGATCGCCTGTTTCTCAACCACGCTGGATACAACGCGATCAGTTTCTCAGATCCCATCATTCCGATCGCCTGTTTCTCAACCATCGTGTATACCACGAGATCAGTTTCTCAGATCCCATCATTCCGATTGCCTGTTTCTTAACCACGGTGGATACCACGAAATCAGTTTCTCAGATCCCATCAGACTCGAGAGAAATGCCGTGGTCAATCAATGATCGTTATTTAACCTTCTGCTTACAGGTGGGACGGCGTCAATCTCAAACGAAGAACCTCTCAAAAAGACAGGTATTCGACATACCCTATCCCAAACAGATTGACTTTCCGAACTGTTTGGGATAGGTTATGTCAAATACTTTTTTTTTTTATTTTTTTTTTATAGATGTTCTTCGTTTGGTATTGCCGCTGTCCCACCCGTAAGCAAAAGGTTAAAGTGTCTGTGAGACTGGGGAACCGAAAACGGGACACTGGAAGCAACGTCCCCATGCTTCCAACCCATATGTTAAAAATTCTCACTTTAGGATACTTGGAGATTATCTAGACATAGAAGTACAATAAACAGAAGGCAAGGTGAGGGGGGGAAATTGTGGAAGATCTTATCACCATTGATAAACTAACGCGTAACTTAACTTTTCATGCTATCGATACTAATATTAACTATAATTTGTTATTAGGAGCCCATTGTAAATTCTTATTTAAACTGCTACAATTTTAAGGTTTATCAATATTTCAAAGATATTTCCTATAAGGATTCATTTCCAGAAAATGACTCTTTCTATCATTTTAATGTTGAAATTCCTAATTAATGGAATGTACAAAGTCAGTCTAATAAGGTAAATATGTCAACAGGGTGAAATTATGAAGAGAATGTAAAATTGCAAAAAGTGTTATTCAGTGTAAATAATATTTTTTCAAAATATATTAATATGATGTGGGATGCATTCGATTGGAATCTCATAAGGTCATTTTAACTTCTGAACTTCGCATGTCTCTGTGACCATATTGTGCATCTCCTACAGATACTCCGAAATAAAAATGCAGAATGATCAATTACTGACAGCTGGTTTTATCAAATCATCCTATAGTGTTTATTCTTCACCTGTAACTTTGACCTACAAACGAGATGAAAATTCTAGAACACGTTTATGTTGTGACGTCTGAAAACCAATGATATCAGTAAAACTGATAAAGAAATTATTCCCAGAATTGATGCTTTTTTAATGCAAAATATGCTTTATCAATGCAAAATAGTTTTCAACTATTGACTTAACTTCAAGATATTATAGCATATTCCCCGTAATGAAAACGATTCTGAAAGACTTGTTTTCACAACAAATTTCCACTTATAAGATTCGAAGCATCTTCCTTTTGGATGGAAAAAATCTCCTGTTTTTTTAGAAAACTTTAAGACAAATATTAGACACATATTCAATTAGACTTGCACAAAAATAGTTTTATTACACATAATTGTATTTTTTCAAAGTTTTACTGAACATCTAAAGTATCTCAATTATTTTCGCAATCTGTCAAAAATAAAACATCAAGTTAAAATATTCTAAATGCTAATTTGCACAACATAAAGTTAATTCTCTTGGATGAGATTAAGAAAGGAAAATATCAACTCCATAATATAAATATTGAAACCATCAAGAAAATGCAACCTCCCCGAAATGTAAAAGACCTACAAAGATTCCCAAGAAGTGTAAATGCGCATAAAAAATTCATTAATAACTATGCTGAAATTAAAATCCCTTTGAACAAATTACTTAGTAAAAATGAACCCTGGAGTTGAACACCAGAGTGTCAAAAGGCATTCCAACAAGATATTTTGTTTTAAAAACCTATTCTAACATTATTCAATCCTAATTAGTTTTGCGATGAATGAGTATAATATTCATCCAACATCTTGAAGCTATGTCAAATACAAAAATCACCACTTTTAGTGATAAAATAAATCGGTCAAGAGCATTCATTATATGAGGTGCATTGTTAAAAAAAGGAAAATGACTAGAAAGAGGCTACGCAGTGATTGAGACAGGGCAAATCCCATTTTTAGGGTCCGAGCCCGATACCCAAATTCTTTCGAAATGAAAGAGCAATGTAGAGTGCGGAGGAGGAAGGTACGAGGGCTACACTGATCTTTGGGCCCAAAAGGCTTATCCATTTAGGCTTATCCATTTAAACTTAGCCCAAAAAGAAAATTGCCAAGGAGCCAACGATATCGTACAAATAACCATAAGGATTTACTCAACGGAAATGATTTCGGAGCATGGGCGCCCATAGAACTATTTCCATGATTGGGCAAATCACTGACATCCGTTGGGCAAACTCAGTGGTAAGATGTACAACATCGACTAGCTTGATGACCGTTTTTGCGAGCTTGAATGTTTAGGGGAGAGCAAGTGCCCCTCTACACACCTCCATGGGCGACCATGTCTCCGAGTGGGAAAAATATCCGTAAGCCAAGTATCCAGATAAATGTATCTCGAAAAGGTAGAAGAAAATCACAGACATGACTTTAAGGATGTGTTTCTCAAAGAGTAAAACTGGGGAATTAGCAAGTAGCCAGTACTTCAAAGAACCAAGTAGCGACCTAATCCAGACCGGGTCCAATATTGATTAAGATTTGCCGAATAGTCGTAAAATATTTCTTCCATTGCCATCGATAAAATAGCCCACTGAATATGCTGAGCATAAGATGAAATTTCAATGGAGCCCAATGTAACATAAGTTCCGCGACAAGATGTGTTCTGATATTAGACTCAGAATATAAGCTTTCGAGAGTGGATTCCAGCATCTAGGAGGTAGATCGTTTATAAATAGTGATTATTCTAAGAAGAAAAAACTGACGTGACCACCGATAGTGATAACAACTTCTCTTAGAGACAGTGTAGAAGACCCAGGCCGCCCGACTCACCCGAGAGTATGAGCAGCGAAGTAAGCGGCCGGCTTAGAGACAGTGTATTTTAGAACATTCCCTTCAACAATAACAACAGGAAAAAACTTTTAGTGAACTTAGCGATATCGAAAGGACTGCTCTCATCCCAGGTATACACTAGATCATCGGTTTTCAACCAGTGGTGCGCGTACTACTGATGGTACACGGGAAGATGACACGTGAAATGCGGATAATTTGTGCAATATAGAATATAAAAATTTAACCCTCCAAACTTAGTGCTACTTTTCAGTAATATTTATTTTCAATGTTAGCCAGCATGCGCTGTTGCTTCAGTCCTGAATAACTAGCACGGAGTGGGGAAATCGTATATGTGTATTTGTCGCTACCCTTTGCTACCAGTCGACATCAGTCGGTTACAGCGACCTGTGTCTACGGTAGCAAGTGTGGTTCGCTAGTGAGATATCACAACCAGTAATTATATTTTTAATGCTATTTTGTTCAACGTACTTATGTGAAGCATGATTGTGTTCAACGTTGATTAAAAAAAATATATAGAACAAAACGTTTAGAATTAAGTGAAATACAACCAGATAAAGAAACGAGTTTCTGGCAAACAAGCACAAATATCACATTAAATTACTTTGTAAATCATGTTGTTAATCGTATGTGATAATATTTATTTATTTTTTCTTGTTCAATTTTTTATTAGAAAGGAAGTATGAATGTGTGAATATAACTTAATTAAGTGCATAATCTTGACTTCTTATTTGTATATAAGATATCTTCGCTGGCGGTACCGAAATGTTTTTTATTTGGATTTGGTGGTATGAAGAGGGTTGAGAACCAACCCCCTGCACTAGATGGCCAACCACAGCGAGCAATATAAATTACAGTTCTTCTCTTTCCTTAGGAAACAGAAATGTATAAGAAAATTTAAAAAAATATATTAACTGAGAATGAGTAAGTAAATTAATGGCAAAAGGGATCCAAAATAAAAATGGGAATTTTTAAAAAAATTTAAATGAGATAAAATTAAAGACAAATATCGTGTTATAGTAAAAATGGTATATTCTGTGAGTGCATTATTCGAATAACTTAATATATTTAACCAAGAGTAACCTGAGTATTTTCATATATATATATATATATATATATATATATATATATATATATTAAAGACAAATATCGTGTTATAGTAAAAATGGTATATTCTGTGAGTGCATTATTCCGATAACTTAATATATTCAACCAAGAGTGACCTGAGTATTTTCATATATATATATATATATATATATAATAGATTTTGAATTGTTTAAATGAGCTTGAAAATAAGAATTATAATTTTATTAATAATAAACTCAAATTAATAATAAACTGAAACTGACAATCTAACTGTCCACCACCTGCTATTTTTCGCCTTTTTGTCGCTGAGGTAAAAATCGCAACATTCCATTCTGGCAACGTTTTCCGTGTATTTTGTCGTCAAGATAAAAATCAGAAAATTTTCTGATTTTCATGTTGTGCGCTATGAGCCATAGAACACCTATTGCACAAGCAGCTATTGCTACGTGCGACCTCCGACAGTCATCGGGACGGGATTCTGTGATGTACTTTTAGCGGACGTAGACCCATGTTTTAATTGCTACAGATCAACTGTTGCATAAATGACGACAAAAGGGCGATTTTTACTTTGGCCACAAAAGGGCGCTAAAAGAACGACAAAAGACGTGGAAAGGGTTGCCAGAATGGAATATTCTCCCAATCCGTATTGCCAGAATCTCGCCTAAAATCTCCAAGAATGAAAAGGGATTATACTGCATATGTTCCTTAATGAAAAATTCCCTGTGTTAAGTGGGAATTGGGCCACCGGTAAACAGTTTAAAAAGCCCTATTGCAAAAAGTCACAATTTTTGAGGTGTGCTTATTACGAGGCTGTTGATTTTCAACTGGTATTCGGCTAGCACTTTAGCTGATTTTGCTAAGGATTCAAAGGTCATAGTGCCCATCTTGACAAGCAGACGGTTGTCAAGCAACCAAAATTTTTAGTTTTATTTTGTCCCTCCAACTGTTACTGAGTATATTAATTAACAACAGTTTGAATTGAAGTTTATTCTATTGTAATAATTCTTGTATTATGAAAGAACCAAGTACCTTGATAATTCATGATAATGAAAAAATAGTATTAATTTGCATAGGCATAAATTGTTACACCAGAAACGAGGAAGCAAATAAAAAAGGATCAATGACCCTGGTAGAAATCTCCTAACATAAGCAAAAAGTAACTGATCCTGTCTTGAAAGTAAACTTTTTCTTTTTTGAATATTTTTTTTTCATTTACCCCTTGCCTTTGGTACTGGGATGAGGATATACCAATCACCAGTAAAGATAAGCCCTTCTTTGGAACAGCCAGTGTTGTTCCATCGATGTTAGAAGATAGTAAGAAAATAAATAAGATATTTAAATAAATGTTTAACGATAATGAGGTTTGTTAATGTTTAATAGGTGGAATATGTTGCTGAAAGTGGTTCGAAAACATTGAATCTGCTTTTCAAGATGTACTTTGCAGTGATATAACTACGCCAATGTAGTGCATTAGGGCCCCACCAAGGTTTAGGGGACTGCATTAGAAAGAAACGTTAAAAGAGTAAAAGGAAAAATTGCACAAGGAATAAAATTTAAATGATAAATAAAATCTTCAAAAGATTGTCTGATTTTAGTCATATATGAAAAAAAAAATATCTTAATAATGATAAAATAATCGTATATTAAAAATATTTAAATCCTATCTTTAAATTTCACAAATTTGGAAAAAAGATAAATTTAAAATATTTTCGAATTTGCTGAGCTGGTTATCGTAAAATACTGTAGTATGAATATTAGTTTTTCTGAAGTGTATTTTTATTAATATTATTTTTAACTATTTCTGTCACTGTGTCAACACCAAAACATTTGTTCTCGAAATTAAAATTAATAAAGAATTTTCTGAGGAATAACATGGAGTAAGAATGTCTATCGGCATTAGAGCTACTTGGTATGAA
Source organism: Amaurobius ferox (assembly GCA_951213105.1). NCBI lineage: Eukaryota > Metazoa > Arthropoda > Arachnida > Araneae > Amaurobiidae > Amaurobius > Amaurobius ferox. The sequence continues at coordinate 131,448,928 of OX578149.1, read as the reverse complement.
AGCTATAGGCTTTAATGGATGTCTCAGATCGATGACTGCAAGTGCTAACTCGAGGCGAAAACCATTGATTCTAGATTGAAATTTGTTGACATTTGATGAAAACGTCTGATTTTTTTTTAATAAAATTGATTTTTTATAAACTATTTTTAAACGACTAGTTTCTATTTTTCTACAGTAACTTTTTTTTATGGAGGTGTGAATATTATGGCTGTAGACAATTTAGACAACAAATCAATTTTATGCTTACCATTTAATGGATAAAATCACGTAGGGCTTAATACTCTTATATCATTTATACAATACATATATGGGGGGGGGGGGGAGCTTTTTCCATTTTGTACTGGAGCCCTTTTTTTTTAGTTACACCACACTGGTACTTTGTCAGACGATAATGTTTATAAAACTAAACCGATTTTTACTTTCCCTGCAATGCATAGTAATGTATAGGGAAAGTATTGGAATCACGCCGAAAATCGAAACTCAAGTTTTCGACGGATCTACACGTTTTGACACCTCTAGAATACAAAAAAAAAAAAAAAACAGTTTTAGCGTGACGTGTGTCTGTGTGTCTGTCTGTGCAATGTATGTATCCACTCTAACACAAAAATTAATGGATCGAATTTCATAAAATTTTGTAGGTCAGTCACTTGGGTGTGACCCTGGTCCTGATTAGTTTTTGGTACCATTCGGGAAAAAAGAACCCGCCTTTTTTTGCGAAATGGCCCACAAAAACCTCATGTATCCACTCTAACTAAAATACTAATTAGCCAAATTTCACAAAATTTGGTAAATATGTTACTTGCTGGATACTCTGGTACTGATTAGATTTTGGTATGATTCGGAAACGAACAACCTGCCTTTTTTACGAAATGGCCAAAATGTTCACTTTTCAGGCAATATTAAGCGGTGATACACATTTGTTAACATCATTATCGTGGATCTAGTTCGTTCCATTTGCGAGAGAAAATACTTGTGTAATTGCATTGTATTTTTACGACCAACAAGTCGCCAATAGCCATTTATATATACGTAAAACTGTTCTCGTCGTCTGTGTGTAACGCTTGGCGATTAATTTGGCGAACTTGACGACTCGTTTAGCGAAAAATCGCCAACTTGGCGATATGTCGTCCCAGATTGACGAAAATACAGTCAAATTGTCAAAATATGGGGCACGAACATCCTGTGGTTAGCTCGCCGGGATTGCCCTCGGACGACCCGAGTTCGATTCCCGCCTCTGCCCAAAACTGTCGCCGTGTTCACGCGGAGTACGATCACGTTAAACATATGGGTCCGTAAGTCCTTCCGAGAGTTAATTGGTGAGGAGGATGCTTTTCCTGTGGATGCATCCGGTCTAAATTGGGTGACACTTCCCTGCCGTCCAAACAGGTACCTTACACTTTCAGGTTGGTCGGACGGTCTGGGTGAACGAGGGAAATTTTCAAAAATGACACTAAATTAGCGGACCGGCCGCCGAATTAGCTGCTCAAGTTTTCGGATGAGTCGGACGGCCTGGGTCTTCAACTAAATTACCGGAAGTGACGTCAAATAGTTGAATTAATTATTAAAACATTTTAATATATGGATAACATTTCTTGTTGCGGATGCTATCTTTATTGATAATGGCCAGTTTAGAATTGCCAAAATATAAGTTTATTGGGTACTTCGAAATAGTTTTACATACTGTCATCCGGAAAAGCGGCCAATGCACAACAATTCAATGTTAAAAACTTGCCGTAGATATTATTCATCATTTTTTACTGTGAGAGTAAATTAATTGCATTGAAAGTCAAGTGCTGCCGACATCAGATTGTTTTAACTGATATCGTATCACTAAAAATGATATCGTATCACTATCGTATACTGAAAAGAAGTATGAAAAATTTTAAGAATGTAACTTTGAGAAGTGCACAGAATAGACGCCTTATAGGAAGAAAAAAAAAACAGGATTTAAAAATGTACACTCGGAACATAAAGTTTTAAGTTAAATTATGATATTTACTCCTATTTAACATTTTCTTAAAACTCTCTATGACGTTCTTCGATATACAGTGAAATAAAAGAACTTCGAAATGTAACAGAAGAATGTATTGTATATTTGATGGAACCGACAATAAGTTTAGGTAATAAATGAGTACAAAGAAATATATGAATAGTTTCTTTCTTCGAACAGGTCTCTACTCCCTGTTTAAGTCGGCAGAATAGTGGTCACGGAATGTACATACCAAAATAATGCTAGTCAAGTGACCATTTACAATTTTTATATAAAGAAAAAACTGTTTTAAGAGGTACAGGACAAAAAAATTTCAAAATAAAAAAAGGCAATTTTTTAACCTAAAATGTTTATATAGCGAATGACGCATAAATATTATATAAATCCTTTTAAACATTGCTTGGACTTTTTACCCGAGGCTTGCTGCATACAACGGAACTTTAACACATTGTTTTCTCACCATTCCGGGTCGTCCAAACAGCTGCTCATACTTTCGGGTGAGTCGAGCGGTCTGGGTCTTCAACATTGTTTTTTTAGAAATTGAATTTTTGAATAGTTCAGTTTAAATTGATATAATTGAAATGTTTAAGGTAGAACTATAAAATTTGCTCATAATTTGCTTATAATGTTAACTTTAATTTGTCTTCCAAAATTTATATGTAAAATGTAAATTTTAAATTTACTGTGTTATCATATATGAATCCTGCGTAAAGACTCTTTCTTTTGTTAAAACATTTATTTTTATCTTCTGTACTTGTGCAGTATACCGATTACCCTTTAAATCACTTAAAAAAAAAATCACGCAATGTGCTTCTCCTTATCGGAAAGTACATGGTTTACAGAAAAAACGTGACGAAACATAATGTAAACAATAACAATTTCAACAACACTAATAACAATGTAAACAATAACAACTGTAAAGGCAAATATAAATCTATTACATAAATGCATAACAAAATTGGATAACTTTCAAGAAAATTGGGCGGTTGCGAAAAAAAAGCTTGAAATGTTAAAAATATTTTGTTAATATTTGTTTTATATTACAATAATTTAAACTTAATTTTCTTTACTTCTCAGAAGCATGAATGCTAAAAAACTTTTGCTTTTAAATAATTTAAATTTCTTAACGCTTTGACTTATTACTAAAATGACTTTCTCATAGGCAAACGGCGACGCAACGTTCAGAAAGAGAGTGATTTGGACTACGGCATTCATCATTAATGGGTGGTCATTATTACTTTCCTTATATGCATGATTATAAGTAAAGTATTGTGACTGGGTCGAAAATTCTAATTCGAGTTTTCGACGGGAGAGCACGTTTCAAGCATCCCTGATCATGAATCAAACATTTTTGAGGTGATGTCTGTGTGTGTGTGTGTGTGTGTGTGTGTGAAAGTAGGTGTGTGTGTGTATATGTGTGTCAGTGAGTCTGTGGAGACGATATCTCACGAACGAATAGAGCGATTTGAATGAAATTTGGTACAAAAATCCCAATCCGTGAATACTGGAAGACAGTTGTTTTTAAACGTAATCGAATGTCCAGAACCCCCTCTAAATTGTTGAGTGAAATTTTGAAAAAATCATCAAAAAATCAAAACCTTTAATAAAGTTACGCAAATAGACATTTCTAATGTAATTTTTCCTTAGAAAACGATTGACATAAACTTTAGAACGCAAGCATGAACCGTTCTCGAGATATTGCACTTTTTTAAAACAAATTTATCAAAAAATCCCGTGAATTAAAAAAAAAATTATTAACTGTTGAGAAACATGTTCACTTTTCATATGTAATATCATGCGATAAATTGGGTGACATCATTCTCGTGGATCTAGCTCGTTCCAATCATGAGAAAAGATACTTTGAGTAATACTTTTGTATTTGAACGCCAATAGTTATTTATCAGATATAAGAATAACTTATTTCTCCGTCCATAACGCTTGGCGAGATTTTGGCGCCCAATTTGGCGGACTGTCGCCAACTTGGCGACAAAATTAAATGTTGCCAAATTAACGAAAATCTCGCCAAATGGATAAAAATGACACTAAATCAGTGAAAATGACGACTAATTGACGAAAATTCAATTTCTTGGAAAGAATATAAATAGCTACTATAAGAAAACCTGTTTTTTTATTGTGAAAATAGTAAATTCATTGCATTATATAAGGAAAATCATGTGTTGCCCACATCAGATTTTTTTTGGTTATAAATACTTTGAAGTCGGTATACTGAATAAAGTACCATTTTTAATCACTCTATCGAAATAATCTGAAATTAAATTAAAAAGCATCCCCCCCCTTTCCTCTTGTGATTTTACTTTTATGTATTTATTTATCAAATGGTTTAATTTATAGTTATATCAAATTAAAGAACTGCAAAACTTCACACCTTTCTAATTTTTTTTTTCTTTTTCTTTTTTTTTTTTTTGGCATAGAGTATAAAGCTAATAAAAACCTTTGTGTAATATATTAAGAAAAGAAAGCAGTTTATAAATAAGAAAACTATTTTTATTTACCCCTCCCCCTTGTTAATCAACAAAAGCGCTTCGGCTCCCATGAGTTGGCAGATGACCTTGGATAAGTCCATTTCGTTATAGGGAAGAAAGCTGGCAAAACAGACGATCTGTGCACTACAGTGAAAGGGTTGCCAAACGCAGAAACCTGTTTGGCGATCGCATTTGCTGCGCGTATTTCGCCAATTGTTTGAAATTTAGAATAGTTGGAATGCTTTACTAGCATTGCGCTTGCGACTAAGAAAATGTCTAACATCTGTTCCAACTTCTAACGTCTGTTTATTTAATTAATTAGAATCTGATATTTGTGAACCGTGCTTTTATCGACAAAATGTCTGTAGCAGTAGAAGTAATTCGTTCCAAGGAACGAAATGTGGTCCACAAAGTCCTCGATTTTTTTTTTAGGCTGAAGCAAATTCAGAAAAGTTATGCACCCCCATCCGACAGCCCTTGCCAGCATTACAAAGGAGCAGTGGATTAAATATTGTGAGCACGCAGTAAAAGTTGAAAATAAATATTGGGAAATTGACAATTTAGTGGAAGAAACCATAGAAGAAATCAGTTTTGTGGTAGGTGCCGACTCCTCTTCAGAACATGACTCAAGAGTCAACTGAAAGTATAGAATCAGATTTCGAGAAGGGCGACAGCGGTACAATTTTTTAAATATTTTGTATATAAAATAATAACAAATATATATATAAAAATATAAAACAGATATTTTTTATATATTTTTACATTTTCCAAATTTTGCAACTCGGGGGGGGGGGGGGGGGGGTGATAGATTCCTTAGATGACATGGCCATGCAATGTAATCTCTAATGATGAACTGACTGTCCGAATAGTGGCCCACAAGCAAGGAAAATGGTTAGATAACATATTTAAAATTAATTAAATTACTGAAATTTATTTTAGAATTAACAAATATTAATACTTTATGGAATATGTAGCTGTATAAAATGGGATTCATAGAACTTACTGAAATGATTTTCAATGGCAGCAAAAGTATTTAGATTGAAGCGTTTTCTTTGTATTTTATAGAAATTAAACAACGTTATATAAAAAGTAAAATACACAATGATAAAAATATAAAGATGTGTGTATGTCAAGGTATTTTTTCCCCTTTTATAGATGGATCGAGGGTCTTTTCTAAAGAAAATGTCTTATTACACAAGCGAGCAACCCATAAATTACGGGGGAGGGGCAATCTCAGCCAACAAATTTTTGGAACTTTTAAACTTTTAACTTTTTCAGTAATTTTACAAAGTTTCCAGAAAAAAATTGAATTAAAACTGCAATTTCAGTGTAATTTCAAATAATTATTCGTGCTAGTTTGTGCATATAACTCAAATTAATGAATTATAAAAGAAATAAAGAAAATAAATATGAATCTGTAGGGAACACATGTACTGTCCACATCAGATTTTTTCTTTTAGGAGATGAATCATTCATTCACACGCTCGAAACGCATTGTGCATTTCTCCTAAATAAAATAGTTTAAGTTACAAGAAAAGTATTACAACCGAACTCTTCAATTTTAACAAAACATTTACGGCCGTTATTGTTTTATTATAATATAATATTAATTATTATGAAGAAAACATTTCCACCACATCCCAACAGTAACACTGAATGTACTTATACATATAAAGCTCTTTATCGTTCTGCATAAATCATTTTCGTACTGCACAAATTGTGCACTAAAGGCGCCAATTCTGGAAACCCGTTCTTCCTAGTACGTTTCTACCTGTCATTGAATTTAACTAATGGATTCGTCCAAAGTCACGTGACTCAAATGCCTTCTCGTTGGAGTCGCACTATACCTATTTTCGAGGACTATAAGAATCAAGATCAAGATGTTTCGTATAGCCCTCGAAGATGATTGGTGCAGACTTGGATTAAGTAGTATAAGACTCATTATCTTATGCTCATTATCATATTAGTAAATCTGAATAATAAGGAATAGTAATGTGTGAGGAAGTCGAAAGGATCCTCTGACTGCTAATAAAGACATACAATTATCTTTAATTTTTTAAACATTTTCTTTTCTTCCAGCAGATCAGAAGCTCAACATACAGCAAGTAACCAACTCGCAGCTGAGCCGTGTGACGACCGCTGCCACCAACGGGAACAACAACGCCCTAAACCAGTTATGTGCCATCTGCGGTGACCGGGCGACCGGTAAGCACTACGGAGCGTCCAGTTGCGATGGATGTAAGGGCTTCTTCAGGAGGAGCGTTCGAAAGAACCATGTTTATGCCTGTCGATTTTCACGTAGCTGCGTCATGGACAAAGACAAGAGGAATCAATGCCGATACTGTAGGCTGAAGAAGTGTTTTCGAGCGGGAATGAAAAAAGAAGGTACATCACTTTGAAAAATAGGCTATGGTATAGAACGAGTACGTACATATATACAGGGTCTCCCAAAAAGATTGAAACGCGCTTTCATTCTTTACCTGTTGGAGATAAGTGGGCAATGTAAATTGCAAAAATGTTGAAAGTAAAGTAGGAAATAAGACTACGTTAATGAAATAGTCCTCCCATTCATTTTCAAAAAGTTACACTTTTTAAATTTTTATACGACCCCCTTAGAAGAATTGGATCAATAAGAAAATTTTTATTTTTAATGCAACAAGGTCATTAAAAAAAAAACCCGCATATCTGTATCTTTAAAATTGAGCGAGTTATATTTAATTGAAAATTGAATATCGTGAATGGGGACCCTATATCAAATTAAAAATGTAAATTTGTGACATATCATAAAAAAGATAAAACTGGATGATAATACATAGGATACCCAACCGCGTAGTGAGTACCACTGCTTTATATGATCTCTGTCTATGTAATCCTTTATTTAGATGCATTTGTGATAAAAAAATTTGACACATATTAACATATTTTTGATCTAAACAATTTCCATCGTCCATTTGTTTATGATCCCTATTTTCACTGATGAAACAGCCTTTCACATGGTACGGAAAAGTGGCATAAGTCAGATTTTCTCCTTTATCATAATTCAGTTGATTTTAAAGATATAGATATGCGGTTTTTTTTAATGATCTTGCTGCATTAAAAATAAAAACTTTCGGATTGACCCAATTTGTCTAAGAGGGTCGTATAAAAATTTAAAAAGTGTAACTTTTTGAAAATGAATGGGAGGACTATTTCATTAACGTAGTCTTATTTCCTACCTTACACTTTTGCAATTTGCATTGCCCACTTATCTCCAACAGGTAAAGGATTAAAACGCGTTTCAACCTTTTTGGGACACCCTGTATACATATATTGTATATACTATATACATGATATTTATAACCTATTTCAAACCATATTTCACTAAGGAGGAATCATATTGAACTGTATCACTCGTGACATTTTAAATGTTAACCTTAACAGGTCGAAATATTAAAAAATCGAAATTTTTACCACAGTAGTTAAAAACTAAGAACTCGATTCAAAATCAAATTACATGTCCTTATTATTCGCGTTACCCGTGCCTTACACTTTAAAACATTTTCAAGCATATTACTGAAAGTTTCAGGGGAGCTGTCCGGGATGGGGAGTAACCAAAATCTAATCAGCACCAGGGTCACCCACAAGTAACTTACCTACCAAGTTTTATGAAATTTATTCAATTAGTCTTTCAGTTAGAGTGGATACATACATTGCACACACACACACACAGCGAGCGAGAGAGAGAGAGAAGAGAAGAGAGAACGACGTCACTCTAAAAATAGTTTTTTACTTTCCCTACAATACATGGTAATGTATAGGGAAAGTATTGGAATCATGTCGAAAATCGCATCAAGTTTTCCATGTATCTACACGTTTCGACACCTCTAGAATACGATAAAACCATTTTTAGCGCGACGTCTGTGTGTTTGTCTGTGTGTCTGTCTGTCTGTGCAGATTTTGTATCCAGTCTAATTCAAAAACTAATTGATCGATTTTCATAAAATTTGGTAGGTACGCCGCTTATGGGCGACTCTGGTGCTGATTAGTTTTGTGTACAATTCGGGATAAAAGAACCCGCCTTTTTTTGCAAAACGGCCCGTAAAAATTGCTTGTATCCACTCTAGCTGAAAAACTAATGCACCGAATTTCACAAAAATCGGTTGATAAGTCGCTTGTGGGTTACCCTGGTGCTGATTACATTTTGGTACGATCCGGAAAAAAAATAACCTTCCTTTTTTGCGAAATAGCCCGCAAAAATCGTCAAAATAAAAACTAAAAAATTACGTATGCTCAAATATATCCATTAAATGCTTATTTTATACGTAATATTTAACGATGAAAAGAATAAGACCAACCCCATTACACCAGGACTAGCCGTTCTCGAGATATTTTAGTTTTATCGTATTTTCTCTACGCCACCTTTGAAAATAAGTCCAGTTACCAAATGAGAACGAAAATTGAATTAAAAGTGAATTAAATCTAATTAAAATAAAGAGAACGTGAATATAAGTCTGCTAGGAAAGTCATGTGCTGCCCACATAAGATTTTTTTCGTATGCTAGAGGTTTCAAAACGAGTAGATATGTCGAAAACCCGAGTTACGATTTTCGGTATGATTCTAATACTTTTCCTATACATTACCATGTATGGCAGAGAAAGTAACAGTATTAAAATAAAATTATTATATTAGTTATGATGTTACTTATTGGGTTGATATTCGGCCTTTTCATAGTTATTTGTTCTATAAACATTTGTTCTTAACAGGCTTTCGTAGAATGTTTTTGCATCAAAACCATTAATATAACATTTATTTACAGCTGTACAGAATGAAAGAGACCGAATTAGTTGTCGAAGGCCTAGCTACGACGAATCAACTAATAACTCAGGTCTCACATTAAACGCTCTTCTGAATGCTGAAATGTATTCCAGACAGGTATTAGATTTTTTTAAACATAAAACTATTTTTGTAAAAAAATGGCTACATTTCTTCTAATTTACCTATTTAAAAGTTGTTAATTCATTGAATTAGATGCAGTAATTGTAGAATAAATAAATATAATTTTGATGTGGATAAATACAGCTCAAACTGCTGCTAAAGTAATAAAACTAAACAAATATGATGTGGGCAGCACACAACTTTCCCTATCCATTACGATTAATTTACTTCTTTCAGAGTGAAAAAATTGTATATGTCCACAGCACAATGCTTTTAACGTTAAATTGTACATTGGGTGCATTTCCGCAATGCAACACACATTTCGAAAAGCCTAATTAACTTATATTTCGAGCATAAATTGGCAATTATCAATATTGATAGCATCCTTAATACGCAGTAGAGTCCATATATTAAAATATTTAAAAAATGAATTCATCAATTTGACGTCATTTCCATTAATTAGCATTATTTTTGAAATTTTGTTTATACTTTCGTCAATCTGGGGCAACGTATCAGCCATTTAGCGTTACTTCGCCAAATTAATCTCTATGTTCGCCAAATTTATCGCCAAGCGTTACACGCAGACGGAGAGGGGCGCGGTAGCGCAGTGGTTAGTGCGCGGGAATTTCACTCCGTAGGCCCGGGTTCGATTCCCGCCGCTGCCAAAACTACCGCCGTGGTCACGCGGAGTACGATCACATTAAACATGTGGGTCCGCAAGTCCTTTCGGGAGGTTGGTGGTAGGGGAAGGAGGGTACGGTCTCTGTGGATGCCTCCCCCACTGGGTTCCGGTCTAAATTGGGTGGCACTTCCCGGCCGTCCAAACAGTTACTTTACACCTTTCTGACAGGTCGGACGGTCTGGGTCTCAACAACAACAACACAGACGAAGGGAAGAGTGTTTCTTATATATAAATGACTATTGGTGAATGGTTGGTCGTAAACATGCAAAACTATGATAAAGGTATCTTCTCTCAGAATTGAATGAACTAGATCCACAAAAATGATCTTAACAAATTTGTCGCATAATATTGCATGGAAGTGAAAGTATTTCACGATGGTTAATTCTTTTTAATTTTATGTAATAGTTTTGATAAATTTATTTAAAAAATGTGCAATATCTTCAAAACAGTTCATGCTTGCATTCTAAAGTTCGTGTCATTCGTTTTCTAATGGAAAATTGCATAAGAAATGATAATTTAGGTAACGTTATTAAAGGTTCTGATTTTTTATGGTTTTTTCTAAATTTCATTCGAAAATTTGGGGGTCTTCCGAACAGTCGATCGCGTTTAAAATCAATAGGCTCGCTGTATTCATCGATTGTAATATTTGTTTCAAATTTCGTTCGAAACGTTACATTCGCTCGTGAGATATCGTTTCCACATTCTCACGGACACATACACTTAATACACACACAGACATCACCTCAATAACATTCAATTCGAGTTCAAGGATGCTTAAAAATTGCTCTTCCATCGAACAATCGAATTCAATCTTTCGTTCCCTGTACATTTTACGAATACTATGTATATAGTGAAAGTAACAACTTCATTAAAAGCAGCATACAAAATAAATAAATAAATAAAAAGTATATAGTATACATTATAAAACTTCAGTATACGCATTACATTCGTTCCTAGTGTTGATTCCTGCTAATTAAACAATATTCTACAACTTTGTAATTGACTTTTTTCGTCTATCTCACTTTGTTCCTAAGTTCGTTATCCTAATTTTTTAAATATTCCACTAGGGGCACTGCAAGCACTCGTATTATTCAATTGAGTATGTTCACTTTACTCTAGATAGACCTACTCGCAGACTTTTCCTTACAAAGTTATTTGAGTGCTCAAGGCTTATCTGAGTTTTATATTAAACGCAGGTACTTAAGAAAGTATTTAAGCACCTTAATAACTTTGTAAGGAAAAAGCCCATGTGTGTATTTCATTTATGTAGAGTAAAGTGTCCCTGCCCAATCAAATGAAAGTAATTGCAGCGCCCTTAGTGGAAAATTTAAGAAGATATAATAACTTACTCCACAACAAAGCGAGATAGACGGAAAAAGAGGCCAATTATAAAGTTATAGAACACTGTCTAAATAGCAGGAATCAACACAAAAGAACAAATGCAACACTTAACGAAGATAATAATAAATAGCTGTTAAAAGTCGTATCATCAGCGTCTCTACCAGGGTGTCACCCGCAGTGTTAGTCAAAATACGCGGTCATATTCTTTCTGGAATTAAAATGTGAATTAGATTAGAAGAACTTGAGCAAAGCATAAAGGCACAAATCACACAATAAATGAAGCAGACAGCTGTTTCGAGGATACGTTGTATCCCTTCCTCTGTGCAAGACAACCAACAAACCCGAAGTCTAAACCATTTCTCTTTTGTAAAAAAAACCCCAACTAGTACATAAATAGTAAAATGAATTTCAAATATATTTTTTTTTTAAATAAAATTAAAAAAATAATTATGTAAAAATTTGTCCGCCGAACAGCCGCGTGTGCGCTTGCGCAGCGGGCGGCGCGCAGCGGGCGGCGATCGACAGCCATTGCAAGTTTAGGACTTTTTAAAAAAGCGTGGAAACTGAGGGTAATTCAGTTATAAAATTATACAAAATTCAATTAACTACTGGGGTATTAAGTGGGTATTTTGCTTGCAGATGACTCATATACCAGATGGCGATATCTCATCGAAGAAGGTAGCTAATATTTCGGATGTTTGTGAATCTATGAAGCAGCAACTGCTCATTCTTGTGGACTGGGCCAAATACATTCCATCTTTCTGTGATCTACCTCTTGATGATCAGGTACTTATTAAAATTATGATATTTCTAATTCAAAATAAATTATTACTTAAAATTGTCCGAAATCTTACTATTGAAATTCCATATCTATGCATGTATACGTATCTAATTCTGCGATTTCTTCTACGAATATTGATTCTAAAGCGTAATTGAAGTGTTATAAAAAATCTTAAACTAAATCTTAAAATCTTAAATCTTAAAATATAACCTGTATGTACCCCAGCATAATTTAGCATGTTTATCAATGTAGGCAAACTCAAATGCTTCCAATGCCGATAATAATCTTGGAACAAAGTAAATAGTTGACCTTAAAAAAATGAAGGGGGGAAAAAAAAGTCCATGACCTTGTCAATTAAAATTTCTGTTTAAATACATTAAATCATCTATATTAGTAAAGTGAGGTGCTCCACACCAAAACGTTCGGGCCAACGGCCGTACCGTGCTGAAAACACCGGTTCTCGTTAGATCACCGAAGTGAAGCAGCATCGGGCGCGGTTAGTACTTGGTGGGTGACCACCTCGGAACGCCGCGTGCTGTTGGCCATCTCGGGTGCGGTATCCCCGTGGTTTGCGCGCTAGATTTGCACGCTGCCACAAATGCCGCCGTGTTCATGCGGAGTACGATCACGTTAAACATGTGGGTCCGTAAGTCCTTCCGAGAGGTTGGTGGTAGGGGAAGGAGGGTACGGTCCCTGTGGATGCCTCCCCCACTGGGTTCCGGTCTAAATTGGGTGGCACTTCCCGGCCGTCCATACAGTTACCTTACACCTTTCTGGTAGGTCGGACGGTCTGGGTCTCAACAACAACACCAAAACGTTCTTTACATGCTGCCACAACTGCCGCCGTGTTGATGCGGAGTACGATCACGTTAAACATGTGGGTCCGTAAGTCCTTCCGAGAGGTTGATGGTAGGGGAAGGAGGGTACGGTCCCTGTGGATGCCTCCCCCACTGGGTTCCGGTCTAAATTGGGTGGCACTTCCTGGCTGTCCAAGTAGTTACCTTACACCTTTCTGGTAGATCGGACGGTCTGGGTTTCAACAACAACAACACCAAAACGTTCGAACTGCGAAATGATATAAAAAAAATACATACTTCACGATCAGATTTGGATTCTAAATTCGGTGTGCTTGTAAACAGTTCGAAAGGAAGAAAGTGTACAATTTCAGATTTCCGATATTTACTTCTTTAGGGGTGCCGCACACCAAAATGTTCTATTTGTGGAATAAATGAGAAACGCTTTATTTTAAATGAGATATAGACTTGAAATTGGATACACGACCCAATTATAAGATTAAAGAAAAATTGAGTTTTTCAAAAATGTTCTTTAGAGAGGGGGAGGCGCTCCGCTTCAAAACGGTCGAAACGTGAAATGAGAGATACAAACTTTGAAATTTGATGCACGGGCCAATCAATCGATAAAACCTCGGGGAAAATTGCAGTTTTCAAAAATGTTCATTTAATGGGTGGTCTACACCAAAACATTCGAAATGGGAAATGATAGTAAAACGAACTTTGCAATGAGAAAGATACCTAAATATTGGTAAAAGGATAGACCGTTAGATAGGAATAAAGTGTATGATGCCGCACACTAAAATGTTTAATTGGCTGAGTACATTAGAAATGCCCAGTCTGAAGTGCGACAGATATTTGAAATTTGATGTACGGGTGAACAGTTTGAATTAAATAAAAAAAAACTGGAAGAATCGAATTATTCAAAAATTGACGGTATTCGGGGATTGTTTATTGTGATACTTTGATTTTCAACGGGTATTCGGCTAGTATAATACACTAGCTTCCAGAAGTTAAGCACGGCCGGTAAAATCAACAAAAATGGAAAAGTAAAGCTTTGATTAACTCCAAATTGTACATGAAGGTAGCAAATGTGTTTATGCATTAAAGAAAACAAGAATTATGTACACAGATGAAAAAAAAATACTTACTTTTCGTAAGTTATATGATGACGTCATATTCGGATCATTAACGAAATGATATTTAAAGGCAAACGAAACTTACATTAATATGTAGTATGTGACCACCCCGAACCTTCACACAAACTTTACAACGATTTTCCCTGCTTTCAATGAGGTGATCAACCATCGCAGATGCGAGCAATGGCCGTTCCTCCAATAGGGCAGTTTCCAACTCTCTGAGACTGGCTGGAGGAAGTAAACGTGCAGAGACAGCAAGTCCGAGGGCATCCCAAAGGTTTTCAATGGGATTAAGGTCGGGGGAATACGCCGGCGACTTCATACCAGAAATGCTCTCACTTTTCAGGTATTCGTCAATGATGTTAGCTCGATGGGGACGGGCATTATATTCCATAAAGTGGAAATCAGGACTAACTGATGCAGCGTAGTCTCGCAATGGGGTCTAGAACTTCATCCCGATACCGCAAAGCCGTCACAGAAACGCCTTTAAAGATGTGCAGCTCTGTGCGATATCCCATTGAAATTTTAGCCCACACCATGACGCAATCGCCTCTGAATGCGTAATGTTCAATGATGTTTTTGGCCTGATTGCGTGTGCCTCGTTTTCTCCAGACCCTTACATGCTTATCATCTGATTTCAGAGCAAATCTGGACTCGTCCGTGAACAGGACGTTGCACCAATGTGAGACAGTCCAATTGACATGTTGACGACACCACTTTAATCTTGCCCCCCTGGCTTGTACGGTTAGTGAAACACAAAGACGTGGTACTCGGGCGTACAGTCCCTTCACGTGGAGCCTTCGGCGCACAGTACTGGCAGATATTGTCTTACCAAGTGCCGCTGCAACCATGGATGTAACAGTTGTGGAGGTCGCTCGTCGATTCTGCTTGGCTACTATAGCAATATATCGATCATCAAAGGGGGGTGGTAACCCTTAGATGACCGGGCACAGGTCTCCGGACAACTGTTTGACTTGTTTGGAATTGTTTCCATAATCGAGAAACAACCGAATGATTAACTCCAAAGAAAA
The DNA here is from genome assembly GCA_951213105.1 of Amaurobius ferox. Taxonomy (NCBI): domain Eukaryota; kingdom Metazoa; phylum Arthropoda; class Arachnida; order Araneae; family Amaurobiidae; genus Amaurobius; species Amaurobius ferox. The sequence continues at coordinate 131,433,776 of OX578149.1, read as the reverse complement.
TAGCGATATCTTTAATTGACTGTCCTGCTTCAATGCGTCCGACAGCGCTCACTATCTGTCATTCGTCTTCTTTCAGCCATAGAAACACGAATATCATCAAAAATAATCCTACAAAAATTATAAACACTTTGTATCATCATTTAAATGCACCTCTTCTAACCCTTCAGAATTCTGGCGTCTTCAACGACTGCTTAATTAGCATATATCCGAACAGTCAATCGTGATTAGCTGTAACATACGATATTTGCATACTGCCATCTACATCCGCAGCGATTTTCAGCCACTCAAATTCAAATACGCTTTCGAAAAATGAAAATTTGCATTGCGTGCTTAACTTTTGGAAGTGAGTGTACTATTGTGTATGATAGAGTACATAATCTTATATATTTTGTCAAATATTTATATATAACTATGAACATGGAAGGTAATTGGTGGCTGAATGCAGGGATGCATATTGAAGGAAGGGGCGGGCACCACTCGAATCTAGGAGTGGAGTCAGAGGAGGTCCAGAGGAGAAGATATTGAAACATAGAGAAGCATCGTGATTCAAGTCGGGTGATCTTGATGGCCAATTCATTCGAAGCAGTGTTTCCGATTCTAAGTACTGGCCGACAATACAAGCTCTGCAAACTCGCGCTTTATTGTCAATACAAATAGCATCAGGACCCATGGCCTCAAGAAATAGGCGAACATACTGATAAATGATGTCATCTTTATACCGCACTTCAGTCACAGTACCGCGAGGGAAGATGTGGAGCTCAGTACAGGCGCCCATAGCAATCCCTGCTCAAACCATCAAACCACCGTCTCTGTATCTATTGTATGAGTGTATTTCGCGGATGCTATTGGCGTGCTAGAGAGTTCCAGGCGTTCTCCAGACCAATAACCGTCGGGAATACTGTACACCAATCCGTTACTCATCCGTGAAGAGCACAGTACCCCCTTCTTGTGGAGTCTAGTTGAGGTGATCTCGAGCCCAGTTTAAGCGGTTCCCTCTGATGCAAGGACGTCAGTGGGACGCCAACCACCGGTCTTCTTGCATACAGCTGACCTACATGTAGCAGTCTGTAAGTAGTTTGCCGAGATACCGCTCTTCCTGCTGACGCTGCAAGTTCGGAAGCAAGTTGATGCGCAGTGATTGACCTGTGGCGTCGTGTTTACAGACACAGAAAACTGTCGTCCTCTGACGGTTGTGACCCTTGGAAGTCCACTCACTGGTTTTCGCGACACTGTTCCTTCACTTTGATACCGGTTCCACGGCCGGCAAATGACGGAACAAGATTGACATTAAGGAATTGGGCTACTTCCGACTGTCACTGAAACACCCTATTACCTCCCATCGCCGAGCGTCACTCAGATAATGTCGTCTACTCATTTTTCAAAATTTGGCTATTTCGATTTTCCCCCTAAAATCTGTAACACGGAAATACAAGCTCTGCACAAAACTGGGCGTTTTTATGCCTAATACGTTTCCTTGTTAAAAAATGTTAATATGCAAATTGCTTTCTGCGGGTTAGTTTCCGCGAGCATGCGCCAGTCATGTATGCAAATGTTGTATGGTTACACGTTGTTTCTTTCGCCGAATATGCCAATTTTTCCGTTTGTTACTCAACTCTTTAACATGGTGTATAAGAAAATAAATGCAAGCATAAAATATTAAGCATAACACGCAAAATCCTTAAGACACGCGTCCTCCAAGTCCTTAAACACTCCAATAACTTTGTAAGAACAGGTCCACAAATGTACTCGTTAGATCTAGTAACAGCGCCCGATCGAATAAAAGGGATTGCAGCGCCTCTGGCAGATAATTAAACAAGAAAGATCAATCATGCATAAGCATTGATTATGAAACACTTTCCAACTGAAATGTAATTTCATTTAAAAATTTCTAAAATGTGATTCATTCAGTGGTAATATCTTTTATATTATCACAGTACTACAGTAATTTATTATACTTAAATATTTAAAACTGGATCGAAATATAAATCATCTGATTCATCATGCAAAATCAATGAATATTTCATTCATATAACTTGTATTCCAGACTCCAGAGCTACATAATTTTGTGTGAAAAAAATTCAGCAATTCTTATGTAATTCATCTTACAATCGCTTGAGATATTTGCATTCTGCATATGTTAAAATTAGGCTTCCTTGAAGAAATAATAAAAGTTTAGGGATCATTTAAAATCACAACTATTGTAATTGCATAGGCACGGAATTTAGATACACAGATAATACACAGATAATATATATGTGTATGTGTATGTACTCAAAGTATTGGAATCGTGCCGAAGATCGGAACTCGAATTTTCAAAGGATCTACACGTTTTGGGACTTCTAGAACACGAAAAAACTACTTTTAGGAAGACGTCTGTGTGTGTAAGGGTGTATCTGTGTATGTTTCTGTGTGTCTGTGTGGATATTACATCCAATCTAATTGAGAAACTAATGGACCGAATTTCATACAATTTGGTAGGTATGTTTTTTGTGGGAAATCCTGATGTTCATTAGATTATAGTACGATTCGTAATAAAAGAATCTGCCTTCTTTGCGAAATGGCCGCAGAAATTGCCTTTATACACTCTAGCTAAAAACTAATGAACCAAATTTAACAAAATTTGGAGTATAATATTTCAATAACCTACAAGTGATTTATATACCAAATTTAACAAAATTTTGTATATAAGTCATTTGTAGGTTATTCTACTACGATTCGGGAAAAAGGAACGGGCTATTTTTGCGAAATGGCCAGCAAAAATCGGTATATATAAAAATAAAAGACTACGTGTGCTCAATTATATCAATTAAATTCCTATTTTATATGTGATTTTTGACAACAAAAAGAATAAGACTAACCCCATTACTCTAGGACTAGCCGTCCTTGAGATATTCTAGTTTTTTCGCGTTTTCGCTACGCCACCTTTGACAATAAGTCCAGCTATCAAATGAGAACCAAATTTAAGTTTAACGTGTAAATTCAATGTCATTTAAAATACTTATGTTGTGCAGATAAACTCAAATTATCATTGAATAAATAAAGAGAACGAATATGAGTCTGCAGAGAAAGACATGTGCTGTCCACATCAGAATTTTTAACAATATTACACCAATGATTTATAGAAGTGAACGGGGATTATTTTCAGGCCATTTCGAAAAAAATGTATGATCTATATTTAAAGATCCATCAAATTTTTGTCGAATAAAATGTTCAACAAATTTAAGCTGTGTACCAAATTTTAACTCTCTAGGACGTAGGAAAGTGCATTTAAAATGCCATCAATTAAATTTATCAAGAAGAGTTATATAAAATTTAAAAAAAATGAAAAATTGTTATCTACCAAATTTATTTTAAAATATGAAGCCACTCCCATATGCAAAACGTTTAAACAAATGGAGAGATATTTATTATATAATATCTCTCTCTTTTCTTTCTGGAAGATTTCCCAAAGTCAGAATTTAATTGAATTTGTTTTTTTCCCTATATTAAATAATTTTTTTAATTAAAAAACTACTTAACATATTTTACTGAATTTTTTTTTATATATTCTATGGGGTAATGTGAATATTTCCTAAAAATTTCGAAGCAATTCGTGAATTTGAAATTTACTTAAAAAATGTTTGAAAAATTAGGTCCCATAGGGTTCAATGTATTTCATTTTTTCAACCCGGGATCAATAAAAAACTAATTGGGTGATATTATTTATTTATATTCCCATAGGTCCTACAGACCGTCTGAACAACATACTAAAATTTCATTTTGATAAACTCATTTTTACGGCAGTTATCGTGCTAACGGACAGACAGACAGACAGACAGACAGACAGACAGACAGACAGACAGAATGAACAAAGTCATAAACACTTTTCAACTTTGTTGTAAAGTGTTAAAAAGTTGGGACAACGAATTCGGCCATAAAGCGAAATACATGAAAACTGTCAATTACAAAGTTGTAGATGATTATCTTATTAAGTATCAACTCCAAGAGCATACGAACGCGTATATGGAAGACGCCTACTAAAAATTCGCATCGTTAGGGACCGTAACATATTTGTCAAAGTATGCGACATGTACCGTCAAAGTACCAGCAATGTTTGTCAAAATACGCGGTCATATTTTTTTCCGAATTCAAACTTACATTGTTCTGACAGCCATTCGTGAATAACAATATTATGTGTGATAAATACTTTCTGTAACATTTTTTGCCGAATCTTACTCATATAACAATGTTCTGTAACTTTATAATTGGTTTTTTCGTCTATTTCGGCTCGTTGCCGAGTTTGTTAACCTAGCTTTTTAAATTATATCTGCTAAGGGTGCAGTAATCACTTTTATTCGATCGGGCAGATGATTTATAGATAGAGTTAACGTGTACACTCATAGACCTTTCCTTACAAAGTTATTGAAGAATTTAAGAATATCCCTAGGGCTCCCTCTTTGTCACGCTAGGCAACAAATTTAGCATAATATTGTCAACTTAGCAACGTTGGAGATATGTCAACTAGTCAATGATAACTCAATATCCTTGCAAATTACATCAGATTTCTTTGATAATCACTGTCGCTTTGAATTTTTAATTTATTGTTCTTGATTTCAAATATAGCTAGTTTCATTGTTGGTGGGACTGTTACGTTTCCTTAGAGAAGTTTAGGAGATATAATTAAGAAGATAGGAGGTTGTATAATAGTTAATTGTATTAATGGGTGGGTGGATGGAGGTATGTGGTCCACGCATGTCCAGAGATTTTAGGAACGCAAGGGTTGACGTTCAGACAGGCGGATGTCGCCAATAGGGGGAATATCACTCGAGTGTGTGTGTGTGTGGGGGGGGGGACCTCCAATATATATTTTTTGAGGGAGGAGAAGATAAGAAATATTCATAAAGAGTGGAAAATCAAATATGGAGTGGGGCCAGAGCCGAATTATGATTTTGTAGCCCCCTGGGCTACACGTACTGTGAGACCCCAGTAATATTTTCAAAAGGAAAAATAGGCAAAGAAAAATTGTTCTGGATAGATTATCAAACCCTTTGAGAATATTGCAGATATATAAACAGTATGTTAATTGAACTCTTTTTTAAATAGATAATTCAGCATACTGTGATTTAGCATTCACAAATGGAATAACTTTTTCTGGCCCTCCTCCAGTTGGCGGAGCCCCTAGGCTGTAGTCCCTATAGCTTTGCTTCTATTCAATTCTGGTGTATGTGGGGGGGGGGGGAGGCATGGAGCCCACAATTTGTACGGGTGTCCCTGGTAGATGGGTGAATGCTTCGAGAAGCAATCAAGATTCTAGCTCTTTGGGTGAATGTCATGCACCCCGTCATCATTTGACGGGCTTTGTAGTTTTAAAGAAACAAACTAATTCTACTGTCTTCACAGGTTGCACTGCTACGAGCACATGCAGGAGAACATCTACTGCTAGGCCTTGCTCGACGCTCGATGCACCTGAAAGACACTCTTCTACTGGGAAATGACTTTGTCATCCCTCGACAATCTCAAGAAATCGAAATCAGCCGCATCGGCTGCCGGATCATGGACGAGCTGACAACCATTCTGCGAGAAGCTCATGTGGACGACACAGAGTTTGCTTGCTTAAAAGCAATAGTTTTTTTCGATCCATGTAAGCTTCAGATTTTCTGTGAATGCAATCAGTTTAAGATGGTATGAACATTGCATGATTTAAATTGTTTCTTCTGAGTAATTCTGTCCTTGTAGTAAAATGTTAGAGTGATCATGAATTCATGTTCTGTATCAAATAGTTCTGTTTATACCCATCAGGGCCGCCAATGGTGGGGGGGGGGGTGGGGGGAGTATGTATTGATGTATTGCACAGGAACATTGGAGGTTTGGGTGCCTGGGCCATATAAACAGTGTATGAAAAAGCCAATAACTTCTAAAATAGGGGATAGTAACGGGGCACGCTCATTTGCTGTATAGGTCCCGAAACTTCTATTGGCGGCATTGTTTGTTCTCAAAGTAGAACAAAAGTGATTGATAGGGCTGATGCACACAAGTGACGTGTATCATTTTTGCAGTCACACCCTGTGATGCCGTGTTCCAGCAGTACATAGATTTGAATGGGGTTCCCACAAGTTGCTTTTAGCCGGTTGCACACGAACGACGTACGTCATTTTTGCAGCCGCGTCCTGTGACGCCAAGTCGACGTCGCGTCCCAGCAATACATTGATTCGAATGATACAGTTCACATGGGACGCTAGGTTTGGCTTCAAGTTAGTGTGTCAGAGAAACCCGTGTCCCTCTTTTTGACCCTTGTCCCCCTAATGACGCCAGATTTATCTTTTCGTGTGACCTGCATCATTCAAGTCAATGTATTGCTGAGATGTGGTATCAACATGGCGTCACAAGACACGACTGCAAAAGTGAAGAGCGTGACTTGTGTATATCGACCTCAAGCACTGGAATCAAGGGTGTATTTTCCAATAGACACACTAAGAATGCACTTAGATCAAAGTAGGGACACCAGAACTAGGGGCAAAATTACAAAAGCTGTATTACTATTATCAAAGTAAAATTCCTCGATTTAAGGATCTCTTTTGCCACACACTCAATGGTTCTAATCTTAGGTCTTCCTCTTGGTCTTTTTCCAACTATTGTGGACAAGTATGTTTTTTTGCTGGTTCGGTCGCCATCCGCGATATTTGGAATATTTATGATGCTGTAAAAAAGCAAAGCATTTGTCTCCAATAGTTAAAGGGATATGGCCAATCAGTTTCATCTCATGATTTGTGAATTACTTCTTTAAATATACAGAAAGTGTATTTACAATTTTAAAATGTATTGTATGATTAATTTTTTTACGTTCGAAACTGACATTGCATTCTTTCACAAAATATGTGTTCCAATTTCTAGTTAGGTAGCAGAGCCACTTTAATGCTTAAATACAAACTATAAATCGACATAATGACATAATAGCTTTATCGACATAAAATAATTTTGAAGGAGTGGTAAAAGTTTTAAGTTCTAGGGTAGTTTGAAATTCGCACAGGTTGAAGCTTTTATCAGGCTGCACGGTCAGGCTACATTTTTATTGTAAAGTTTGGGGCCAGACGAGATTTATATTTCGAAAAATTACAAATGAATATTAACGCAAAATGTATGAAACATTATTGTTAATTTTAGCAATGCGAAGAGAAACATATATAGCATACATTTTACATAATTACGGCCCATAGATGTCTTGTTCATTTTATTTTCTATATTTATGGAAAAAACTACGATTCTGTCTGGTCTTTATATTGAAAAATTGCTCGAGTTTTATTACTGTCAGGTCGCGCTAGGCAAGTTTTCAACTGATTTATATAAAATTGCTCAATGTATTTTTGTCTTTCCAGACCGTCCAAAATCCCCCCCCCCCCATCTGGTGACCTAGAATGCTGAATCTTTGCATACCTATAATATTGGCTACTGGACAGTTCTTAACGGAGCCGGATTTTAAATTTCTCTTCAGAGGAAATTGGGTGTTTTTGAAAAATCTTTTCAGACCCCCCTCCTTTTCAGCAGTGGCCTAGAAAATTGAATGTTTGCGCACTTATAGTATCGTCCACGGGGGAAAAGTAAGTGAGTTTTCAACTTTTTCGCCAAAGAGGATGAGGGGGGGGGGCATAACAGGGAGTCGGAAGGACTTTTCATACCCTCCAGAAGACTGAGACCAACCACAAAGATATAGCATAAAGAAATTAGTGTAAACCACAAGACAGAATCTAACTGAGCCAGTTTTCGATAAAGATGACTATTTTTGACAATGCCATACATTATCATGCAAAATGAAACTTATTTTAAAACAGCTACAACGTTGAAATGAGTTTGAAAAAATGAGTTCGAGAAATATTTTCCAGTCTTTGACAGGTTTAAATAATAGCAGATAAATACATTTTAATTCGTGTAGACTTTTAGCTTTGGCTATCTTATTTCTGGTACAAACACTCAATCCTTCAAAGAAAGTAGGCTTGTTCCTTCTGCCTTTAAAGATGCCACCCTTTTGTGTTCCCCTCAATTGAATAAATTGGTATTTTATATATAAAAAAAAAGTAGGCATAGAAAAATCAGGCATAATTACAATTGTTTCAGGGTGTTTGACCTGATAAAAAGGGTACAAAACTCCCTTGAAACAATTTCAGTTACATAATTTTCCAATGCCTACTTTTATTCAAGGAAGTTATATTCACACAAGCCGCGGTTTTATTTATGGAAATTTGTATTTTGTATGTGTGAAATATCTGTATTTGTTACTCGACTTAACTTTCAGATGCTAGAGGTTTATCAGATACTAGTCGAATTAAATCCCTCCGGGATCAAATCCAGACAAGCTTAGAAGATTACATTAATGACAGGCAATACGACTCCCGAGGAAGGTTTGGAGAAATTCTTCTACTACTGCCAGCCCTCCAGAGTATCACTTGGCAGATGATAGAGCAGATTCAATTTGCCAAGTTGTTTGGAATGGCAAAAATTGACAATCTGTTACAGGAAATGCTATTAGGAGGTAAGTGAGATTCACATAGGATAAGATTGTTAGCACAATTAAAATTATATATATATATATATGTGATATGTTATATTATCAAATGTTATATATATATATATATATATATATAACATTTGATTATTAAAATGGGTTAAAAATTAATAGTTTAAGATGTCAAGTTTGCCCATTAAAATAAATTAAAAGTAGATTGTTACTTTCCTTATATACGTAGTATAATGTATAAGGAAAGTATTGTGACGGATTCGCGAATTCGAGTTTCCGACGGGAGAACACGCTTCAAGTATCCCTGAACACTAATCAGACGTTTTTGAGGTGATGTCTGTGTGTGTGTGTGTCAGTGAGTCTGTGAAGATGATATCTCACGAATTAAGCGATCCGAACAAAATTTGGTACAAAAATCACAATCAGTTAATACTGGAAGCCTATTGTCCCTCCTAAATTTTTAAATGAAATTTAAAAAAAATCTTCAAAAAATTAAAACATTCAATAAAGTTACGTAAATAATCGTTTCTTATGTAATTTTTCATTAGAAAGCGATTGACATAACATTTAGAACGCTAGAATGAACCGTTCTCGAGATATTGCACATTTTCAAATAAATTTATTAAAAAATTACATAAAATTAAATAAAATGTATTAACTATTATGAAATCTGTTCACTTTTCATATGTAATATTATGCGATAAATTTATTATCATCATTCTCGTACATCTAGCACGTTCCATTCACGTGAAGACATTTTGGGTAATAGCTTTGTAATTTGACGCCATTAGTCGCTTATCTACCATAAGACTAACCTATTTCTCCATAAATAATGCTTGGCGAAATTTTGGCAAAATATCGCCAACTTGGCGAGCTTTTTAAATGTTGCCAAATTGACGAAAATATCGCCAAATTGATAAAAATGTCAACAAATTGATAAAAATGACGCTAAATCAATGAAAATGAAGAATAATTGATGAAAATCCAATATCTTGGAAAGAATAAGAATCTACTGTAAGAGAAGATATATACTTCGGGTAATAGTTTTGATTAACATTATAATTTTGGAAAGAATATAAGACTCTACCATAAGACTCCGTCTGTAACGCTTGGCAAAATTCTGGCGACGATTTTTGGCGGCATATCGCCAACTTGGCGACTTCTTAAATGTTGGCAAATTTAAGAAATTGTTGCCAAATTGATAAAAAAATGTCGCCAAATTGTAAAAAATGACGCCAAATAGGATGCAATATTTTGCAAATTTTTAATTCCGAAATATGATAGGTATACTTTTATTATATTAGAAATGCTCTTCTAAATATCGCCAACTTGGCGATATTTGGCCCCTCGTTGACGAAAATATTGTCAAAATTACAAAAATGACGCCAAGTTAATGAAAATGATGCCTAATTGATGAATTTTTTATTAAAATATTTAAATATATGGATTATATTGTTTATTGAGGATGCTATCAATATTGACAATTGTTAATTTAGATTTGCGTAAAATATAAGTTAATTGAGTACGAAATAGTTTTAGATGTTGTCATCCGGATGTACAATTTACTGCGTCAAATATACAATTTAACATTACAAACACTGTGCCGTGGATCTTTTCATCACCTTTTCATCTTTAAAGAAGTAAATTCATTGCATTATATAAGGAAAGTCATGTGCTGCCCACATCAGATTATGATTTTATATTACTTTTTTTATATACATAGTATAATGTATAAGGAAAGTATTGTGACGGGGTCGAAAATTCGAATTCGAGTTTACGAAAGGAGAGCATGTTTCAAGCATCTCTGAACACAAATCAAACGTTTCTGAGATGATGTCTGTGTGTGTGTGTAAGTGAGTCTGTGGAGACGATATCTCACGAACGAAATTTGGTTCAAAAATTACAATTTGTGAATACCGGAAGCCTATTGTCTTTATGCGCAATCGAATGTTCAGAACAGAACCCCCCCTAAATTTTCGAGTGAAATTTTGAAAATATCAACAGAAAATCAAAACCTTTAATAAAGTTACGTAAATAGTCATTTCTTATGTAATTTTTCATTAGAAAATGATTGACATAAACTTTAGAACGCTAGCATGAACCGTTCTCGAGATATTGCATATTTTAAAAATAAAAATTATCAAAAAATCATATAAAATTAAAAAAAAATATTAACTGTTCACTTTTTATACGTAATATCATGCGATAAATTTGTTGGCATCATTCTCGTGGATCTAGCGTTCCATTCATAAGAAAATATACTTTGGGTAATTGGACGCCACTATAGTCATTTATCTGCTATAAGAATAACTTATTTCTTCGTCCATAACTCTTGGCGAGATTTTGGCGGAACATCGCCAAATTGGTGACATTTTTAAATGTTGCCAAATTGATAAAAATGACACTAATACAATGAAAATAACGACTAATTGATGAAAGTTCAATATCTTGGAAAGAACATAAGAGTAGACTATTAGAATAACCCATCCGTCCATAACGCTTGGCGAGAAATTCAGCGACGTCGCCAATTTGGCCACTATTTTAAATGTTGCCAAAGTGACAAAAATGACGCCAAATTGATAAAAATGACACCAAATGGGAAGTAATGTTTCGTAAATTCTAATTTCCGTTATATGACGGGCATACTTTCTAGTGTCTAAGAAATGCTTTTCTCTCTGTTTGTCTGTAACACTTGGTGATGCATTTGGCGAACTTGGCGAATCATTTAGCAAAGTATCGCCAACTAGTCGATATTTCACCCCAGATTGACAAAAATATTGTCAAAATTGCAAACATGACGCTAAATTAACGAAAATGACGCCTAATTGATGAATTAATAATTAAAATATTTCACTATATGTACTGTATCGCTTATTGAGGATGCTATCAATATTATAATTGTTTATTTAATTTTGTTTATTTAATTGTTTATTTAATTGTTTATTTGGTTTTGTATGAGAAAGCAAAAATTGTTTATTATTTTATTTAAAAGCCCGTCTACCTTCCTCTAACAATTTGATAGGAGTCAATATGAGGTCTATATAGTATGAGAAAGCAAAAATTGTTTATTATTTTATTTAAAAGCCCGTCTACCTTCCTCTAACAATTTGATAGGAGTCAATATGAGGTCTATATAGTATGAGAAAGCAAAAATTGTTTATTATTTTATTTAAAAGCCCGTCTACCTTCCTCTAACAATTTGATAGGAGTCAATATGAGGTCTATATAGTATGAGAAAGCAAAAATTGTTTATTATTTTATTTAAAAGCCCGTCTACCTTCCTCTAACAATTTGATAGGAGTCAATATGAGGTCTATATAGTATGAGAAAGCAAAAATTGTTTATTATTTTATTTAAAAGCCCGTCTACCTTCCTCTAGCAATTTGATAGGAGTCAATATGAGGTCTATATAGTATGAGAAAGCAAAAATTGTTTATTATTTTATTTAAAAGCCCGTCTACCTTCCTCTAACAATTTGATAGGAGTCAATATGAGGTCTATATAGTATGAGAAAGCAAAAATTGTCTATTATTTTATTTAAAAGCCCGTCTACCTTCCTCTAACAATTTGATAGGAGTCAATATGAGGTCTATATAGTATGAGAAAGCAAAAATTGTTTATTATTTTATTTAAAAGCCCGTCTACCTTCCTCTAACAATTTGATAGGAGTCAATATGAGGTCTATATAGTATGAGAAAGCAAAAATTGTTTATTATTTTATTTAAAAGCCCGTCTACCTTCCTCTAACAATTTGATAGGAGTCAATATGAGGTCTATATAGTATGAGAAAGCAAAAATTGTTTATTATTTTATTTAAAAGCCCGTCTACCTTCCTCTAACAATTTGATAGGAGTCAATATGAGGTCTATATAGTATGAGAAAGCAAAAATTGTTTATTATTTTATTTAAAAGCCCGTCTACCTTCCTCTAACAATTTGATAGGAGTCAATATGAGGTCCCCGTTTATCCTCAAATACTTGCTATTGATATAAGTGATGCATTGACTCATGCGAACTAGGTCACCCTACCCAGAGAAAATAGAGAGAGCAAGCATAACGCATGCAACTATCTTTGAGAGAGCAAGCATAACGCATGCAACTATCTTTGAGAGAGCAAGCATAACGCATGCAACTATCTTTGAGAGAGCAAGCATAACGCATGCAACTATCTTTACCTTCACTTAATTACTACCTTTTCTCTTTGCGCATACGATTACACGCCACTTATGTTACACCTCATAACTCAGTTGAGTTATGAGGTGTAACATAACACTGAAAACAGAAAATACAATAATAACTGCTTTAAATATATATATCATTGTTGTGGCATTTTTAAAAATTACTGGTAGTAAAATTTTGATAATTTTCTTTAGTAATTTGGTATATTTCCTTTCTTTCGATTCGCAATGACTCGATACCACTTTTCCAGTTTTAATACACACATATACGACAAAAGCAATAGAAAGTGCCATTTCCGTAATGTTCAGGACGCATGAGATTCGTGACAAGGTTGGCGTCCTTTGAGACAAATTTGGCAAAATATCGTTAACTTGGCAACTTTGGAAAAGCTTGTGGATATATTGGAAGCCTATTGTTTTTAAACGCAATCGAATGTTTAGAACCCCCCATAAATTTTCGAGTAAAATTTTGAAAAAAATCACCAAAAAAGCAAAACCTTTAATAAAGTTAAGTAAATAGTCATTTATTATGTAATTTTTCCTTAAAAAACTATTGACACAAACTTTAGACAGTTCTCGAGATAATGAACATTTTAAAAAAATACATTTATCAAAAAATCACATAAAATAAAGAAATATATTAACTACTGTGAAATATGTTCACTTTTCATATGTAATATCATGCGATAAGTTTGGTGATATCATTTTCGTGGATCTAGCTCGTTCCATTCATGAGAAAAGCTACTTTGGGTAATACTTTTGTATTTGGACGTAAATAGTCATTTATCTGTTATAAGAAATACTTATTTCTCCGTCCATAACGCTTGGTGAGATTTTGGCGACAAATTTGGTGGAATATCGCCAACTTGGCGGCTTTTTAAATGTTGCCACATTAATAGAAATGAGGCTAAATCAATGAAAATGACGACTACTAATTGACGAAAATGTAATATCTTGAAAAGAATATAAGAATCTACTATAAGGATAACCTATATTTCCGTCCGTAACGTTTGGCAAAATTTTGGTGCTAATTTGTCGGAACATCTCCAACTTGCTGACTTTTCAAATGTTGACAAATTGACGAAAATGCCACCAATTGATAAAAAATTCCCCAAATTGATGAAATCGACGCTAAATCAATGAAGTGACGACTACTTAATGAAATTTCAATATCTTAATAAGAACATATAAGAGTAGGCTATAAGAACAACCTATTTCTCCTTCCATCCGTAACACTTGGCGAGAAATTTATCGGGACGTCGCCAACTTAGCGATGATTTTAAATGTTGCCAAAGTGACAAAAATGTTGCCAAATTGATAAAAACGATGCCAAATGGGAAGTAATGTTTCGTAAATTCTGATTTTCGTCATATGACGGGTATACTTTCTAGTGCCGTTTGTCTGTAACACTTGGTGATGCATTCGGCGAACTTAGCGAACAATTTAGCAAAGTATCGCCAACTTGGCGATATCTCACCCCAGATTGATGAAAATATCATTAAAATTTGAAAAATGACGCCTAATTGATGAATTAATTATTAAAATATTTTAATATATGGACTATATCGCTTATTGAGGATGCTATCAATATTGATAACTGTTTATTTAGAGTTGCGCGAAATATAAGTTAATTGGGTACTTTGAAATAGTTTTACATGTTGTCATCCGGAAAATCGCCCAATGTACAATTAAACGTTAGAAACACAGTATCGTGGATCTTATACATTATTTTTTGACTGTAAAAGTTGTAAATTCATTGCATTATATAAGGAAAGTTGTGTGCTGTTCACTTCAGATTTTTATAATTTATTACACATGTGTATCTGGTTTCAATTTAAATTTTAAGAATGTCGATTTTTTCTCTCTGTTTTTAAGAGTTTACCCATACGATTAAAATATGCAAAAAATGCAAATAAAAGTTCAATGCGCATATCTATGCAACTATCAATGAGCAATGAACTAATTCAATATTTTTAATTTACAGGAGCTTCATCAGAATCTTCGAACACAATCTCGTCTTCTACACCAAGTGCTTTAAATGAATCGGCCAATGGATCTACTACAATTCAGCATGCAGTTCTTCAGGGACCTACTGATGGGTTATCAAATGGCCATTTATCAGAACACATTGGCAACGGGCATCCGGAAACTCCAATACCATCTCCTACTGATGCTTATGTGAAAATTCCATCCATAGCTAATCAAGGTTTCAAAACAGAGCCAGATAGCTATTAATGAATGGTTGGATTAATTCGTAAAAATTGCAAGGAACATTTCACGTCTTTCATTAAGCTTTAAAGTATCTATTGCTCAGTGATTCATCCGCAAGAGTAATACGGCTGCGCATAAAAAAGGATTCCATATGAAGGAATCTGCAAAGATGAGGAACAAAGTTGAGTGCAACGGTGGTAGCTACTTCCACCTCAATAAGGTAGTGCAGTCTAGAGGTCTGCATGAACTAAAGTTTTGGACTTTTACTCCGCGTGGTCCAACGGAAACAGACCCGAGGATATTTTCAAATGTAGAAACCAAGAAGCGAGCTCAGCTCAAACCATTGTTTTTTAAAACATCAAAACTATGCAACTATGTGCCCCCAAAATAAGTAAAAAGTACTTTTAACTCTTTTCTACACTGGGCTGGAATTTACAATCTTTTCTTATATCGTGTTGATATTCAGTTATAACTATTTTTAAACATTAACCAACTACATGCAGCTTGGAACCTTTTCCAAACTAAGTTCTAGACTAGCTAGAAACTTTCAAATAGAAATGATGCATTTTAGACTCAGTCCAACAATATCAGACTTGAGAATACTTTCAAATATAGCCCAGCACGTTCAAAGCTGTCTCTAATACAGACCGGTTCAAGAGCCTCTTTCCTTAAACATTTTAACTCTTGAATTTATGAATTCTAGATTGAAAATAGAGCAAAAACAGAATTACTCTTAATTGGAGAAACATGGTTTTATGACTCCACCGTTTGACGAGTTCGGGACTGGACTAGAGATAACCTTAGTTCAGTCCAAATTATTTTTTTTAAATATATGGAATATATATATATATATGAAACATGGTCATCTACTACACGACTAAAATTATGTAGAACATTTCTTTTAAAACTTTTCTGTCAAATGTACAATAATTTTTCATATCACACTGTTTATATTCACTTATATCTAGTAATTTTAAATATGGACCTTATTTGGCCTAAATATTTTAAACTGCATTCTAAACCTACACTAAACTTTGAAAGAGAAATGCAATAGGACCAATCCCATGCAGACCTCTAGTTCAGTCAAACAAGTAATTTTGCTCACTTGACCATCCTAATGAAGTGTTTCCATTACATTCACCTTTGACCTTATTTATAACAAAGTTAGAGATTAAGGCAAATGTAGAGCGATATATTTTTTTTATAAAAATAGACAAAGAATTGCATTTTTACATACAGTGAATTTAATTAATATTGTAACTACTGTATCAACTATGCAAATTCTGCTTCACTTCAATAATTTACTATGCCCTCCCTCCAAATTTAATATTCCCTCGTTGTGAATTTTTTCATGTCTTCTCCCTTAAAAAGAAAATTGGAGAGGGGAAGGGGTGTCCTCACTTTGGTGGCATCCACACCCCCTATGAGTTTTTCCCGGCCGTCCTTATTCCTCCTCTATATCCTCGGATGAGCCGGACGGTCACGGCTTTCAACACTCCCTATGGGCCCCGGCCACTCAAATAGTGGCTGTAAACCCTAGGGTCAGTAGAGTGGCCCGGGCGTTCGACACCCCCGTATGAGCGACCGCGACTACTGTAAAATTAACTATTTCAAATTTCATTAAAAATTCATGGGTTTAATTATATGTATACAACATGTCCTAGAAATGTTATAAAATTTTCTTCAGAACAAATTCTACATACATTTCTTCTTAGCAAATTTTATATAAATTTCTTATCAATTAATTCTAAATATATTTTTTTTATCAATAAATTCTATACACATTTCCTTTCAACAGAATTTATATATACTATATCTTTTCAACAAATTCTATATATGCAATACAAATCTGAAAGTTTTCATGCAGAACAAATACTTACATCAAGGGGAGTGTGATAGAAAGGTCAAGTGAATCAATTTTCGTTTGTCAGTTGAGTTTTAAAAATACTGTTTCGACAAATTTTATGTTTTGTGTGTGTTTGACAGAATATATATACCATCAGAGTGATAAGCAGTTTTAAATTTCTCACAAGACTATTTTTATAAGTAGTAGCTCTAAAATCAGGAAATTGGATCTAAGTGAGATTTGAATACTGCTATTCAAATAGAGTGCTGTATATCAAGGACTTGTGAAAGAAGATGAATTGCTGAAAGCTCAATAAAATAAAATGTACTAAATGAAATAAGTTTAAAAGCTCATTTTCATCATTCATCCTCCCCCCCCCCCCCCCCATATTATACACGTTTAGGAAGTAAACATATTTTTAACATCTGTATCAAAAAACATTTTTATACAGGGTATTGCACATTGTTGACCTCGCTTTTAGAGTTTCAATTGCTTAAAATACATTGTTAAAGTTTCTTAAAATTGAATGTGAAATTCTTTCATATAACTCTTTTCCCGATGAGTGGTATTTTCATAAAAATAGGATGTCTAATTTTTATAGGGTCTCTTGAGCAACAAGAGTTCAATTAGAAAAAGTTGAGCTGTACAGTAACTAGTTTAAAGAAAAAAAAAACCCTGGTGCAAGTATCTGTAATATTGAGTTATTGCATTTTAAAAAAATTGAGAATTTCTCCGTATAAATTCAGAATTTGCTGTAAATAAAATTGCACATACACACTTCATGTCTGGTTTCAATGTACAGTTAGTCCCTACAGCACAATGGTTGAGGAATAACTCAATTCCAATTTTAGTCTGTTTTGCTAGTTTCTTACATTATTTCTGTTGTAAACATCTTCATGAATATTATAGTTAATTGCATTGTTTCTTTCCCTTTTGACTAGTTACCATATAGTAATAGGGCAAGTTTTTCTAGTTGAATTTATTTTTTTATGGAACCATTTAAAAACTTAAGACATCTCCCCCAATTTTCAGGAAAATATTACCCCAAAAATTATGCATTTAATTTTAACCAACTTTCAAATTGGAAGTATGTGTCTAAAACCAATTGTCAAAGCTCCAAAAGTGAGGTCAACTATGTTAAAACACCCTGCATTCAGTGGTTCAACAATGCTGAAACATTTTGTACATGTAACTCCAATTTTACATAATACCTAACAGTTTGATATAAGTATTATCACCAGAGTAATTAGAGATAAATTTTTTATTTTGTGATCCTTATGCAGTAAAATATATACAAGCTATACACTAATATTTGCTCATTAGTGTATTTGTTCGATGTAAATACTAATATATGTTTGATGACTGCAATATATATAGAAAATGATGTATATAAAAACAAATAATAATCTTATGATTTAAGAAATTTTAATGTCCTATTTTCTTTGCAGCCTCATGGCAGTTTGTCTGTTGAACATATATAGTTATAACAAGCAATGTAACTGCTGCTTGTGAAAATACACATTTCTTGTACTTGATAGAAGTCAATCAATTATAGATTGTCCCCTAAGTTTCATGTCTGCTCCTACTGGGTGTTTCACGAATAGTGTTCGAAAAGAATATTAAATTGTCGTAGAAGTGAAATATGAAAAATAATTAGTAAATAGAGAATTTAACCGATAGTTCTACTCCCCCAGAACTGATAATTTCATAAAAATGTCAAATTTAATTTTTATACATCCCCTCAATGAAAGAAGTAAATAAATTACCAATTATTAAAATTTGTGTAACACTTAATTATGGTGAAAAGTGAAAACAATTTACCTGGTACCTTTTGATGAAAAATTCACCAAGATATTTCAATTACTGTTACAGTCATCTCAATTTATCCAAGCAATGAATAATCGAATACTCCATTTATAAGAATAAAATTTTATAGAACCAGAATTTTTTTCATAGAATCAATGTTAAATTTCCCTGTTTTAAAGAATAATCTTCATGGGCAGTTTCCAGATCATCGAATAAAGACTGGGCAATCTTATTATGAAAATGAGTCCTGTAGCAAGAAAAAAAGTTTTTTTTTTTATTTCCAATGGTAGATACAAGACAACTGGAGTTAACAAAAAATATAACATGAAAAGAAATAAGATTACAGCCACAGAAGAAAGGGGCGCAGTAGCCCATTGGTTAGCGCGCTGGAGTTGCACTCGGTAGGCCCGGGTTCGATTCCAGCCACTGCCAAAACTGCCGCCGTGTTCATGCGGAGTACGATCACGTTAAACATGTGGGTTCAAAAGTCCTTCCGAGAGGTTGGTGGTAGGGGAAGGAGGGTACGGTCCCTGTGGATGCCTCCCCCACTGGGTTCCGGTCTACATTGGGTAGCACTTCCCGACCGTCCAAACAGTTACCTTACACCTTTCTGGTAGGTCGGACGGTCTGGGTTTCAACAACATCAACAACAGCCACAGAAGAAAGTTTATAGACCATTCATATGGTCTTGCTTTCCAGTATCGTTCCCACCCAGAGAGAGACCGGCAGTGGAGATGGCGAGTCCTGTCCATTACCTCCTGAAGGCCACAGACCTTACATAAAGGGTCGTCAAATATACGAATTTGCTGCAGATGTTTTGCAAGGCAATCATGGCCAGTAGCAAGGCAGAATTCCACTCTAGCTCCCCTCCTAGGCAGGCCAGTCTTGTATGTCTAAAATTGTGTTGCAAGGAAAAAAGTTTGCACTGGAAAATTTGTCTATACAAATGTCCTCCCTCCACAGAATTAGAGAAAAATTTAGCGAGATTCATGATAAAAAATCAACTTTTACAGTGTAAGTAATACAGTAAGTAGTATATAAGCTACTCTAGAATTTTTCTTTCATTAAAACATAACATGTTTCTTTATTATTCTTTCAATATTTCATGTTTATTATGTGTGCAGTCAATATACTATGAATTTAAATAAATTGTTCAAAATTAAATGGTAGCTAATTTCAATTAGTGGTTTTCCTGTTTTAGATAGATTTGTAGATGCCCCCCCCCCCCTATTTATTTTCAAAGAAAGTTAACAATTCTCAATTGCAGTTTAAATAAAATGGAATAAGTCAAAATTTCAATTATTAATAATAGCAGTGAATTTTTCATCAAAAGGTCAGTTAAATTTCTTTAGCTCTAATTAAGTACAACACAAATTTTTCTACTTGACATTTTTTAATCAGAGGGTCGAATAAAATTTATGTAATTATATCAGTTTCCGAGGATAAAAATACTATAGCTTATTTTTCATATTTCATTTTACTTCTACAAACAATTGTTGATTTTATATCTTTTGGACATTCTTTATGAAATACAAGGCATAAAGGAAGAATAAAAAATTTGCAATATATGGCCATGATTTGGCATCTTTTACACATTTATGGCAAGCTCATAGGGCAATATATTTTCAGAAAAATGGTTCTTATAAAAAGGCCAAAACAGTAAAAATGGGCAAATCTTTGAAGTAAATCTACTCCCTCTTGTGTGTAAAAAACATTATAAAAGAATAGTGCTTTTTACCATAATATAAACCAATCAACCTAACTTTAAATTATTAACAGGGATAAAAACACAGATTCCAGCCAGAATAAAATATGTGCTTTATTAAATCAGCCAGTTGAGGATTAAAAGAGAGATCACAACCATTAGACTATGCACTAGGCAAAATTTCTTTAAAATATAAAAAAATGATAACTTTATGACAAGAACAATTTATTAATATTAATCAGATTATTTTATAAGGTAGTTTTAAGAGCTTCAGCACAAACTCTTCAGAATCATATTTATATTTTTGTACTTAAATTATATTTGTATCTAAATTAAATATTTTTTAATTTTCGAAATTTCTCATCATGCAATTTATTACTTTGAATGAAATTTGCAGTTTTTGGTCCTATAGGGAAATGTTTGCTATAATAAGAAGTTAAATTTCCTTAGTAGGCATAAACATGCAGCTTTTTTAATTATCATTAGATAATTTTTGTATTCATCATATATCTACATAACATTATATGCATTTTAATAATCATAATTTAAAACTTTTGGAAGATTATAATATATTCCACATTTAAATACCAAGTTATGGTATTTAAATGTAATTAATAACATTTCAACATAGTTTAGCATTTGATAAAATGAAATACAAAATGCAAAAGTTACTTTTGATACACAGAAAGTATATTATTTGCATTTTTTTTAATAAAATTGTATACTTTTATGAAGTCTTTCTTAAGTGGAAAGACTTAAAATAAGAGGAAATAAAATATAAATATGTATCAATTGCAATATTTATTACATATATGATTTTCTTAGAAAAAAAAATTATTTAAGGTTGTTATTCGAACGGATCACACCAAGCAAAATAGGAAATTCCTATTTGCAGATACTGCAAATTTTTAGGTAAAAATGAGATCATGGTATCTGGTCAAATCCAA
The DNA here is from genome assembly GCA_951213105.1 of Amaurobius ferox. Lineage (NCBI taxonomy): Eukaryota > Metazoa > Arthropoda > Arachnida > Araneae > Amaurobiidae > Amaurobius > Amaurobius ferox. The sequence continues at coordinate 131,412,596 of OX578149.1, read as the reverse complement.
TTTCAAACTTAAAGTCACTAATTCTAGAATATACAGGGGTGTCAAATATTTTAGATTTTGTGTATAAAAGTCAATTCTGCTGTATTGTTTAAATGTTTGATTTTTTTTTGTTGTTGTGTGTGGGGAGGGGGGAGTTAGACTGCATTCACAGGTTTTCAGGATTCTTTTCCATTTTTGAATGGGGGGAGGGGGTGTAAACATGTTTTGTACTAACTTTGCAATGCTCTACAACTGTATAATAGATATTTTTGCCCAATCTCTAACAGGAAGAGAGATCGCACCCCTAAAGTGGTCTCATCATGTAGTACCATTACGGTTTCCTATACATTTGCATAAAAAAAAAAAGAAATCAAATACTTCTCAAGTTATTGGCCTAATTCATGACTTTCCTTGATACTTTGTATATTATGATGTATTAAAATTTGTACTATTGACACCAGTTTCACCATATAATCCACAAGTCAAATCCGATCAATCATAATTTAATTAGTTTTGACGAAAATAAAAATTGCATTCCTATAAGCATGTCATTGATCCAGAGTATGGTGAAAAGAATGACTATGTGCAAACTTCCTTAGTCAGAAGAATTTTCAGATCTTGAAATAAAGCTTAAACTATACTGTACTTGTACAATTTGTTTATATGTTCAATAAAGGTTGTTAATATTGTTCTTTGCTGAAAAAATGAGAAATCTGTAAGACAATTTTCTTATACAGTATGAGTTTACTGTAAAATATTTTCTTAATTTTATACAGAAATATAAATGGTACCCCAAGTTCAAACCTTTAAAAATATTAATTTAAAAGGCACGACTGATTCTACATACATTTTTTTAATTGAGAAACACTAATTTTATTGGATGATTAAGAGCAAATATTTCCTAATTTCACTTAGCACTCATTTGTTCGAATAACACCCATTAAGACCATTAAAAAATCACAGCACCTTTGATATGAAAATATTCTAATTATGTAGTTCATTTTTGCATTTAAGTAAGCATAACGTTTCATTCTTAGAGGTAACTTATAAGATTTTCAGTCATTCATGAGCATTTTTAAATGAATTATATATTTTTTCATGTTGGAAATTATACTCCAATGAAATGAGTTATTTTTCACCTCTTTGTAATATGAAATAATTTTTTTAAATAAAGGTTGTCTTATTTTTGTTTTAGTTTGTCTTCTTATTGTTTATAAATCACGATTTGATGATGAATGATGACAAATGAGTTTGTTAGTTTAAAAAATTAGACACTCATTTCAAAATATTTTAATTTAAAGAAAAATACTTTATACTTTCAAGTAAAACAAAATGTCTTCTAGGTCAACTGGCATAAACAGGTTATGGGCATTTTCATTACTGATCAAGGTTGATAAGAATTCTAGTATGATTAAAACGAGAAAGGTCAATCATGCATAAGCATTGATTATGAAACACCTTCCAACTGAAATGCAATTTTATTTAAACATATCTAAAACATAATACATTTAGCAGTGATATTGATATTTAAAAAATTATTACAGTATTATAGTAATTTATTATACTTGAAAAATTTAAACTTCATCAAAATGTAAATTGTCTGCTTCTCTATGTAATGTCAATGAATATTTTATTCATATCACTTATATTCCAGACCACGGAGCTAAATAATTTTGTATGAAAAAAAAATTAGCATTTCTTATACAACTTACCTTACAATCGTTTGATTTGTTTACATTCTGCATAAGTTAAAATTAGGTTTTGTTGTAGAAATAATCAATGTTTAGTAATCTTTAAAATAAAAAATATTGTAATTGTGTAAGCATGGAATTTAGATACACAGATAATACGCAAAAATAAAGTAGTTTTGTGAAGGATGCAACATTAATATAAATTTAAATGATCCTTAAATATCATGATCTTTACACAGAGAAAAAAAAAATGGATACCATATTTTATTTTGCAATGAGTCACATAATCTCTTCAATCACTCACGATTCATGGGTCTGATTATTATTTCAATTTTTATTTAAAAAACTACCTAACATATTTTGCTGAAAATTTTTTCCACATTTTATGTCATAATTTGAATATTTCCTACAATTTTCAAAGCAATTTGTGAATTTTTACTTTGCTTAAAAAATGTTTGAAAAATTAGGTCCCATAGGGTTCAATGTATTTCATTTTTTCAACCCGGGTTAAATCCGAAACTAATTGTGTGATATTATTCATCTTTATTCCCAAATATCCCACAGACTGTCTCAACAATATACTAAACTTTCATTGCAATAAAGTCATTTTTATGGCAGTTATCATGCGAACGAATACAGGCAGACAGAATTACCAAAGTCATAAACAAAAACACTTTTCAACTATCTTGAAAAGTGTTCAAACTTAATACATGAAATCCTGTACAGAATTAGAAAATTCAAAATTGAACCCTTAACTCATTAATTACGTTAATTCATCACAATTTGACAGCCAAGTTTTAGCCCCATTTCGTTATATATACAGAGAAACTTCTATTCACATCTTGGGAGATGAAAGGAATCGATTTTAATACACAATGTAACATTTTGTATTGTCTGTAGCAAAATCAGCAAGATTTTCAAAAATTTAAATTACTTTTTTAGGTTTTTATGTTGTATAATTTTGAATGATTTTTACACAAATCAGTTCCCTTGCGATTGAAAATGTTACCAGAGTTTCTATCCTGATATCATCGGAAAGATTGAACAATGTTCTTTCTAACAATCTTTGAGCTGAATCTGTAGGATAATCCATTATATTTATTTATTTTTAAATTTTGCTGCACCCGAAAATAGAAGATTAACACAATTCCACAGTTTGGCAAAAATATGGATATATATCTTCGCATTCTAATAATATATTTTTCTTTTTTATTACTCGTATTTTCTTTTAATTTTCTACCAAACACATAAAAATTCAGATTTTCAATTCTGCTTGCAATCTCATTTTTATTTCTCTGGTTGGTAGTTGATATCAAAAACAGGGTATTGATATATGGGTAGTGGATATTTATGCACATGCTCATCAAATCGTTGCACACAACTACATATGCATCGAAACAAAAGGTGGGAATGATGTTGGTTCAAAAGAGGTGATTTGGAAATTAAGTAGTGTTATCTGTACCTGTATTTATGTAGCAGGCACTTATTTAAGACTCAGGTAAAGTCAGTAGTTCATTCTAGTAAAAAGTAAAGGCACATTTAAAACAAAATTTTTATTTTGGCTTCAGTTTAAATCTTATACAACCTTCATCAAAGAATACACAAAAAAAGACAGATATTCACTTCACTTTATTTTCTATCCATATTTACAATGAAACTCAAATCACTCATGAAACATTTCAAAAGATGTACCAAACTGAAGACAAGTCTAAACTCTCTTGTTCAAGCATTCACATGAAGTTATATACAGAAATAATGAAGTTTTCTCATTAAAAAAGATTTCATTTCTAAATATAGATACATTAAAAAGGCACAATATAGTACTGTATTACATTTTAAGGTAAAAAATACACATACAAAAAAATTATAAGATTGCTTTAATGATCTATAAAACTTCATGAGCACCACTAGTGTGCATTACAAACAATACTTAATGTTTCAATATCATTATTTACATTATAACTTTACATATTGCAACATGAACTCATTTCTATATGCATTCAAATGCTATTTCAGATTCACAGGGAAAAGAAATATTGATTTATCAGATGATTCCTTAAGTGATTGCAGTAATGGTACTTTGTTTAAATTCTGGGATTTACGAATTTCTCATTTTGAAATTGTTTACAAACTAATATCTATGTTAGGTAGGGCTGTGGAGTTTGAGTTAGAGTCATGGCATAATGTAGGTAGAAATTTTAAGTAAAGTTAGAGTCAGTAGAAATATACCAAAATATAATTATTTCAAATACAGCCGAACTTTGACATTTAAGGGACTGCAGAAATTTTGATGCTATAGCCAATAGTTTTAAAATGTTGGTACCTAGTAATTTCATAAATGCATTATTACTGCATATAGTACTTTTATTTGAACATCTCTATTTTGGAGAAAATTATAGATTAAAAATCAAATGTTTAAACATGACAAATAATTTCATGTACACCAAATTTTATGAGTAGATATCAGTTATGTTTTTTTGAAGGTTATATAAAGTTTGTTATTATTGTTTTCTACATCAGCAATACTTGCAAGCACTTTTTAAGCTAAATCCTTTACTTTATAAAGTTTTCTAATTATACAAATGGCTTCCAAGACATATCTTGTACTCGGTATTGATTCTACTCGATCATTTTCATCTGCTTTTTAAGCAGTATCCAGAGATGATTTTACATTTTCCAGTATGTCACTGTCTATAAATATCTCACACGTTGTGAGATCAGCTTTAATGCTAACAAATTCATTGAAATTTGCAAAACGCGATTATTTTTATTCACTGAGAGAATTTTTTTTAAGAAACATGTCTAGGAAGTTTAAAATGATTCCATATTAGAAGACACAATGCTTATGTACTTTTATGCAATATTTAAGTTATCTGAAAATATGTGTATAATCACAGCAAAATAATGTTATTACTATAGGACCTAAAAAGGGACTTTAGAATTTTGAGGTAATTGCTATAACGAAGGTTGTTATAACCGAGTTTGACTGTAATATAATTTTGGAATATTTATTTTTTAAATGGTCATTGGGAAATAAAAAAAAAATCAAATGTTTACAAATAAAAATGCACACACACATATATATATATAAATAAAATTAATATTTCAATAAAATAGGGATTATTACAGAAACATATTTTTTATGAAATAAAAATTATACTTGTCTGAAATTAAATATGGATGAAAATCAGATGCATCTGAATTCATAGTGCTGTATGGAGTTCCAATGACTCTTAATAATTTAGCACAAAACTTTCCCTTTGTATATACATTTCTTTGTTAATGACAAAAAATTTATACAAATAGCACAGGATTTGCTAATTTCAGTAAATTTTAAAGTGTCAATTCAGAAAATTTTGATATTTCATGGCACTGATTGCAATAAGTGTTTCGTTCCAAATGAATCATAAATTCTGAAGTTCCTGCAAAAATTATTAGTTAGAACATTTGACATCATTAAGGAGTCTTAGTTGGTATCAGAATAAGGCAGTAGAAAAAAAAAAGGAGTTTGAGTTAGGCAAACTTACTCCACAGCCCTGATGTTATGTATACCACAGCTTATCTAATAAGATAGCAATTTGGTTAAAATAAAATGGGAAAAGGTGGCAAACAATTAGACTGACAGTAATTTTTTTTGAAGACCTACACTGTAGGTTCTAGTCAATTTAGTTCCTACATACACAACTTAATTTCAGGTTCTGTCATTATGATACAGTAAATAAAGCCTCCTACATTAGAAACTTCAGTAAAACTTTTAGTTTTAAACACATTTAAATTCTATGAAATTTACTGGTAGTTATTATCTCCATCATACAGATACATGCACCCCCCCCCCTCCCATAAAAAAGATATATAAATAAGAATTACATACACATTAATCTTAAACTATTTATACCCATTAACATAAACTAGAAAAATTCCTTTACAATTTATGCATAAAAAGAGCAGAATGTTTAATATAAAATATTTCTCAATTATGATTGGCTTGTAGCCAGTATTTATCACGTATAAGTAATTTTATTTATCCATACTTAAACTCTATCATAAACATACAATATAAAATATTGGACATGTATACAATATAGTAATTGCAAATAGAGATTGACATAAATTTAGTTAAACTATCAAGGAAACATTTTGGGCATGAATAGTTTATTAAACACACAAATGAAACCTATAAATCACAGGCAGACAAATAATTGTAGTAATCTACAAATCACCATACTAGTGTTGATTGAAGGATACCCAGTACGAGTAATATCCTATAACCCAGTGAATTGAAAATGTAAAAGATATTATTAATAACACCTATTTATGATTAAAATTGTGAAAATTAGTAGCATGGATTTAAAATTTCTGGATGCATTTCTTTATATATTAATCATGTTTCGAAGCAACTGTGATAGAATTCAAATAAGATTCTGTTTCTGAGCAAAATTAAAAATAAATATTTAAAAAAGAAAATGTTCATAGAATTATGTATAAAAGAAAAACAAAGCAAAACAGATTTTCAAAAAAAAAAAAATTACAAGTTGGCATTCATGACAAGCAAAAGGTAAAAATGTCAAATTCCGATAAGTTCATGAATCATCAATTAATTTGTCTCTATTTGCTTTATAAATTTTCCATTAGCAGAGATTTAAAGTTTCACTCACAAATAACTTCTAGATACAGTTATTTTTACATATCCTATGATCATTCATCTTTTTTCATAAGAATTTTAATAACACTGATAGTTTTTCAAAATTTACATTTAAAAAGAAAATTTGGTGATAACAAAAAAATATATATATATTGGATTATTACGTTTTACATTTATTTAATCACTAAATTATTCAAAACTAGGGTTGCCAACATTACCTTTTCAACCCTAAAACCTTAAGGAACGATTGATTCTTCAGAATCATGAAAGGAAGATTCCTTTGTCTTCAGTGGAATTCCAATGTTTGAAGATGATGAACAAACAGTTAAAATTAGAGTAGTGATAATGTAAATTAATTGATAAAGACCACATCAAAGTAGATAATTCATCCTTTGCCAAAATGCTAGAAGTTTGATTTTCTGTAAAGGACATTGAATTTACAAAACTACCTAATAATCAAATTATTTATATTACCTGCACACTGCAAATATATCTTATTTAATTAAGAAAAAATCACCATTTGATTATTGCATCGAAACAGCTCATATATAATTCAAATGTAATTTACAATTTAAATATAATTTTACTTTTAGTGAAATATTCACGTTTTCAGAATTTTTGAATGAATGCCCAGCAAATTTTAGTATTTCTTCTGTGATAAAATCATAGCCTAAATTATAAACAATGAACTGATAATACATAAGCTTACATGTTATTTGACTTGTGTAAATTTCTTCAATATAAATTTAAACCCAGTAAAATAAAAATTTCGTAAATACAGTATAAATACAAGTAAGAACTGATTAACCAGTTTCAAAGGCACAAAATAGCTTTTTTAGGGCTGACAAAAAGCACAACCTCACTTATTCAAATAAGATAAGCAACTGAGGTAGAATAACACATGTGGTGGAAGATAGGAAAGATGTTGCCATCACTGTGGGAAGAAATGAGGGGGGAGGGGGGGAATACCCAATGAGGCAGGAAAACAACAGGCAGAACATTAAGAATAGAAAAAAATCATGAAGGAAAGAAATAGCAGAAAATAAGGCAGCAAGAGAACAATAGCAGAATGAACAGAAACAACTGAAAAGTGAAAAAAACTTAACCAAATATAAAAACAGTAATGAAAGAACAATTTATAAAGCTATTATTGCAGCAGATATTTTAATGTTTTTTTAATAAAAGTTAAAGTTACTTTTTAGTAATGCTATATAAGAAAAGCTCTTCTCTCTGCCTGTCTATTGTACTTGATAAAATATCAACAAGTTGGCAACATTTAGAAAATGTTGTCAAATTGACAAAAATTCAATATACTGGTACTAAACCAAATTTAATTCCATAGATATCACTGTCGAATTATTATTTAATATTCTAGAATCAAAATATAGTGAGTTTTACTGTTCTTATTATAGGTACATTTTGTTAGGGGATAAATGCACCTATCATGGAATAGGTACATTTTGTAGGGGGTTAAATATCTAGGGTATTGCAAATAAATAACATTTTGTTAGGGGGGTCATATTGTAATTATATTTCATTAAGGAGTTGTACAATAATTAATAATATTAATCAGGATAGATATGTGAATATTAGGAATGCAAGTATTACAGAAGGGTAGTTGAGAGGGAATCTTTAACAAAATTTTATGCACTCTGTCATATGATGGACGTAATATTTAGTAGTAATACTTTAGTTATGGTAATAAAAATTTTAACTTTTGAGGTTTTAAATTTATATTATAAAGCTATTAAAAATAACTATTATTATTATAAAATAGGTGCTAACTGTATGCATTTCAATAAATTTTTTGGGCTTATAATGAAATTAAAATACATACTCTAATTTGAATCATAAATATAAGCTAAAATGAATTGGGAAGCACTTAATACATTAGCTATTTGATATTGTTAAATCCATGAATTATACTTTGGTTAGTAGTTTAATAGCACATAAAGTTGAGTAAAAGTATCAGCTATTTTCGCAGGTATAGAACAATCCCCTTTGTTAGTATAAAAGGACAGATTACCCATACCAACAAAAGAACACATCTGACAAATTGTTCCATCACATGACTCAAGAAATAGGCCATTTCTAAACAAATATTGCTGGGTTATGTGACACTGCTTTTTTTTTTCAGACATGTTCTTGTCTTTGTTGATGCTGCTGCTCTATTATTTCAACCTGAGTCTGTTTGCATTTAAAACAGGTTGGTACATTTAATCAAACAAGCTGTTAAACTAACAAAGTATTTATTTCTTTAGATTGATTCAGATGGCAGTTTGAGTGCATTTTTAGATTTAAAACTAGTACATTAAAATCTTATGTGCATTATTAAACTTTATTAGTTAATACACAACCATATATAGGTAAAAAGGGCTATAAATTAAAATCCCACCAGTATCTGTGCATATGGGAGATTTCATTTTAGCATGTTCAAACCAATCATATTTTTAAACTTTCTTTTTTAGAAGTTTGCTATTACCCAGAATAAACACAAGTACGGACATCTCGTGACAATATTGCAATCTCTCGTTAAAAAATATTACAAAATCAAAATAATTTCAGAGCTCAGCATACAGAGTTCTATCAATTTTCGATTTATATAATCAATGAAAGAAATATACATAACAGTATATTAAGTATTGCTGAGAATCAACTCAGCAAAAATTTAAGCAAGTAATCAAAATAAAAAAAAATGTTTTAGGTCTTTCAAACAAATATGCTTACATACAGGTATTTCCCAGTTGAAAATTCTTTAAGCTGGTTCCACTATAGTACAAATCTAAGTATAAAACAGGAATAGTAATCTTCTCAACTTGCTTCTGACTCTTGCTTTCTCCGTTGATCAGCAAGACGCTGTGACCTGCGCAAACCGGAAGATCCTTCACTATCTCTAGGGTAGATATTTGTTGAATCCTCAGAATCGGAGTCCAGTTCAGTACGACTGTAAGTCCACTTAACTATAGATCCATCCCACTAAAATAATATTTGAAGAAAACAAAGTTCATTCTTATGCATAAAAACAGATGTATGAATTTAAAACACATGGAACACAATTAATTAAAAACATTAAAGATATATCGATGATAAAGTTCTGTGGTCTACCCCTAACAGAGTAACACCACATAACAAATATAGAGGTGTAGAAAAATATAAAAAATGTTCAAAATCTGTTGTAAGAATAACTTGATAATATAAAACCTTGTAAATACAGCATAAACACAAATATATACTGGTCAACTAGTTTCAAAGGCACAAAACAGCCTTCTTCAGGATCAATAAGAAGCGTAATATCACTTATTCAAGTCAGTCAGCAAACGCGGTAGAATAGAACACATGGCTAAAGGTAGAAGAAAAATTGTTGCCATCACCTCAGAAATGAAAGAGGTAAAACCAATGAGGTAGGAAAACGACAGATAGGATAGTATGGATGGAAAAAACCATGGAGGAAAGAAAAAATACCAGAAAATAAGGAAAATGACTGGAAAGAAAACAAGGTGGTGATAGATTTGATAGCAGAACAAATAAAAACAATTAAGTAGTGAAAAACTACTAAAATAGTAATGAAAAATCAAGAGGCATTTAAACCAGCTGTACATTGCAGTCGGAAGTTACAATTTAACAGTTTCCTTAAATACCTGTAATTTTGAGAAATTATAAAATTATTATATTTTATCTTAATAAGAATTTTTTTTTATGTTAATCTTTCTTAAATACCTATTGATAATCGAAAGGAAAACCTTACTACTACTTTCTTAAATACAATGAACAAGCCCTTAGTTTATTACACGTATAAAAAATAAATTATTAAATATATAAAAACATTATAAAAAATGCTTATAATGAAACTTTTTTTAAAAATAAATTATATATACCTAACATTAAAAATTGTTTAAAAAAGACAATTTTCTGGAAGATGAGTTAAGCATGTATTTAACATTTTTAAAGCATTTCCATTCAGTAGGATTTGCGAAAACATCCCCCCTCTCTCTCTCTATATATATATATAAGAAAAATTCTAACCCAGTTCCTTTATCTCCTTAAAATTAGAAAACCCAATAATGAAGGAATTCTGTAAAGCTACTTGCTTTAGAAAAAAAAAGTTTGAAAGATTGCTACATTAAATTTCTTAATTAAAAAGTATATATATATACACACACACAGGGTGTTTCAAAACTAATGGAACAAACTTTCAGGGGTGATAAAACACACCGAAACAAACATTTCTCATCATAGAATGAATGGTCGCTTTTCATTTCACCACACACATGCAGTCTACTTCCGGCTATCCAAACGGTTACATTATACCTTTCTGGTAGGTCGGACAGTCTGGGTCTCAACAACAACACACATGCAGTCTTATGCAATTCAAAAACAGGACTGGCACAAAACACCAAAACAAAGCTTTTTTTAAGTCAAAACAAATGCATGGCAGCACTGAAGAATCCCCTTTCAGTCAGTTGGCGGTGCAAGTGAGGAAACATTCTGTGATCGGGAACATGCCTGTTGGGGAAGCGCACTCGATAAAGTCTTTGTGCTTCCCTGCTATTACCTTTGGTGAGACCGTAGACAAAATGCATGTACCTTCTCCCCATTGGTATACCGATCCATTTCAAGTCGCTAATGACCTTACATGCAAAAACCATCGCTTTTATATGCGTGTCCGAAAGAGCCCTCTAAAGTGTAACCGAACTGCTTCACTTGTAACCATGCAATCTATGATGAAAAGTGTTTGTTTTGGTGTGTTCTATCACCCCTGAAAGTTTGTTCCATTAGTTTTGAAACACCCTATAATATATATATATATATATATATATATATATATATATATATATATAAATAAAAATTGAAATTAATTCTTTGTCACTAGTAGTGGATTGTGTACACTATGTGCCGTCCAACATAGCGCATGCCTGTGCTCTCTTTATAGTGCCAACTTTTATAACTTTCCATGTAAAATGTCAAAATTGTAGAAGAAATATTGTATATCGTAGTGGTCATTTATATTTTATGTACTTTGGAAAGTTCAATTGAACAACATTCTATTCCTATTTCTGTGCACTGTGTTATTGATGCTACTTTATTTAATAGTTTAAGGGTATACTAAGGGTTTTAATGATGCTACTTTATTTAATAGTTTAAAATTCTTGATTTTCCCCTTTCCCTTCAAAATTTTAAATTTATTTGTTGTATTGAATATTTCATCAATTTATTCCCTTTTAACGTTAATTTGTTATCCCTTTCATGTTTTTCATTATTCAAAATTACGCGCGATGTGTCTACAAACGCTAAAAATTTTTTGGTAACCCTCAGGTGTTCCCTTTCGACCTTCTAATTTAACTTCACTTCATTTGCGAAAGACAGACGCATTTTAAGCGAAATTTGGCCCTTCTTGGCTTATCTTCGAACACCTGCGGATTGCCTCACAGCATTCCGCATGGGTGCGTCACAGTGTGGGCTCGTGGTAGCCAGCTTGGAGGAAATTTCACGCATCGCGGTTCTTGGCAAAGCATCATATTTATTCCGCGGCATATACGTAGGCGCTCTGTGTAAGGTGCAATGTTTTCACTCGCCAAGTTTGGCGGTTCTTAGGAACAGAGAATTCTGTTGGCAGCTTTTGATTCCTGGCTACAGAGGGTGAAGGTGGTCTGAGTTGCTGTTGAAAATCGCGGGTCGGGCCGGCACCTGCGACGACGATGTTTTCCTGTTGAATAATAGGCGTTTCGGCTGGTCTGGCTTAAATGCTTCAAAGTATCCTGTCATCTGAAATCTGTTCAAATTTACATAGTCCGACAATCCAGTTCTCCTTTCAATGTCACAAATGTTCTGTGTGTCATTAGTCACAAAGTTTTACAAAATCAACAACATAATAAGAATTTGGAATTTAAGCAGTTAAAGCTGTATACTCTGTTACAAGTGTTCAATGTGTCATCACGCTCAAATTTAAGTGCACTCTAATTTACATCGTCTGACGTTACAATTATCCTTTCAATGTCACAAGTGTTCTGTGTGTCATTAGACACAAAGTTTTACAAAATCAACAACATAACAAGAATTTGGAATTTAAGCAGTTAAAGCTGTATACTCTGCTACAGGTGTTCAATGTGTCATCAAGCTCAAATTTAAGTGCATCCTAATTTACATCGTCTAACGTTCTAGTTATCCTTTAAAATGTCACAAGTGATTCCGTGTGTCATTAGTCATCCTTGTTGTTGCAGAGATCTCCAATTGTTTTGTAAAATGTGTTTCCTTTAGTGTCTTTAAGAGTTTGTATTCTTGCAACTTAAATAATTTGTGGTTTTAAATATTTTGCTCTGAATATTGACGTTTTACACTTTTAATTTTAAACTTTTTATATTTTTGAGTTGATTTGCTTTCTTTTGAGTTTCTGAATATGTACGATGGTAATTTTACAATTTAGTGCTTGTTTTTATTATCTTGAGTTAACATTTAAGTTTTGGTGGACAGTCCCTGACAGACCAAACTCTGGTTTTCAGACCAGAGAGGATTCTGAACCTGGGTTTTACTTTTGAGTTCTGGGTATTTAAACTGTAAACTGGGTTTATTTTGATTGTTAAATTGGGGTTTGTATTAAATTGAGTTCTGAATTTAATTGATTTAATTATGACGCAATGTAAGTAAATTGTTCCACTATACAATAATTGAAGTTTTAATGAATTTGATGATGTTTTGAATTGTTGCAAATAAAAGTTAGTTTAATTTAACATGAGTTGTGTTCCCTTTGTGGCTGTGCAATAAATTAATTAGGTTTAAAGATTATGCAATTTCTATGCAGGTATCAAAGGTAGGTGACATTATTTTGGAATTGGGTTTGTTGTATATATATTCTAAGGGGTGTTGTGCACAGGTCAAACAGTAGGAATTAGAATAAAAGAAACAATTTTAATTTAGTAAAAGTAACTTTATTAGGTCAAATCTAAATATAGATCTAACTTATGAAAACTTTGATCAATTAATCTGAAATAAATATAAATAAATAATCTTCAAAGAAGGCATAAGTCAGTTCCAGCACAACTGTATAAGGTCACAAAGTATCCTTTTGCATCCATTCTCATCTTCTAATAATTCATCAGAGCAATAAAACTATCTAATTTTTATAATGCAAGTAAAAAAACCCTATGCAAATTATTCTTTTTTATAAATAATGCAATTATACTATTCAGTTGTATTATCATGCATTATCGAGAATCCACAAGCACCTTTTTCCATCCATCTCTATCCTCTAATTATTGTAGAATAGGTAGACTAAATTAGCTTATTTCATAATTAAGTAAATTTTAAAGAAATATTTTGCACAATTAAGTAAATTTTAAAGAAATATTTTGCATAATTAACTAAATGTTATGTGTTAACTATTACTGAAGCAAAATCATTCTCTTAAGTAATATTCTCATGCAATATTTTGAATTGAAAGCAATTTCTCAGTTTTAAAACATTTTAGATTTTTAAATGATAAATTTATATTAAGTTGAAGTTTATTCTATAATGTATTTTTTTAATTGGTAACATATTAAATAATAAATAAAAAGCAAACATATTTTAAGCATTTATGTAATTCTGTAGAAAAAAGAAAATTATGATTTGATAATTTAAGTAAGGGGAAAAATATTTTTTTTTATTTTAGATTTTCCCTCTTAAAAATAATTTTAAAATCTATTTTACTTTTTCTTTTAAGGTTGGTAAGTAGGGGATCCAGTCTGAAATTTTAATGGGCCCTGGAACCCAGTATTTTCTATATCCAGCACCTGATCTAACAAAATAAAATCAATAAGTTTTTAGAAATATGAGAATAATAATAAGTTTCCTGAACTTGTATAAATAAATATTTACTAAATAATAAAAAAGCAATCCAACTAGTGTAGTCAAATATTTTATACTGATGTTGGATTTAGAAATCAAAATCTTCATACTAGATTTTATTACTGTCAAGTGTATATCAAAAGAGTTAAGAAATATGTTAAACTGAATATAATTTGAAGGATCTCAATAGAAAAAGAAGAGTCTTTAAGATAGTTTTTACTTTAACTTTTAAATGGAATTTATTAAATACACAGAAATATACTTACAGAGCTACTAACAATCTCATTGAGATAAGGATGCCAAGAAACATCACGGACGCACCCTTTGTGCCCTCGTAAAACTGCTTTTATTTTACCGGTTAGTATATCATAAACTGCAAAATAAAAATATATATGCCATTTTAAAATTACCATGGTTGTCAAAGTAAATATAAAAGCAAGTAAGAGAAAAGGATATCAATGTACTGTCCTACCGGCACGAGAAAGTCCCCAGACAGCAGACGTTTTGGTGGCGGTCGCTATGGAAACAGGTTATTCCACTGCCTTTTAGGTGTGACGAAAAGCACTTTTTTCGATTTGGCGCAGATAGAACTGACAAAAGTCGCATTTCGCTTTGTACTGGGGTCAATGTTAGACGCTCGCATTCTGTGATTTTTAAAGCTGTGAAGTAACTTGTACTGTGCTGCACACTTTGTGGATTTTATCTAGTTGAAAAATGACTAGATTTAAAAGTGGATAGACTTTGCATTCGCAAGTACGTGCAATAGTCCACAATGTTACAGCATTTTTTGAAGAGGAAAATACCGCAAATTTTCTAAAAATACCAATTTCAAATGCAATGAAGAGAACTGCGGAAGCGACAGGGGTTTCAGCGTCCTCAGTTAAAAAGATAAAACGTGAGGTGAAATTGCTTAAAGACACTGAGATAAGTATTTTATCTATTTGAACAATTTACAATTATTGCTTAAAGAAGCTATTTTAAAAGTAACACAAAATGAATGGAAAAAATACTAAGAACAACACATTGAAAAAATAGAGAATATTTATTGGAAAAAAGATGGACTGATAGAAGATATTGTGGATTAGTGATAAATCTGTCGGATAGCTCTTTCTTCTTCAAGTAAAGACATTTCAAATGATTCGGACATAGTGGATAATAATTATTCCAATGAATGTGAATGAATATTTTATAATTGATTGAAAAATATGAAAAGAATGAATATTTTAAAGTCATAATTTTGCTTATTTATCATTTATTTTTTTCCTTTTTGCTGACTAATTATTGTGTAACTTACTGATTGAAAACTGTAATAATTTTCATCTAATTCGAAATTTACTTTTAAACAAAATGATATAAATTCTAGTTTTAAATTGTAAGCTTTTCTCTCCCAAATCCGCCAGAATCTAAAAGAAAGTATCTAAAACTACTTTATTCTAATAGATTGAAGGTTTCCCATAGCCGCTGTCACCTATAATAACAAATTATTTTCTGAGTTTAAATGACGAGAAATTTTTAAGTTAATCTATAATTTAATGCCATTTAATACGAAAATTTTGTTTAACTGTCGGATAAAAAACATCTACTATTTTTTTTTTGTGCTTCATGATAGATGAAATGGATTCCTCGCTTAATGAAGTGCGCTTGATTTGCCAAATATTGCAGTCGATTTTAAACCTTTATCCCTTCTTTTTTCGACTCGTCTACTTGCGTCAATCCTGTTCAGAGACTTTCTCATGGCGATATGACAGTAGAATTACTTATATTAATAATAGAGAAAAACCCCACTAGATTAAAAAAAAAAAGCTGGAAGTTTTGCTGAAACATTTAAAACCTGGTATATTCAACACAACTTTTCTACATGCTATCAAATTTAGATTTTTGGAAATATATATATTGGAGTCTTCTTATGGTTTAAAAAAACTGAATATTGATCAGCTTCTTGTAAATGCTAATTAATATAATTGCATAAAATTTCATCTCATACAATTACTTCTTATTCATACTCACATAATCCATGTATAAGGGGGGGGGGGGAGAGATCTTCAAAGTTAGGATTACATTTCTATTACATTACAGATAACAGCAGTCTCCATGGACTAGTTTTACAATTGTTTGGAATAGCCGATATCAGCGGTAGAAAGAAAACTTGCTATAACACAATTTTGTGAACCAGTATGAAGATTGACAAATTCAGTTCTACCACTTAGCTTGTTTCAAACATCTGTTTGAAAAGTTGAGCTAAGGCTGCAATGGCCAAATTCATACTCGCATAACCCACCTATGGGAGTGTTTCCAAAGTTAGAACCATGTTCCTGTAAAATAACAGCATCCATGGACCAATTTTACACTTATGTGTTTGTCAGCATTGCATAGATGATACAGACAATGTCACCAAGAAAATTTGCAAGTCCTACAATTTTAAGCATTTTTGAATAATATACATCATTAATTCATAAAGTTAAAAATCTAGTTGTTGTAAGCCTAGCGTTTTCCACAACAAAAATGGGCAGGTCAGAATAGTCATTTAATTCTTGGTTTTCTTCAATAAATACATTAATTATTTGAAATTTTTGCTAAAAACATGTATTGATGTACCTTCTGCAAACAAATTATAAAAAAACTTAAAACTTCATCAAATATTAATTTTAAATTGATGAAGGAGGCGAGTTTTCATTAAAAGAACTGCAGATTCTGTGGGAAATGTGATTTATAAATGAAATGTTACAAAATAATTGTTATGGAATCCTTTATGCTTAAATGAATTGCTTCGAATTCGCATGGAGTAGCTCTAAAAAGATTGGCTCAGTGTGCCAACTTCAAGATTGTAGCTCCGCCCACTCCCACTCACTACTTTATAGGAAGAAACCCCTCTACTATTGACTTGGCACTTTTTCGAAACATTCCTTACGACTATGCGATCAGAGTAGACTGCAATTTGACGTCTGATCACCTCCCCGTAATCTTGACCCTTAACTTTGATAAAATCTCTTTAGACCATCTGTCAGAGCTACATACAAATTGGGATAACTTTTGTTATACCCTTGAAACTTCTATCACCCCCCCCCCCTCTCTCAAAATTACCAGCATGGATGACATTGAAAAATGCATCCTAGATATGAATCATGTTCTGCTTGAGGCAGTAGCTGCAGCCTCGAAACCAAATCACTCCAGACCTAATCATCACACTCTTCCAGGTGATATTAGGGACAAAATTAAGCAGAGTAAGTGGTTCCGGAAGGATTGACTGTGCACCAGGAACCCAATTTACGGCACACAATTCCGTAAGCTCCATAACGAGATCAAGGCTATGATTAAAACACACACCCAACAATGTTGGCGTACACACCTAGAAAGTCTTACACCCACGGATCACAGTCTCTGGCGAACAGCTAAAAACCTTAGATACAAGAAGACAACAATTCCGCCCATTAACGACCCCAATGAACTCACCCAGTACGGAGGAAAAAGCAAATGCAATTGCAGACAGTTTGGAACTCCAATTCACATCACACACAGACCCAAACTTCAGCCAACTCCACAACAACATGGAAGACGAACTACAACAGACCAATCACGAAGCACTACACACAGATACACGTAATGACTTGGACAACACCACACTGGCTGAAGTTATTGACATCATCAGGGGTATCAAGGTAAGAAAGTCGCCCGGCCTTGATGGTATCAGCAATCGCATCATCAGGAACCTTTCTATTATTTATCTATGCTGGTTGACTGTGCTTATTAATCGTATGCTTGAATATCACTTTTTCCTTAAAGTTGGAAAACTGCCATCATTATTCCCTTGGCCAAAAATAATATAAATTTAACCCTACCAGAAAGCTATAGACCAATAAGCTTGTTATCAAGCTTATCCAAAATTTATGAATTGGTGTTGTTAAGATGTTTGGATAGTTTCTGCAGACTGAATAATGTTTTAATTCCCGATCAGCATGGATTTCGGTCTGCTCATTCCACGCAATCCCAACTTTTGGGTGTAGTCGAAACTATCCACGAAAACTCTTCCAACAGGCAGTACACCAGCATAGTATTTTTCAATATCTGCAAAGCGTTTGATAAAAAGTATATTTCTGGTCTCATCTCCAAGTTGGTGCAACTTGGCATTTCGGCTCAGCTTTTGGCGATCATCAACTCGTATCTCACTAATCGTTCCTTCCGCGTACGGGTTGATCAAACTCTTTATTCTATTCGACCAATCAGAGGCGGTGTTCCACAAGGTGGAAATCTCAGTCCCTTGTTATACAACATCTTCATCAACGGCTTACCGAAGATACCCCAAATTAAGCTGGCTGTCTTTGCAGACGACACAACTCTGATTGCTCACAGTTGTTCACCACACAACGCTATCAACACACTCCAAAGCTACATCAAGCATAGTCTTGAGCACTGGCTCGTGATCTGGAAAATCAAAATTAACGCATCCAAGAGTGCAGTGTGCATATTCAAACCCAACTACCGAGAAGTTAGCAGCCATAATTTCATGTTAAAAATTTTTAATGAGTCCATCCCCTTTTGCAACTCTGCTAAATACCTGGGAGTCATCATTGACTCCCATATATTATTTAAAGAGCATATCACCGAAAAATTAAAACTGAACAAAACCTATTCCGCCCTCATCCCACTTCTCGGTAGAAAGTTCTCCACCCATAATAAGCTTATTGTCTACAACCAAATTATTGCACCAGCATTTCGGTATGTTTGCCCTGTCTGGGGGTCGGTTGCAAAAACGCACATTGAGAAATTGCAAGTATTCCAAAACAAAGCATTACGATGCATTGTGAATGCTCCTCGACTTGTACAAAACAAAGTCATTCACCATGACCTCAAAGTCTCTAAAGTTGTAGAGCAGATTAGACGCTTCACTCGAAATTTCTACAAGAATTCAAACAGACCATGTTTGAGAGATGTAGATCAAAGCTATGACAATACTTCCCTTAGCTATTTAATGAAGCGGCGTCCAAGAAACCTTTTGGTTGGACCATTAAAAGTTCACTGGAAAAAGCCGAGATTTGCGTCTCCCCAATCTGGTGTCACTTACGCTGAATTCGATTTGAATGACAACGATTGATGACGCCACTTCTGCACCTGCTCATCATTAGATCAAAAACCCACTGACATGGCACGATTGCTCTTTAGCTAGCTGTTCTTGATGCCAGCTCGCTTGCAATCCATTCTCTCAAATCTTAAAGGCAATTTTTGTTTAATTCATACATATTCTTATGCTTTCTCGTCGGCTTATGAATAATTTGTATTAACTTGCAACTTTAAAGACTATGATATATTTTACCTAGTTAGAGCTTTCCCTTCGCCCTTCCCCCTGCTTACCTCTTCTAGGCAGTCGGCCAATGCCAAGACAGTGTCACTACAAGCAACATCGTTAACACCTACAGCCTACATCCTTCACAGGAATGAGGAATATTCTGCACAAAGTGGAAAATACTAAAATTGGACATTCTTTAATATACGATGTGGTGATAAGTGCTACCGCACAGGAGCTCCAAAATGTTTCGTCTTGGCTTGGCTAAATGAACTGAAAAACCATTCTTTTGCTACAGTCATGTCAAGAAATAGCTTAAAAGTTGATATAGAATATGGGTCATACATGCTGAGGGCAAAGGTTAAAGAGTATTGATTATGAAACACTTTTAAGCATTCCATCTATCTATTGGTGCATGAATTTATGAAACTACCTAACCAATAGAAACCAAATTTAGTACAAGGGAATATTAAATGAATGTAAATGCTCCAATGCTGAGCACATATGCATATTTTGTACTATATTACAACTACCCAACCAACTTAAAAATAATTAACATAAAGATAGGTTGTTAACAAATATGAAAACAATACTATATTTTTTAATATATTTGGGTTATACTGTATAAGCATGTGCACTTTGTCCAATATTGCAATATCTCTGAAATTATGCAATCAATTAAAATCAAATTTAATTCAAAGATAGAATGTTATATGTATTAAAAACATCATACCAGTTTTTGAAACTTGAAAATAATTTTACAAATTTTAAAATTTGAATATTACTTATTTGAGGCAAAACAGAACTTACTAACAACTCGGCCTTGAGCACAACCAGTGTAGATATAACTTTGACCAGTTGTGGTTTCTGGCGAGAAGTGGCATCGGATTAGAGTCTGCAACACACTGTGGCCTCGATAGGTCATCAGAGAAGTATCACCAGTTAGTTTTCGTTTATGTTTATTTACTAAAATGAATAAAGAAATGAATTCAAAATAATGCACTAGTTAATATAGAAATATTGTGAGATAAAAGGGTTATACAGGCAAATCTCCACTAACGGACACTCCTCATTTACAGACAATTTCTAAATCCCCAGTCCATTGAAATAAGCCATTAATATATTTTACTCCTGATAGCGCAGAGTTGAGGCTGACCAACATGTTTGTCAGGATTTTGGCATGTTCTGAAATTTAAGATTGTTTAGAATAAATATGGTAAATTTACATGAATTCACATGTTTTAGTAGCTTTTTTTTAAAGAAGTCCATTTATTTCATATTACAAGTCCAAATTTTAGTCATAAAAATAATCTTTCATAAGTTGTGAATCTTTATTTCTTAGATATAGAAAACAAAATATACAATTATGACTTCGTAGCAATTGAACTACAAAAGAACAGGTGAGGGAAATGCTAGTCATTCTTAAGGTAGGAAAACGAGACTGGATTATTTCCAATGGTGTTTTCTTATCTAATTTATAAGAAAAAAGGGAGCTGGGAGGATTTCTTCTTCCCAGTGAAGGAGAAGTTTCTTCTGCCCCTTATATTGCTGTGGACGATGGTTTATGTACTGCAGATACAAGAAAGGACATTGACAGTTTCATAAAACAAAACCAATAAGATGAAATAAAAACTGATGAGAAAGACATTGTGCAGAATAAATAGTAATGACAAGCTGAGAAATATAGAGCCACTATAAAAGTACTTTATGGACACCAGACTAAGAAGGGTTCAATATTGTCAGCAAATTGAAAATTTATCTCGAGGAAAATGCGATGTTGGAAAACTCAAGAAAACAAATGGTTTTAACAGATTTTCAGTGGTTCAACAAATATTAAAATTCCTTTCTATTCTGTTTAATATTCAATGCAATTGGTGTAAGTTTCTTAAATTTAATTAATTTAAATACTTCAGTGTAATTGTACTTTACTATGCATATAAAATTTGTGTAAAGTTTTTTAATTTAATTTAAAATGTATATGAGGGCTCCTACCATGCTACTATGAGATCCTTTATCTTGTTTCACTATTACATATATTACTTCCACAATATTAAAATTGTAAAGAATAGTTGAATAATTAAGCTTGAAAAATTAGTTTATGGATGGATACCTCACCAATAGCGCACACCCCATTAATGTATAAAAGCTTCGGACCTAATGGTGTCCACTATCTGGAGATTTGACTGTATAAACTAACAAGATATTTTTTATTACACTTAAAAAAGAAACTAAATATACTCTTTCTTAAAAGAATAATTGATGTTTTAATATTGTGCATTACAAAACATGTGAACACAAGTAAAAATGTCATATAGTAACAATAAAAATTACATCAAAAGTACTAGAACTGATTGAAAAGATTAATCCTTAAAGCGTATATGAGATGAGTTAGGTGTTGGTAATAAAGGTACTGTAAATTCTAGTATTGATTATAATAGGTTACAATTTTCAGTTTACTCAGTTATCAATTTTTTGTGATAGGGGTTCATTTTTAGAAGGTAAATATGAAGCATATATTGTAGTTAAAATTCTTAATTAGTCTATGGCTAGGTCAGTAATTATTTCGCAAATTTTAGGGAGTTTTCTGGAATTTTGCAAATGTTAAATATGTTTGCGAATTCAAAAATTTCCCTTATTATTGCTTAATTTTTATCACTATTTGTATTTCAGGGCTTGAATTTCCAGGATTTTTTTCGTAAATTTTAAGAGTTTTCTCTGTAATTATGCGAATATCAAATATATAAAGCTCCTTGGACCTTTTAGATGATGATGAATTGTTTGCTTTTTCGTTCGTATAAAGTGAGTGTAAAAGAATTTCGTGTCAGCAAAGGTTCAATAGATTTCTAGAATACAAAAACAATTCATTTTCCTAGCTATATAAAGTTACTATCCTCTGTTTTTCAATACCCATAAGCAGTGTCGATGCCAATTAATCCTTTTATATCAATAAGTACAATACATTTTGTGCGAAGGATAAGGAAAACTTGAGCATTGTATAAAAGCACAAATAACACAATGATGCAATATACAGCTGTTTCGAGGATACGCTAGATCCACTTCATTATTGCAAGAGAACCAACAAACCCAAAGTTCAAAAGAGGAATGAGCACCCATTCCTTTTTCGGACTTCGGGTTTGTTGGTTCTTTTGCATTAACAAAGGGGATCCATCGCATCCTCAAGACAACTGTATGCTGCATTATTGTGTTATTTGTGCATTTATGTTACTCAAGTTTTCCTAATTCTTTTATAGATTTAAAAATGTGTTACAGGAGAACAGACGCAGCATTACAAAAAGTTAATCTGTGTATGTAGAATATCATGTATCAAAGCACTGCCCACTTAAATGAAAATATTGATTAATGATGTTAACAACATTGTCAAAATTTGAATGGTTTATATATGTAAGTATTAGTTAAAAAATATAATATAATGCTATTGATCTACATAGTAGTTACTTGTATTACTGCTTCATAACTGGTTGACTTTTCTACAAATGTTAGTGTAAATTCCCAGTCTTTAAATGTTTTCAAAATTCCACGATTTACCTTACGATAGTACCACAAATTACGCAAATGCCATGAGTCTATTTTGATAGTAATTTTTCATGATAACAATAGTTGCGAAACACTCTGTTTATAAGAATCAACAATAAGACATACCATTAGTATCGATTTTTCTTTTTGTGACACTTCTGCCAGCAACCAATCACAGAAATTAGAAATTAGTTTGATCTATAAAATCTCTGTCATCATTTAATTAACTAAGTTCCAAATCAAAATTCTAAATCCGTTTTGCACATCTACAGGTTTATATTAATCTATATGTAAAAATTCAGAACTGTACATTTTGTTGCTTGTACATAATGCAGTGTCAAAAAATTGCAGGATTTTTTAAAATACAGACAGAAAGATATAGTCAAATCTAAGAATTTTTATCCCAATTTGCATACAGACATACAATAAACACATTGCATTTGAAATAGAGAGAAAATACATACAACTGGAAGGCACTCTTTGCCATCTATAATCCCAATTATGAGATGCAACTGCTCTCCGAGACACCTAGGAGAAAAAAGTATATATAGCTCGTTTGCTATCGGTGTAACACTGAATGAGGTGTATGATTAGCAGTTGATCAAAACATTTTTTATTTAACTTGGCAGCATTTGTGCAATGTTTTCAAACAGAAACACTCACATGGAATGGTTTTTTACCATAATGTGGTTTAATAATTTCTGCGATTAAAAGATCCCTTTTGTGGAGATAATATCTAATTATTGAATTAGAACTTTTATGGGAGATATATCTCCTATGCAAATATAGGTAAGGAAAGGTTTTACTTGCCTTCTTAATCCGGTACTACACCTCACGTAATTACTTTAATGTCAGTGTGATAACCAGTCAATAAAATAGACTCCTTTAATTAAAACTGGTATCATGTCTACATTCAACAAATAAAATTAAGGACAAAACGTCTTTAAAATGAAAGGTCATTTATTAAAACATCTTAAAAGACGTACAAAACATGGGATGTTCATATATAGAGACTAGTTATACAGCAAATTTGCATAAAAATATAAAATGGTAAATGAACTTACTATTAATTAATACAAAATAATCCAAGAAATATACACAGTACATACAAAAATTACTTTAAACGCTTTCAAATTGTAAAAATATTACAAGAAAAGAGCTATAAATACATTATTTAGTTACAGGAAAAGCAAAATTTCAGAAAAATCACCAAGCGTAATTTTCATGAGAATGATGTCATAAATAACTATTAAACAGTGGAGTATCCTGATTCTAAAAAGTAGGTGGGGGATGGGGTGGGGGCCCAACTGCTTAGCATTTGCTTATGCCAAAGGGTTATTTTAAATGAAAAATACGTATAACATTCGGACATTTTATTTAGCATAAAACATTGTTCTATTCAAACAAACACAGAAGTTATTTTAAATTAAACTACATAAAACTAACACTGAAAATAAAATAATTCTTAGACATAGGAACTTAAAAAAAATAAAAACTGCGAATAACTATGTAATGAAAATAAAAAGAGAGCTTCAAAAATATATCTATAAATTAAATATGGTGGTTACATTTTAATCAAAATCTAAAAGAACATCATTCTCTGTGTATTTTGGGAAGTAAACGTATTGAGCAAAATATCTAAGGAAGTTAACATAGATGTAACCAGTTCCTGATGGATTTGCATCAAAGCCAACCCAGTTAAACGTTTCTGACCCATGGTGCTTCGCAAATATCTCTTTAATCTTTTGAGAACAGAGAAAAAACCTCTCCGCTAAAACCGAAGTTACAGGACAACTTAAAATAATTTCGAACATTTCCCACGGAGCAGGAAGCATGCTAATTGAATATTTGGGCACATGTTTCTACATTCCTCTTTCTTTAAAAATTGTCTATAAATTTTTGTTTAATTAATTAGACTTTCATCTGAGACAGTTATTTTGTAAAATTTATTAATTTCAATTGCGTCTTCAACATGCAAATCCCCCAGAGCAGTTAAACACTGAACTATTTTATTTACCAGCAAAAACAACAAGATCACAACTGTAATAGAAGGTCTTTATTTCACTTAAGACGTACAAAACTTTAAAAGGCCAGAGCGCTTTCGAGCGTAAATACGCTCTTCATCAGTGGCTGCATGGCCTTTTAAAGTTTTGTACGTCTTAAAGAAGTGAAATAAAGACCTTCTATTACAGTTGTGATCTTGTTGTTTTTGCTGGTTGAAATCAGACGCGATTCTAAATTTTATTTATATTTTATTTACCATCGAATAATCATTTTCCGAAAAACGAATCTTAAAATTACCCACAATTTGATCAATAGCAGTATAGAATAGACTGATACGGACCAATTCTTTGGCATTACAAAAATTATATGTGGCACTAGAACCATAATCAAGCTTTTTCGGAATTTTTCTTTGCCGAGGTAATACAATTTCTTTGATATGATAACCCTGACTTTCAATTTCGCTGATAATGTTTTTCATTTTTTCAAAAATCCAATTGAAGGCGATTTCATTACGGGCATCTTCAATTATTTTTATCACTGCACTTGATTTTTTATAAACTGATGAAATGTTTAACGTGGGAGATTGTAATTCTTGTGATAAGTGATCTGTAATTTCCAAAATTAATTTTAAAACTAAAACTGATAAAATAAATTCCTGTTGTAGAATAGACTTCAATAAACCTGTTGCTACTGAAGCAACTTTAGGGTTATTTGTATGTGTATCCTCATTTATGCTTGCAAGAGTTGAAACAATAGCAGGTAATACATCAATTACTGTCGTAACGGCTTTATGGCGAACAGTCCATCTAGTTTGAGACAAACTTTTGAGAGTTTTAATATCTGAAGTAGGGAAGACTTTTTGTATACTGTTTTGAAAAAGAGTGTCTTTTTGCAGAGGCTTCAATTACATTATACAACTCATAAATTACATACAGTGCATTTCGCAGAGGTACCATATCTTTGTAAACTTGAGCAACCGCTAAATATAATAAATGAGTGTGGCAATGGAAATATAATGCCCTTGGCTCATTTTTTCGAAATTGTGCTGCCAGGCCATTAAATTGACCGCTCATATTACTTGCGCCATCATATCCTTGCCCCTTCACTTTATTTAGCGGTATACCAATTTTATTTGAAAAGTTACTCAAGACTAGGCGTAACTCTTCACCACTAGTATTTGGACAATCTAAAAATCCCAAAAATTGTTCTTTGATAATAAATTTGCTCTTTTGGACCTGACAATATCTTATGTTCACTGCTACTTGTTCTTTGCTCGACACATCCGTTGTTTCGTCTACAATGAGCGAATAACATGCAGCAGCATTTATTTCATTTACAATTTTTCGGTAATAAAATTTCCTACTATTAAAATAATTTCATTTTGGATCGGGGCACCTAGATAATTACAAGGTTTTGATTGACACATATCTTCAAAGTCTATTTCTTTATCGCGACACCATAATTTAATTGATTCTATTTAATTGATTCTATAAAATTACCTCTATTAAAAGACTCTGTTGTCTCATTGTGACCCCTGAGAGCGACGGCTTGTTTTCCTAGCCATAAGATTGTTTCATATATAAATTTGCAGTATTTTTTATTTTTTTCGATAGTTTGTTGATGAAATGAGGATATCTGTTGAACAACTGAAGAAACACAGGTTTTCTCCAATGACCGATTCTCAGCAAAAAACTGCATAGCTCTTATATGCGAAACCGATTGATCATGTTTTTTAAACTTTTCAAAAGCCTTTTTCCAGTTTGTTAATCCATTTTTGACCAAACCATCATCAGCACAGCCAGGTTTGTGAGCACAAAATGCTCTATAATAAAAACAAAATGCAGTATTCAGTAGCACACTATATTCCAACCAGGAATATATGTTGTACCAAGATGATTGAAAGCTTCTGTTATTCCTTTCTTTTCCATATTCACTTTTTTAAAAATCCAACATAGGTTGATATGGCCCTTTTGATAGATCTATAGTGGTATTTCCACTCGCAGAATCTCTAGTATCAATATCACTGGATTTGCCACTCCTAAAATCACAATCAAATTCTGTAGACTGTGATATTTTCCCAATATTTTTAGTATGGTCATTAGACTCTCCAGGTTGAAGTGTAAGTGTAGCTATTGACACGGGTGTTATGTCTTGTCCAAAAAAATGTAATATATTTATTTGCTTCTTAGACATGGGTCTAAAAATTAAGAAAAAACTAAATAATAACTTGAAATAATAAACAAAACACTCTATCAAGTTATTGTCCATTCCTACTAATATTCAGTGGTCATTCCGTTTTTAATATTCCTGTTATTTCCCGTTATTAACATTCCCGTTACTAAAAGTCCCGTGATTAACATTCCCATTACAAATAGTACCGCTATTAATATTCCCATTACTTATAATACCCGTAAATTATAATGACAACAATGCATAAAAAAGAAAAAGACACTCAAATTTCGATAATCATAATGTAGTTGAATAAATAAACATTTTCAGCTTCATTATTTGTCCATGGTAACAGAAAAGTGAAATAATAAAAATATTAACCACGTGCAACAATGACATTTCTCGATTTATTTGTACGATTTAACCATTCTAATATGTTCTTAATGCAATTTTAATGTGCTTAATTAAAAAATTAATTACAAAAAAAGTTGCTTAAAACCTTCCTGAATGAATATCCCACAGATAAAAAAAACGCGTAAAAATCGGTGAAGTAGTTTCAGAGACCACTGGAAACATAGGTAGGTAGACACATACACAAAACATGACTTTGCTTTGCATATGTATAGATAAATAAATTTATAATTAAAAAATTTGTACCTGGCCTTTTTGAAATTGCACATCTTCTAATCTCACACATCACAAATGTATAAATACACTTCAAAATTTTAGCTTTTGCGATAAACTTTACAGTCGCAAAACATTTAATCTCCATCTGAAAGCAAAAGCCTGTATACTAGCGTCACATTCAGAGCATTTCTCAGGCACGTTCAGAGAATCTCTGAACATGCCTGATCCATGTCCACATGCATGAGCAGTACGAGATTGCTAGCCGACGCTAGCGCTATTGGTGGTGACACATGCAAAAACAAACATGTCTGGATTTTCAAATTTGTACTGTATTAAAATTATGTTTCAAATTATTAATTTTATTTCAATTAAAAAAAGTTGAAAAATCAAAGTACTTTATACAATTACAGTACAACCTCGAAAATCCGGACTCGTCCGGACTTTGCCGATTCCGGATTTTCGATTTTTCCGGATTATAGAATTTGAATAAAATTCAGATTTGATATTAACTAAATACATTATAAAACACTATTTTTAGTAAAAATAATGGCAAAAGTTAAGTTAATCAATTAAAACATATTATTTAATCTAAAAAATAGGGCAAAAGAAATTTATAAGAAAAAATATACACATTAATAATTTAGAATGCGTGAACGAAACGAAATGATAAAATTCCATTTTATCATTTCGTTTAAATATTTGAATTAACATTTGTTATTTCATTAATTTTGGTTTATGGGAAAACCGTTTTCTTTATCCTGTAAATGGACATTACTTCAGCTCGGTTATAATGCTTCTTTGTTCAAGACCTTTAATTGCGTGATCGATTTTTTGCACAAGATTATTAATGGGTATTTTTTCTTTTCCACATTTATCGTCACTACTTCGTATCATATCGCGAATTTCACCATCATTCAATTTATTTACGATTGGCGCATCATCATCAAAGTGCAGAACTTCCGTTATATCGGCTTTGTCGAGATTTAATGCAGTGCCGGTATTTAATAAAGATCGAGGATTAGCACTTTTAACGATATATTTAAAGGTGTAAATGTATCTAAACCGTTTTCGCTATTAACGAACGAAAAACAAAAAATAAGAACTTAAAAGTTTTATTTATTATCTAGCATCTATATAATGCCATGTTTAAAAAGATTGATGACTCTGAAAAAAAGTAAAAACTTTATTAGTAATAGTCAAATATGTAAAAAATATCGCAGTAGATAAAATAAATATCTTTTCCAAAAAAAAAAAATATCTCTCCTCTCAATGATTATTCTAAATTACGATGAGTCATTACTAGGTTACGGCAGCACCCGGACGTGGTGGGGCAGGGAAAGCGAAGAAAGGAATTTGCTTAGTTCCTAATCGTAAACGCAGCCGACTGTCACCGGTGGCAAGCCGACCCCTTTGAGAGGTCTGTGTGTTAATGACCGTGTTGCTCGGTTCTGTGCGATACGATATTATTTAGTTATTTATTTGCTATTTATAGTATGTAAATATGGCTTTCTAAACAAAAAAGGCAAAATATACAGTCGATTTCAAGCTGACACGTTCGACGAGAACGAAAAAATCGTCAGATACCGGGAGAGGGAGGAGATTTTGAAGACAAAACAGAATACATTGAAGAATGGAAATCGTACTACGAAGTGAACAAAATAAATTTCCGTGAGCGTTAATATGAATTCTCGGGATTTTTAGATTTAATTGAACATCTGTGAGAAAATGTTACGATAACGTTTTAAAGTGTTTAATATTAAAAATTACATTGTTTCAGAAAAATGTCTTTCTCAATAATGAGAAAAGGAAATTTTGATAATAAAAATTCCGTATTTAAATAACGATGTATATTTTACGCGAAGTAATTCATCAGGAGTTGTGACTTGCATAAGGGGGAGGAAGGATTAACGCTAACAACGCAATTCACGCTCCAACCACAAGCCTATCTATCTACGGCCGTCCATCTAAACTTTCGTTTCATTTCCGGGTTCAGAAAGTCGACCGGAAAATACGGTAAAATATATAATCTTATGTATAAAATAAATAATCTTACCCTGTTGTTTTTTAAATCCGCGACTTCGTCAGTCCGGGGGTAAAAAAAAAAAAAAAAAAACGAAAATTTGGAAAACGACCGGATTTTGGAGGTTTCCGGATTTTGGATGTCCGGATTTTCGAGGTTGTACTGTATTTTTAAAAAAGGCCTTGAAAAGTGTGTGTGTGTGTGTGTGTGGTGGTGGTGGTGGTGGGGGGGGGAACTGCCCCCCAAGCATACGCTGTTGCTATTAAGAGATTTGAATTGCATCGAGTCGAGAATGAGTTGCCAAGCATAACTTAAAATTTGAACGAAATCAAAATTATAAATCAACTCACGGTAAATATAAATAAAGAGGAATTCATAAAGGAGAATATTACACGGATTGTTACAACGAATCAAAAGGAAAGTTTTTTCAAAAATGGGCACAAATTTATCATTAACCACATATTGAGCAAGAGCCGTAGAAAGTGTACCACATTTGACATCGCGAGTGTGTTTCGCTAAACGGATGCCAACAGTACGTTTTGTACTATCAATGTAAAATTTATAGTCACCATCAGGAGATAACAGAAAAACTACATACACCCCCAGCAAAGCTTTTAAAGTCATCAATATTGCCAAGTTTATCAGAACGAATACGATTAAATAAAATGGTAATATTAGAGTGAGCAGATTTGAAACCAAATTCATGACAGAAATGAATAAAAGGACGGAAAATCTTAGGATGGTAAGGAACACTCGATTTATGGGCTAAACGATCTTTAATACCAACAAGTTTAGTATCAAACTGAGTAAATTTAAAACGAACATGGGCGAAAATCTTATAAATAAACTCAAAAGAATAAGCAGCTTCATGGTCAAGATTAAAAACAAAATTAATTTCATCAATCAAAGCAGGGATAGAAGAGCAAACATTAACTCTGTCAATATGGCAAACAGTGTAAAGTTGCCCAAATTATCAATTAATAAATTTAATAGCGATTTTTCAAATTTGTTATCATTTTGGAGTCAATATGAAAATGCTATTCACAAGAATAATGACTTAACTGCTATTAACAAATCTAACTATTTGCATTCTTTAGTAAGTAGAGTAGTAGCTTATATTATAAATGGGTTTTCTCTTATGAGTGATAATTACTTTGAAGCTGTAGAATTACTATAAAAGCAATTCTGGCGAAATGATTTAGTTAGCAATGCTGCTCATATGAAAAAGTTGTTAAATTTAGAAATAGTTAAGAATCCCAACAACACACTGGCATTGAAAAAGCTGTACAACATTGAAATATAAATAAGAAATCTAAATGGTCTTAAGGGGGCTCAGCCCTCTTAAAAGTGCCACAAACAGGGACAATTTCTGTATTTCACATTTTATTTTGTACCTCTTCTCCTATACATCGATAATACCTAAAATTTTTATGGCTAATAAGTGAATACATGTAGCATATATGATAATTTTTTCAATAAGGTGAATCTAATAATAATATTTTTAAAAATAGTATAATGTTCATGAATTCATTTAAATTTTATCTTGATATATGTTGCTTAAGTGCTCATGATTGCAACAAAACCATTGCTTCCAGAAGCAAAAATATTGCTGATTATGATGCAAAAGTAACCATTCACGAAGTCTTAGATCAAAATCAAAACATCAAAATAATTTATAATTTTTAAAATTAAATTTAAAATTTAATTACATTTTTAATTTTAAATAATTTTTTTTTTTTAAACTTTAATTGTGCAAATATTTTGATTTTAATATAAGTCTTCTGGAATGGATACTTTTGCATCTTAATCAGCAATATTTTTGTTTCTGGAAGCAATAGTTTTGTTGCAATCATGCGCGCAAGCAACATATATCAAAATAAAATTTTAATAAATTCATAAAAACTATACAATTTTTTAAAATATTATTATAAGATTCACCTTATTGAAAAAATTATCATATATTTTACAGGTATCCACTTATTAGCCATAAATTTTTTAGGTATCACCGATGTATAGGAGAAGAGGTACAAAATAAAATGTGAAACATGGAAATTCACTCTGCTTATGGCACTTTTAAAAATCCTGAGCCCCTAGATCCTGAGTAACTTCCAGGACTTACCCTGATTTTACTCAAATGAATTGACTACCCAATGAATTGAATTTAGAATTAAATAGAAAGTGAAAATCACAAAAATTTGATGTTAGGGAATTAATAGGCTTTTTACATCAAGAGATTGAATGCAGAGAAACTGCAAACCAGATTTAAGATAAAACTTGAGTTCAACATTTGCTTAAAATTTTAGAGAAAAGAGAATATTTAAAAATCCGATCTCAATTGCTGCTACTCTAGCAACAGATTCTGAATACTTTGGCATTCATCAAAATAAGCTAAATAAAAGGAAACTCGGTTGCAATTTTGTAAAAAGATTATCTGTTGTGCAAAGAAAGCAGACTTTAATTAAGAAAAGAGCATTTTCTGTTGTTAAAACTTAAATCAATTAGCTTCTCAATGTCATTCAAAGGTTAAATGCCTCAACTGAAATCGATATCATAATTTTCTGTTGCATCTGAATGACAATAAAACCAATTCACTTCAGAGGGCAAATGTGATAACGTTCTATTAAACAGGATGAGATGCTGGCAAATGTTTCAACAACTCTTTAAGTATTACTACAAACTCTATGCATCATCATTAGGAACGGAGACCAGACATAGAATGTCCATGCTGTCACTGACTCAGCTTCTCAAATATCACACATTTTAGAGTACCACTTGAAAATTAAGATATCAATCATGTTTGGTATTAAAATTGTTGGAGTAAAAAATGAACAAGAAGCAGTTTCAATTCAAAATATCGTTTATAAAAAAATTCTGTAGTTCTTTAAAGCATTTTCATAAAATCCACCCTTGAGTTGCTAAAGGTAAAAATAGTTGATTTCATATGATTGACTTGGTAAATTTTTATTTACAGTTGGTGGTCATTTCATTTCTAACAATATGAAAGGTACCTGTTGGTAGCACCTCCAGGGTGCCGTGGAAGACAATCATTTTTTTAATAGGTCACCAGACAAACTAACCTGTTTTTGCTGAACATGCACTGTCATTGCTAGAGAACACATTCTCCTATCAAAATGTTTTGAAATAGTGGCTGGCTGCAGGTCACACTAATGGACCAAGTGTGCTGCTGGGGCTGAGTGTGAAGTGAGGTATTCAGTGTGAGGATTGGCACGTGATAGTGGGCAGAGTAGTAATTATGTTCTATTTGACAACAAACAATGCAAAAAACGATAAGAGTTCAAAAGATAACAGATGGCTATTGCTCCAAGAATCAATAACATAGAAGTTGTGATACACTAAAAAATTGAAAAAAAAAAAGTATGTCAAAAACACTAAATATGTGAGCTGCTAAAAGTTGGCTAATGTTACATGTCTAAATAAAATAAAGTAAATAAATTTATATATATATATATATATATATATATATATATATATATAACTAATTTAAACGATTTGAAAAAAGGAAAAGGGGAAAACCATATGAATTGCATAAAAATGACTGAGAGGGATAGCGACCTCTCATTCCCGTTTTAAGTACTTTTCGTCTAGACAACGCCCACGGATACCAATGCAATTCAATGACAGATCCCCGTAGCATGTGCAAAAATGAAAAGGAAATTAATTTCCTTAAAGATATTTACAATTCTTTCTTTAAAGAAGAGGATTATACATTCTTTAATGACTTGTGAATATGACATCATATTTGAAGAATCGAGGTACGCATGCGTATGGGTACATACTATATATGGCGAAACGGACGATACGTTTTAGTCGGTAGCATCATTGCCAGCGTGATTTCGTCGTTCCATTTCTGTCTTCTTTCTGTCTGCATTCTGAGGCCTCCTTTTCTGCATTTCGGAGCTTTCATTTTTGCACATGCTACGGGGATCTGTCATTGAATTGCATTGGTATCCGTGGGCGTTGTCTAGACGAAAAGTACTTAAAACGGGAATGAGAGGTCGCTATCCCTCTCAGCCATTTTTATGCAATTCATATGGTTTTCCCCTTTTCCTTTTTTCAAATCGTTTAAATTAGTTATATCCTGCTTCAGTATATAGTGCTGCATTGCGCCTTTTTCTGAGTGGTATTATAATATATTACATTTTTACGTATATTTCATATTTGTATAGTTCTATATATATATATAAAATTCATTTAGCTATGTGCATTCATTCAGTTTTCATGATCCCATCATGTATATAGTATAAAAAGTAATAAATTAACACAGCATCATCTGATTTCTACATACCAACAGGTCAAATTTTTGCTCAAATATTTTTTGTGGGTCATAAATGATATCATAATTGCATGAAAGTCAGATTTTAATAATGCTAAGTGTCACATTTCAGTAAGTATTAATTTTTAAAGATTTAATTTAATTGTATCAAAAGGTATTTTATTCAGGAAACACAAATTTCATAGTTTATAAAATTTCCTTTGCAGATCAAATCAGGTCTGTGGGCAACATACAAAATGATAAATTTTAAATTTAAAGATTACTACAAATAGTTTTGATGATGGAAATAAATTTCAAACTTAAATATGATTGCTACCCATTTTTCCCCAAGAAACTATTTACTCAAAGATTTGAAATGAATAAAAAAATATAATTGTACAACTAGATACTTACTTCTATACTTGATGGAGGGGAGAAAGCTCTCATATCCCAAAGTTTTATAGTTTGATCTTTACTGTTTGTAATAAGATGACGACCATCACCCTAAAAGTAAATATTGCTTATTTTGTGTATGATTCAATTTTTCACAAAACAACTACAAGAACATTGTTACAACTACACTCGATACTCTTCTTAAATTAAAAGGAAACATTTGAAGAAAAAAAAAATTCAGGTTATTGAAAATTAAAAAAAGGATAGTGTTTCTAAGAACATACATAGTATGTACATAATAAAGTATAATTGGGTAACTCTATTAATATAAGATAATGATAATTCAGAAATTCTTTTATTGACACCTATAGATGAAGCTTTTGAATATGTATATGTAGTACAGTACGTGCATGTGCTTCCAAGAGGTTGGTGGTAGGGGAAATAATATGGCACGGTATACGGCTGGGGATGTGTGGATGTCAACATCATTGAGCTCCAGTCTAAACAGGGTGGTATTTTCCCAGTTGTCCAAACAAATACCTTACACCTTCAGGTAAGACTTGGTAAGACTGACAAGGTGTCTTACCAAGTTGAGTACATAGACTTAGAGTATACTGCACAGTTGATGAGTACGAAGAAGTTAAAGAAACACTGTCGCCACAGTTCAATGATTCTAAGACAATCATGGGTACTCAAAAACTTCATTCTTTCTACCCAATTTCTGAAAATCTGCGTCTTGTTAAGCATTATTACTGTAGTGAACACCAGTTTATTGAACATGTGACAGCATTAGACTATATTACATCAACTAATTTATCAAAAATTGAATCTGGATTTGTCACTAAAGTCTATAAAGGATCTTGGTGGCTTGCATGTATTCTTGAGAAGAATAATGTTACGAGCGATTATAAAGTAAGTTTCCTACATCCTAAGGGACTTTCTCCTTCATTCTTTTATCCTCAACCGAGTGACGTATTGAATGTGTAAGGTGATACCATTTTGCAAAAAGTAAAGCCTGTTACTGCAACTGGGAGAGTTTGTACTTTGAGCAAGGAAGAAATGAAATTGTCTTCACTCAGTTTGGAGAAGTACTTATTTTAAAAGTTCTTGAACAAAGTGAGGTTTTGTAATTGATTGTAAATACAAAATTAAATTTTGAGTGACATGTGAAACATTAAGTGTGTAGCAAATTGTTAAAATTGAAAAGAACATATGTGGGCAGAATATTTGAAACAACTGGTTAATGAGTTATGTACTAAATATATGTCATTCAACATATGTCAAAATATATGTAAAATCAATTAATGGTTTGAACCTTGATACCTCAGAAATTGATCATTTTTGGTAGAGTGATCGTACCAGTA
The DNA here is from genome assembly GCA_951213105.1 of Amaurobius ferox. NCBI lineage: Eukaryota > Metazoa > Arthropoda > Arachnida > Araneae > Amaurobiidae > Amaurobius > Amaurobius ferox. Next base: position 131,376,801 of record OX578149.1, on the reverse strand, counting down.
AAGTTTACAAAAACTGTAAAATTTCAGATTTTTGGGCTCTTAGATTTTCAGTTATTTACTTTTTAAAAAAGCCAAATCTGGCAAAGTTTTGAAATCTTTAAACAGTTGTAAATCAAAAACTATTTGACCCAGAGAGCTCAAATTGGTGTCGTTCTTTTGTTTTCGATGAGCCTTAATTTGATATACAACATGATTATGGTATTTAAAAAAAAAAAAAAAAAAAAAAAAAAAAAAAAAAAAAAACTGATTTCTTTCAAAAAAATATATGTTTTAAAGACATTAAGGGACTATTTGTGTGCCAAATTTCATGGCCGGTCGTTAAGGGGTTTCTTTGGAAATTAAATTTTTTGTAATTAAATTTAGCGAATTTCACATATAATACAAAAATTTTTTTTTTTCATAGGAATCCATTGGCATCCCATTATGAAACTTGGCATACATGTAGTCCATTAACATCTTAAAAGCATATATTTTTTTCAAAAAAATTAAAAGGGGGTGTTTTTGAGATTAAAAAAAATTTTTTTTTTGAAGCTTTTTAAAAAATTCAAATTTGAAATAGCATAGTCATGTTATATATCAAATTAAGGCTCATTAAAAGCAAAAGAAAATGACATCAATTTGAGCTCTCTAGGTTAAATAGATTTTGATCTACAGCTGTTTAAAGATTTCAAAACTTTGAAAAATTTGGCAGATGTTGCTTTTTTGAAAGTCAATAACTGAAAAACTAAGAGCCCCAAAAATCTGAAATTTTGCATTTTTTGTCGTCTTGATAGTTACAATAAATAAACAAAAAATCATAAAAATCTAAATCATGAAGGTTCAAAAAATTTTTTTTTTATTGGTTGATTTGACATGGAATGACCCGGGTGTCATTAAGGATTCGCTTTATAGAGGCTGCAATTATAGCGAAAAAACTGCTGCACACATACAATGAGAATGTGAGGTGTTCTCCGAACACTTGGGTCAACATGTGATCGAGCCCAGGGAGTTAGTTGTATGACATTCCTGTCAAGTGCCTGCTAATATTTGCTTCGGCTAATGGTCTCTTTTCTTAGGGACCTTCTCATTTCTGCGATAGTACAATAGAGCTCTGGCGGTTGTGCTGGGCTCTCCTGGAGCCACCCACCTTCATGTCATTTATTCATTCATTCATTGTTCATTTTGTCTGTCTGTCTGTTAGCATGATAACTGCCATAAAAATGACTTTATCAAAAATGAAATTTTAGTATGTTGTTCAGACGGTCTGTAGAACCTATGGGAATATAAATAAATATCACCCAATTAGTTTTGGATTGAACCCGGGTTGAAAAAATGTAATACATTGAACCCTATGGGACCTAATTTTTCAAACACTTTTTTAAACGAGTTTAAAATTCACAAATTGCTTCAAAAGTTTTAGGAAATATTCAAATTATTCCATAAAATATATAAGAAAATTTTTTAGAAAAATATATTCAATTGTTTTTTAAATAAAAATTAAAATAATAATTACACCTTTTATATGAAGAGATCACGTGACCACTATATAAAGAGATCACATGACCCACTTCAAAATAAAATATGGCATCCATCTTGTCTCAAAATCGTAATTTTTAAAGTTATTTGTAATTCATATTTAGTGTTGTATCCGTACTAAAACCGCTTTATTTTTGCTTAAATTCTGTGCATCTACATACTGAAACAACGCAATTACAATACATTTGAGTTTAAATGATCATCAAAATTTGATTATTTCTACAACGAAGCCTAATTTTCATTTATGGAAAATGTAAACACCAAAAGATGTAGAATGAGTTGTATAAGAATTGCTGCATTTCTTTAACACAAAATTATTTAGCTCATGGAGTCTGCAATATAGCTGATATGGATGAAACATTCATTGAATTTACAGAGAACCAGATGATTTTTTAGATGAAGTTTTAAGCATAGAGTTAAATTACTTGTAACTCCATGGTTTTAAGTTTTTAAATAAAATAAATTAGTATAGTATTGTGATGAATGAAAGGATTGGAAAAATGTTTATGAATGAAATGCTGCTTTTATATAGAAGTGATTTATATTTCGATGATGTCATTTGAATAAAGTTCATTTGTTTTCGATGAAGTTTTCAAATATAATAAATTAATGCAGTATTGTGATAATTTTAAAAATATTAGTGAGGAATGTATCACATTTTAAAGATGTTTAAATAAAATTGCATTGAAGTTGGAAAGTGTTTCATAATCAATGCTTTATGCATGATTGATCTTTCTTGTTATTATTACATTTTTCACACATTATATATGTATATATATAATTTGAAAGGTTGCCAATTTATCTGTTTTGTATATAAATCCACTGATTTTGATATATTTAAAAAAATTTGATATGGTTATTAGTTACTGCAAGTAAACTTGTTCATGTCTTTTCTAGGTCCATGGGTTGCCAAGATATAATTAAAAAAAAGTACAAAATAAACTTTTGCTAAAAGCAGTGTTATAAGCAAACTATTGCGTAATGCCAGAAAGCTAAAAGAAAATTGCTGGAATAGACAGAGGTGTCAGCTAAAAAGATTAGCATGATAGGAGCAGAGTTACCAGAAGAATAAAAAATAAGTGGATTATGAATATCCGAGGGGCAACAGTCAGTCTAAAGACTTAGAAATATACTTGAATTTTCTGAAAGAAAAAAAAAAGGAATATATAGAATTTACGATAAAGGTCGACATTTTTAGTTGAAGTTTTTCCCAGGCAGTAGAAAGTATCCAACTTAGAAGCAGAGCTCCAAAAATCTTGATATGAAGATTTGTGAAATGTGAATATAGATGCGACTCGTGATGTGCGTGACTGAAATTGAAAAAAACCTCATCAGGTACTGTACTACTTTTAACTATATGAGAAAAGGTTGAAGTAGTTTTTTCAAAATGTTAATTGTGCCACACAGTCACCCCACCAGTCCAGTTGGAAAATAGCATTTCTCATCTTTTAATAAACAATAGCAATAATCCAGGAATTATACAGATTTGGAAAAATAGTGATGTTTAAAGATTTCATGTAATCTAATGTTTTTAATTATAATGATGTAAATGATACTGTATAATTAAATACATTTAGTTCTTTTCTATTAAACTTTAGTAATCACTGTGGTCTTTTTAAGATTTAACCATAATATAATTTGATACTATATTAGAAATAGGTGGGTATTGAGGCCACCAATAGCAGCAATGTACTATACAAGTAATTAAAAAACATCCAACTAAATTAAAAAAATTAACACATAATAAAAATCTACACATATTGTTTTCTAATAACTTTTTTGAAGAAAATAATATCATGCTGCTTTGCACTGGAATTAAAATGTGTTCATTGTGTAAAATAAATCAAATGTATTCATATAGTATATGTTATATGTTTCCGATTATCTTTAACTGAATGTTGTAATAAAATTAAATAGCATAGAAATAAACTTTGTAATCATTTCAGCTTCTTCATTTTGACATACGTTGTTTAAACCTCATATTTTTTGTAAATTGATTTACAAACATGACTAGGATTTTTTTCCTTTAGATTTAGCTGCAAATATAATTTTATATAACAAGGATAAAGATTCTTACATATATTTTATGTTTATAGAGAAATTCAATTAAATATTTTTAATAATTTTTTTTAAGAACAATATGATTTAGAATGCTATACGAATTTCCCCGTATTCTATAGCATGAGCAAAGCTAGGTAAATCTGCTTGCTAGTCATAAACTGTAGAAATTTAATAAATCAGTTCAATACTTCTATGGAGACTCGAATAAATTTAACTTTTGCATGCTTTTGAAATTTATTTGAACTTTTAAACTTTATTTTTTGTGCAAAATAATTTGTTTCCTGATTTGCATAATGCAACGTCATGCTTGAAGTCATTGGCAAATTATTTGCTTGGTGATGTCAGGCACATGAAGATGGCTGTGGGCTTTGCTCCCGCCTATCTTTGCCTTTTCTGTTTTAGAAGGTATACACACACCCAACTGGTTGACAAATACGCCATGCTGTGTATCATCTTTTTATATATGAAAATAAAAATGTTTCAAAATATTAGTTCCCTTTCCCCTGTTTAAAAGTACTGAAATTAAAAAGGCTAGTTGTGTTTATTAATTAAAATAATCATACCACATTTTTTGAAAATCACATAATTTCAAGGAACTTATTGGATTTCAGCTTGTTTCTAGATATCTTTCAAAATATAGTTGAATCACAAACAGGAATGTGGATCAAATAAAACCAGAGTTGAACTTTTACAGTTCAATAATTCATTCAAAATGTTAGGGTTGAACATTCTACTCAAAAAATATATTTTGTTTTTAAATATGTTATGCACTACAGTAAAAGTATAAAAAAAAACAAGAAAGATCAATCATGCATAGAGCATTGATTATGAAACACTTTCCAACTTCAATGCAATTTTATATAAACATCTATAAAATGCGATACATTCCTAGGTAATATTTTTAAAATTATCACAATACTACATCAATTTATTATATTTGAAAACTTAAACCTTCATCGAAAAAAATGAACTTCATTCAAATGACGTCATTGAAATATAAATTTCCTGGTTTAAACACCTACAAAATGCAATACATTCCTTGGTAATATTTTTAAAATTATCATAATACTACAATAATTTATTATATTTGAAAACTTCATCGAAAACAAATGAACTTTATTCAAATGACGTCATCAAAATACAGGGTCTTTATAATTAAAGTTCCACTTTGAAATGGTCATAAAAGGGAAACTACTGGACAGAATGTTATCAAACTTGGTAATAGTTTACAGGAGGTCATGGGATTTTATTTTCCGGGGGGGCCATCAGCAGGGAATGGAGCTGTATGCAATATTGTTAAACGAAATAAGACATGAAGATATCGGTTTAGAAAGTTTATAATCGTTTCTAAAACATGTTACAAATCATGCTCAATATGGTTTCCACTATTTTCTGAAAGCAAGTTAAATCGCATTACGGCGTTCTCAACAGTAGCTCTTAGCATATCAGGAGGAATGTTACGGACATGTTGATGTATCACATTTTTCAATTCCACCAAATTGTTTATGTTATCACCATAAACAGTGGCTCAGATACCACATTTTTATGCAGGACGGGGTTCCACCTCACATTGGTACATGTGTCAAATAGTTACTTAAGCAGCATTTCACGGATGACCGGATTGTAAGCCGACACTTTCCTATTTCTTGGCCACCGTGGTCACCAAATCTCAACCCCTGTGACCTCTGGCTATGAGGTTACCTCAAAGACACTGTTTATGGTGATAACATAAACAATTTGACGGAATACACCGACACGTCCGTAACATTCTTCCTGATATGCTAAGAGCTACTCTTGAGAACGCAGTAATGCGATTTAACTTGCTTTCAGAAAATGGTGGAAGACACATTTAACATGATTTGTAACACGTTTCAGAAACGATTAAAAACTTTTTAAACTGATGTTTTCATGTCTTATTTCGTTTAACGATATTGCATACAGCGCCATTCCCCGCTGACGGTGAGATTTTGAACAATTTTTTTTTTTTTTTGCGGAAAATAAAATCCCATGACTTCCTGTAAACTATTACCAAGTTTGATAACATTCTGTCCAGTAGTTTTCCTTTTATGGTCATTTCAAAGTGGAACTTTAATTATAAAGATCCTGTATAAATCGCCTGGCTCTCTTTATAAAAGCAGCATTTCATTCATAAACTTTTTTCCAATCATCACAATACTATAATAATTTATTTTACTTAAAAACTTAAAACCATGGAGGTACAAGTAATTTAACTCTATGCTTAAAATTTCATGGAAAAAATCATATGGTTCTCTGTGTAAAATCAATGAATGTTTCATTCATATCAGCTATATTGCGGATTTCATGAGCTAAATAATTTTGCGTTAAAGAAATGCAGCAATTCTTATACAACTCATTCTATATCTTTTGGTGTTTACATTATCCATAAGTGAAAATTAGGCTTCGTTGCAGAAATAATCAAAGTTTGATGATCATTTAAACTCAAATATATTGTAATTGAGTTGTTTCAGTATGTAGATGTACAGAATTTAAGCAAAAATAAAGCGGTTTCAGGACGGATACAACACTAAATATGAATTAAAAAGTACTTTAAAATTCACGTTTTTGACACAAGATGGATGTCATATTTTATTTTGACGTGGGTCACGTGATTTCTTCATATAATGGTCACGTGATCTCGTCATATAAAGGGTGTAGTTATTATTTTAATTTTTATTTAAAAAACAATTGAATATATTTTGCTGAAATTTTTTTATATATATTTTATGGGATAATTTGAATATTTCCTAAAACTTTCGAAGCAATTTGTGAATTTTGAAACCGCTTAAAAAATGTTTGAAAAATTAGGTCCCATAGGGTTTAGTGTATTTCATTTTTTCAACCCGGGTTCAATCCAAAACTAATTTGGTGATATTATTCATTTATATTCCCATAGGTTCCACAGACCGTCTGAACAACATACTAAAATTTCATTTTGATAAAGTCATTTTTACGGCAGTTATCGTGCTAACGGACAGACAGACAGACAGAATGAACAAAGTCATAAACACTTTTCAACTATGTTGTAAAGTGTCAAAAAGCCCAATAAACACACATAAAAACTTAATTTTGAATCTTCACACAAAATTATCACATAAATTTATTATCATTAATTTTAACAAGTTTATTACATAAATTTTCTTTCATTCTAGGTTAAAGAAATATGAACATCATTTTTACATATACAGTCAAGCTTGCTTATATATTTAGTATATAATCAGTTCTTAAGAAGTTTCAGCCTGTCCCTTAACATTAAGAGCAATTTCCAATACAAATGTTAATAACTCGCACTATGTTCACTTCGCAACACAGCGATAGTGAATAAATACTCAGATCCCTTGATATTTGAAATAGGCTGGCTTCCAACTGTATTAAAGGAAGAAAATTGAAATATTAATAAGTTAATAAAAAATGTACTTTGGAATCCACATAAGTAATGCCATCTTCATGGCCTGCAAGAATCCCAACAGGCTTTGGGTGTGATTCACACAGGGTTCTTCTATCCCATACCTAATCAAACATAAATCATGCATAAAAAATCCATTATCAGTAAGCTTATATTAATTTATAGTGCTAAATAATTAGAGTGCTTTACATAATTGTTAACATAATATAACAATATAAATGGAAGCAGTATGAGATAGTAAACTGGTACAAAATACACTATTTATTTTACTCACAATTTAAAAAATTGGGAATTTAATGTTAATGGGGAGGGGGGGGGGGGGGGAGAAAAGAAAACCATCAAGGGAAAAGTATTTGCAAATCCAAAGCACAATTAATTGAAAATAAAAAGTATCTATATAGATAAATGTTGAAACTAATTTGCTGCAAACTTTTGGAATGCATGGTAACAACTGGATAATTAATAAAAAATTGCCTTATTAAGTAATTATTTCTAAATATAATAAAATACAGCGTTATTGGTGCATATATAGGGGGAGATTTGCATTTTTTCTTAAATGCATTTGCAAAATTAGTTACAATATAGAAAGTATCTACATATGGAATGCACATGTGAATCCACATTCTATAGCTCTGCTTATAAATTTGTTCTCATAAACACTTATTCGTGCATTTATAAAATCATCGCAACTACGGACTTGTCTTTTCATTCTCAAGTATTTTTCATGCCAATTTGGAAGATTCAATGCTACAATATGTCCCCATAGCAGAAAGTAAGGTGATGCACGATGTACTTCGCAGATCGATGTATAATCTCTGCAGACAAATTTGGAGTTGAGAATTAAAAAAAAAATGTTGCCAAACTATATCTGCAGAACAAATGCCTATCACCTATCCCATCCCCTGATAATATGCAAATAGCACTTAATTATTGAACACTTTGTTGTGCTTTGTATACCTTTCCCAACTTTTTTTTTTTTTCTTTTGTCCCATAGTTTATGACACAACCTCCCCTTACTTCACAGAGACAGGTTCTCCCTAAAAAACGATCAGTTTCTAATTTCTTTTCAATGCTCTCCTATCCTTCAGTAAAATCTCTTTAGCACCTTAACTTTGATTTCATACAAAAATTTGCAATCTTTAATTAAAATTTCACGAGAAACCATACAAGTCCGCAGATTAATAAATGTACAGATGCCCACTGATTGCAAATGACATAGTCACACAATTGAAAAACAAATCTTGCATGATTAACATGCAAAGAAATAGGAATAAAAACTCATTACAGCCAATTTGTTTAGCTATAGACTGGGGTTCCCAATTGCGGAATTCATATCACATTTGCCAAATTAGTTTTTAATTGTTCAGATATTCATAATAACATATTTTGCTTTATAATGAATTTAAAAAAAATAATAATTGATATGCAAGAAAGAATGTCGTGAAGAGGGGATGGGAGATTCGAAAACCGAACTTTTCTGAGCTGAAGGGTCAATATTATTACATTATGTGTATTGTTGTTCAACTATAATAACTTATGAAATTATATACATACTGTCCGACAAAATGACGAGAAAAATTATAGGAATATCATGGTCACAATGATTGAAAAAATTACAGAATAAGTGATTAAAAGATAAAAACAGGAATATAAATTAATAAAAATCAAGAATTATTAGCAATAAATATTAACTTAAACAGAAAATTGTGTCTGGTCTCCTTAACAATAAAAAGAAAAGCAATAAATTATTGCAAATGGTACTTCAGTTGCATGGTCCATCAGAAATAATGGATGAAAAATAATAGAAAATTAGAAAAGGTTAAGAAAAAGACCAAAGAAAAGTTTTTAAAATTCAATAAATACCAAAAATGAGAAAATAGCAATTATAAATGCATGTTAATAATTAATATTGATAGAAATATATAAATACTTTTGTGAATTTTTGCTTGCATTATTTTCAGATAAAACTAATATGTTTTATATTTTAGAATCTTTTGAATTTCCCCTGATATTTCAAGCTATTTCTCAAACATATAATTAATGAAATAAAGGATTATTCTCTTAACATAATTAAAACAATGATAAGTACTTATAAATATAGTCATTTCGGGAGCATAAACTAAAATTTGATATATAAATATATCTGTACTTACATGTTCATAATTTTAATTAAATATTAATTTACTTTTCACTTTAATAAATGTAATTTAAATAGTCATTAAAATAATAATATAAAGTATGTAGAACTTGAAATATATAAAAAATGCACAAAATATGATCAATTTTCGAAACAACTAATGAAGAACACAAAAGCTAAGATAATGTATTAGCAGCAGATAAATTTTCAAACCCCCATTCTTTTTCACAGATCAGCTAGAAACATTCTGCTACTGGGTACTATGCTTTACATTCAGACTATTTAATCCATGATATATTTTTCTAAATAGTCTTAATATAGTTTTTCTCAAAGAACAAATTTATAGAAAATTTAAATACAAACTATACTTATACATTCCGATCAAGAGAGTATTACCAAAACTTGAATCATGTTCCTATTACAGATTGTCGTGGGACAGTATTGGAATTTTCCTGTCACCACTTCACTTCTAGAAAGTATTACCCCCCCCCCCCCCCTCTCTCTTTGGAAACGGTTGACATTCTATTGCTCTGAGTAGGAGACCAGCTGCAGTCGTGAGAAAGTGACAAAGGACGCTATGTTATTTTTAAATAAAATGGACACCTGCAAGAGGGCTAGAGCCCCCCCAATTTTTAGCCAACCCTTTGGAAGGGGTCAAATCCAGTGATTCGATGGAGCCCGGCCGCGTCACTGAATTTATGGGTTTTCGAACCTATAGCGGCCAAGCGTCAGCTATGGAGCCCAGCCGGGGGGTTGTCCGTTTTCCCGACGAAGAGAAGAAGAGTTGAGAGAGAACTCAGTTGGTATTTTTTGAGAGTCAAGTGCTGGTCATCAAAAATCGACGAAGGAGAGCTGTCTCGATGCCGTCCTGCCCGTGCCTTAAAGGGGTAAGTCCTTTTGTCCTCTCCCACTGCAGGCTGAGTATCAGAGAACAAAATTAGAGTTTAATAAGGAATCTAACTGCATAACTTGTTGGTTAATATGATAATTAAAACTAGAGAGAGGGGAGAGATCATGATGAGCATTATTCAATGCCTACGACTTAGCGAACTGTAATGTATTGTATGAATTTGAAATTGAGCATCATTCAATGCCTACGACTTAGCGAACTGTAAATGTATTATATGGATTTAAGATGTTATTTTTGTGTTTTTAAATTTTAAGTAACAAGTTTAAATATAAGTATTTTAGAATAAAAGCTTTATTAACCTTTAATTAGTATTTATTGTGTGTTCTCGTGATGCATTTTCCAATTGATCTGAACCTGGAGATATGCTAGGTAATTGAGCAAGTGGCGTGCAGAAATACGATTAGCGGTCAAAGTGTAATTGTAAGTTTTTTTCAGCGGAGCCACGCCACACAGATAATAACATTTATGAACAAGTTTTCTGCATTTTATGTGCGTATGAAGAGGGAATAGTTGATACTTAAAATGGCAGTATGAAAACTGGCTATGTACTGTAATTTTGCAAACATCTATAGAGACCAACAAATTCAGTTTTATCAAACAGTCGGTTTCAAATTTCATAAAGATTGAGCTTAGGCTGAACAAGGCTGCAGTGACTAAGCTCAGAAAAACTAAAGGTTTTGAAAACTAGGATCGTGTTTTTATTGTAGATAACAGCATCCACGGAATGACTTAATGCTATTTGCAAAATTGCGGCACATGGCAATTTTTCTTGCTACTATTCCACATGATTCGCTATTTCATGCTAATGAGAGTATAAAAGCATGAAACCACTTCATGGTTATTTTTTTCATAATGAGAGTGTTTTCTTAGTTTTGGAAACATTCATTTAGACAGGTTCTGTGTTGAGTATAAACTTGACAAATTACAGCCTGAGCTCAATCTTTAAAAAACTTCGAACCAGCAGCATGATAAGATTGAATATATTGTTCTTATAGAGATTATCAAATCTGCAGAATACAGCAAGTCTTCTTGCTGCCATTACTAATACTATGCTTGCCAGCACATAAAAAGTGCACAATCGATTCATGGATGCTGTTATCTGCAATGGGAGCTTGATCCTAAATACAAACTAGATTATAGGCAAAATATTAAAAAGAAAATATGTAATTTTAATACAATTAAAATATTTTAATGAAAATTAATTTTATATGGATTAAATAAATATTCATTCAAAATAAATTTAGTGTAAAATTTACCTTACAAATACCATCATCACCACCACTAAAAAGAATCTGTGATGTATTGTCAGCAAAAGCAACTGTATTTACATCATCTTCATGGGAACGTATCTGCAAGAAATAGAAATTACTTGCCACACCTGCCTAAACAAAATGAAAAAAAAAAAAGGAACTTCATATTTAATGTGGTGGGAGAAAAGTCAAAATCCTGCTCAACAGAGGTAGCACTTCGTTAAGGGAGATTGTTTACAAAGTTGTGCCCTGTAGCATTTTGGAACAGTTCTGTATATTTTAATGAAACTCAAATAAACTGGATCAACTTGAACCTCACATTGCACATACTACCAATTAAGGTATTCATAATATTAAATAGAATATAAAACCATAAGTTCTGTATTCAGATTTAAACTGTAATTTGTAAGTAAAATAAGTGAATTTGCTAAAATTTTTCTACAAAAATAGCCTAGAATGAATTTGGCACTCCATTTAATATTTGACAAATTTAATTATTTTTGGAAAGACAAAGCAGAAATGTGCCTATATGCTTAAACCAAGATTAGGTACATTTATAATCATTGTAGTCAGAAAAAAATGTAAAAACAATTCACTATCAGTTTTTTTTACTACCTAGGAATTTAAAAATTTAAAATAATCATACAAAAATATTCAGGAAATTCTGTATAGAACAGAAATACAACTTTATTTAAAACAGAACCAATTTACATAATAACTGAACAATTTCTAGAGCCAGTTACTGATTGTGGCTCATTTTAGATGCTTTGGTTTTCCTCTCAAACATCATTTTTGAAATTTATGTACTTCACATTACTCCTAGATTTAAAAGAGTACTGTTTTTTAGATCATTTGAGCTTTTATAATGTCCAATAAAAATTTAGTACTATATTACCAAGTTGTAATTTCAGATATGAATTTAAAGACATAAAACAATAGTTTAATAATTACTCTTAAAGTTCTTTTATTTTCTTCTCTGTTATATACATATATACATTCATCATTGGCCCTAAAAGAAAAAAAACTTTTAGAAAACAAAAAATTCTACCTATCTTTAGAAAATAGTTAACACATAACTTTTACAGAAATTGTTAAACACATAATCATAAAATGCCCAAAGTTTTGTCTTAACAATTAAAAACACCTGAATTTTGACTCTTTTCAACTTTCTTATACATTAATATTTTACACTGTTTCGGTTCACTTAAATTAGATTATATCTTATACTGCTTCTACGATATTAAGTACTAGGTAGAGATTTTGGAACAGCTTTGGGGGAAAATAAAATGCTGCTTGGGAGCAAGTCCACAAGGTTAAAGTAGCTTATTAAAGACAATTTAAAATTATATTTTGCTTTTTATTCTAAATTCAATAAATTTTTACTCATATAAAATACTATACATATTAACAATAAAATATATATACAGCACAAAACTTTTAAATAAAACAAATTTTATATGTAATGACAGACTTGTTTAAATATATATTTCAAAATGTAAAATAATTATAATAAGATAATATTCCAGATTGAACAAAACATTAATTCCTTCGTTTATTTAACATAACTGTCAAAAAAATAAATTTTAATCATTTAGAAATGATTTTAATCACAAAAATGCAAACAATTTTTTTTCACAATTTACGTAAAAAATTTGTCTCAGCGATGACCAAAATTTCTGTGTTTTAAGAACAGAATGGGGAAATTTGATTTGGGGGGGTAGGGGGGGGGGGAACTCTTTGGGAGCAATCCAAAGCAGGCATTGTGATTTGGAGCAGAATTAACACCACTTATCTATTGTAAACTGTAGAGATGTGGGTTTTCTGGAAAATTTTGGACTTAATCTTAAATATTACATTTAAGGTAGAATAATATGTCCAATGATTTTTAAAAGTATTTAATTTAACAGTACAGTTATAGCCATATATATATATATATATTGAATAATATGGTTAAAAAAAGGTTTAAATTTAGAAATATAAAAAAATATTCTATGCATAAAAATTTCTAGTACAGTCGAACCTGCCATAAACAGAATTTCAGGAGACAGGAAGTATTTTCCGTCATGAAAAGATTTCCCGTTTCATGCAGGTTATTTAAGGAAAATCGATGTTTAAGGTTTAACTGTAAATGCAATTAGTCCATATGTAATCGCTTACCTATATATCAGACTTTATACATTCTGAAAAGTGCATTTATATACACCTGATTAATACTATATTATATCCGAATAGCTAATTTAATTATTTTAAATATGTATATAAGTACATTTTCCCCTACTGTGATCACAGGAGTATATGGAAAAAAAAAATATTGTACCCAATGTCCTTGACTGTTAGCATGCCTAAAAACTAGATAAATTGACTTTGTTAAAATATTACTGCTTACCATAAAACAAACAAACAAATTAAAAAAAAAAAATTTACTGAGATAAACTTTTAAAATAATCCAACATGGTTTCTTCGACATATGTTTTACTAATGAAGTGACTTTCAATTACAAATTGTGTATTCGTCAATTTTCTAGCATTTCAGAATCTCTCTGATTAACTGCAAATTCTTGAAGCTCTGAAACATCTTTCAGAAAATTGCCCTATAAATTAATAGAACGCTCTGTGAAAAATGGTTTTCTAGGAAATAAATAGTTGACAAAGTTGGACAATTTTCCAGTTCTTTGTTGATTGCAACAGATGCTATTATTTTAAATATTATTTTAAATAGTCTGTCCATTTTCATGTTGTGTAGTTCCTGTTTCACACAGGGGAAATAATATAAATTTCCTATATGTTTGGAAGGAGCTAAAAATATGAAACAGTACTTCTAACAGCATTCTGTTTCTTCCAGGTTTCGTATCAAACAGGTTTGACTGCATGAATATATTACAGCCAACAGCTGAAATTTAATATTTTCATTGAGTAAAATAAATAAGTTGGTATCACGTCTGATTTAAACCAAAAAAGATTAAGGACACAACTCTAGACAGAAGGTCTTTTATTAAAATTTCTTATAAGACGTACAAAGTAAAAAATGCCAGAGCGCTTTCGAGTGTTAATGCGCTCTTCATCAGTGACTACATGAAAAGTAAATAGGATCGTTCATATATAGACCAGTAACATAGCAAATTTGCATAAATAACTAATTTTTTATTTATTTATACAAATTTGCTATGTTACTGGTCTATATATGAACGATCCTATTTACTTTCCATGTAGTCACTGATGAAGAGCGTATTAATGCTTAAAAGCGCTCTGGCATTTTTTACTTTGCTCATCTTATAAGAAGTTTTAATAAAAGACCTTCTCTCTAGATTTGTGTCCTTAATCTTTTTTGGTTTTCATTGAGTATCTGTGTTTTTGAAAAGTTATAAAATAATTATATTTTATCTATAACAATAGAAAAAATATTTTTCTAAATCACAAATTTAAAACAATGCATAAAAGAAATAATAAATGAAAAATAAATTAAAATTTCTAAACTCTTTCCAAATCATAAATTATTTACTGCTTATTATAGGGTAAAAAAAAAATTAAATATATAATTTTTATATGCTTTCTTTTAGGAAGAATTAGAATCTTTTATTATCACAAGCAACAAAATGATTTATTGTGATATAAAAATATTATAAGAAAAAATAAAAACTACTTATAATTTAAAAATAAATAATTAAATATTATATTAACAATGTTTAAAAAATGCTTGCTGACCAGGGTTGGAAAAAAGAAAAATGTGGTGAGGTTCTATTTTTAAACTGAATATTGTGCAATCATACTATTTATATAAAAATAATTAACCTCAATATAAAAATAAGCTAGTTTAGTCAATCTAATGATTAATATTTAAAGGATGGAGATGGATTGAAAAGGATATTTGTAAAGACCCAGGACTATGCAAAAATTCACTGAATGTGTCAAAAAAATTAAAAAATTGACATAAAAATTAAACCAAAATATGAAAATAAGCAAGTTTTGTCAATTTAATGTGCAATAATTACAGGATGAAGATGGATGGAAAAATAATGAAAAATGGAAAGGAATAGGTTTCTTCTGTAATTTTGCAAGTCTTTTCCGTAGTCTGTAATTGTGTTCAGAAATCTTGTGTTACGAAAAATCCATCTTTGTAGGTTGATACTTTCCAGAAAACTAAAAAAAGAAATACCCCCTTTTGTTTATAGAAACCAAAGGCAGACAGTCAAATTCTGCTATGTTTAGAAACAGTGGACAGTTTACACTTGACTATCATTGATTGCCCACCAAAAATCAAGAAGAAACTAGTACTAATGCTGCATGCGAATGGGGATAAGCATAATTCAGTGAATTTGCCTTAGACTGTCAAATTTTATAATTCCACAAAAGAGGCATTGGCACCCTGGACCAATTATGCCACATCCAACTCTTGTGCCAGAAAAATGCATCATTGGCTCTTATGTTTATTTGACAACATGCTAAAAATTGTCAGAATAAATTCAATGATCCTCAAGAGGGTGTCAACTGCACTAGATAAAGAATGTATTGGCAATAGAGGAAGAGGGTCTGAAGAAGAGGACTTACAATGCCCTCGGTCAGTTAAGTGAAGCAATTGTAGTCACTTAACTGACATGTCTGCTTTCAAGGAAGTATTATAAGTTAATTTAGCATTTAAGCTTAAGAATATCAGGGTAGCATTCTAGGGTTAAGGGTCTTTATAAAAAACATCTTCAATGCAGGAATTTCTAAGGATTTCCAGGAGGCGTACAAACCAATATATACCAATGTATATATTATTACGAACATGTAAAATGCCTTCACTGAAGGCTCTTTTGAGAAATACCCTTACAGGCAGTCATTCTATTATGTCAATGCAGGGTTGCCAGATTTGGTGACTCTTCAAAATGTACTCGAACCATCTCAAAATAACAAATATTCTGGGAGATATGAGTCCCTTCTGGAAGTTCTATGAAGTGTATATAAAAGGAGACCGCTCAGTTGGAGAGCAGTTGGTGTGATATCAGCTACATTAGATTGTGAGATGCGTAAGAGAGAATAGTATCTGCTGCTTTGTGAAATTAGTGGAGCATTTAATTGCTGTTTTACTGAATCTGACAGTTATTTAGCGATCTTGTGAGATAGTTACCGATACTATTTGCTGTATAATGTTCCTGTTTACGTTGTGCTTATAAATAAATGTGGTAGTTATTCAGAAAATTGGACTTATTTTTTGCATCCTGAGAGTATACTCACGATTCCACAGAATGTTACAACAACAGGCCTCCACAAATGCAGTCACCAGGTCGCCAATGGCGACCAAAATAATTTAGATGGTGACTATGTTTTCAGAAGTTTTAATATTAGTGCCATTCCTGTCTTTCCTTTTTTTTATTTTTGAATGAGTGCAGTTTTATGTTTTGTAGAAATATGTGAAAGAAGAGTGCGCTCACAGGCAGCAAACGACAGCCTCTCTCTCATCCACACTGTACGTCAAGTGACCAGTGGGAAAGGCGAAATGTTCATTCTTTCTCTCCACAAGCAGGGCCGGATTAACCACGGGGCCAACCGTGCCATGGCCCGGGACCCCCAAGTGGCATGAAATTTATATTATATATAAATTAAAAACATAATATAAATATAATATTTAATGAATTAAATTTCGACGGTATAAACGTGTAGCTTTTCTTCCAAAATAAAAATTTATCTTATACATTTTTCAGAATTAACTTTCGAAACACACTTTACAGTTAATAAAGTGTAGAAAAAATTTAGTGAATAACACAAATAGTGGGAATAAAAGATGTCAGTTAGCAACAAGTTTTAATAAAGAAACACTAAATTTTAAAACTCCTTTTCTTCTTTTGGTCTGGCAAGCTGCCAGAGCCAGACCTAACAAAAAGTGACGACAACTGCAAATTAATTTATGATTCAAAGTAAGTCCAACAGGTGGCGGGGTGGGGTCACACTATCGTAGAAATTTTAACTTTAAAAAGGGAATTTTTCTTCCCTGAAATGGGAAAAGAAACTCTGAAAATCTGGCAACACTGGTCGAGTATACAAGTGTCGTATCGCCTGAATGTTCGATTCGACAGTTTGTGAAAACGCGGCTTGAAAAACTCTCTTTCAATGCCTGCATTGTGTTAAGCCTTGTTTAGATTGATTTAGATGCAGAAGTCTAGTTTCGTTTGAGATGTGGATTTAATGTTTTTGTTGTTGCTTTTCGTGGTGCCTGCCCGGTCTGTTCGAAAGCGAACTTTTTGCTCCACTCTCAGCCAATGGGAGAGCTTCTTGGCTGTTGTTGGGAGCGCACGGCTTTCTCTGGGGGTTTTTGGAGTGTTGAACTTTGTGGAGTTCGGATAGAAGAAGATCCGGAGGAGGAAAATGGAACAAAGGAGAGTAGGGCCAGTGGCCCCTTACTGCTGAGGATTATTGATTTTCCCAAAATCTAATCCTGAAGGATACCTGTGGAAGAATCTTACCGGGTTCTGCAATTTATTCAAAATTCTAATATTTGTTTTTCTATTTTAGGTAATGTGATTTTTGACCGAAGACCGCGCGATTTGGGTGTGGTCCCGGGTGGTCCCTTGAACTGTTGAACCTTCTGTTCCGATGTGACATTATACTCCTTTCGGATATATTTGCAGAATAGTTAAGATCTGATGTTTCTGAAAACAAAGAGGTTTTGATTTTAAGCAGAACTGTGAGGTAAAAGGATTGCCTAAAATCAGTGTTCGGAAAATCAACTGTAAATGTTGTAAATTGGCAAAAATAAAAAGAATTTCGTTCACACCCATAGGCAGAATAAGATCGGAAAAACCATTGGAACTAATCCGTATGGACGTATGCGGGCCAATGCCAAAACCATTGCATGGAGGTGCTAAATATTTTCTTAGCATAACCGATGATTTTTCACGCAAAGTAACTGTGTATCCTATGAAACGAAAATCTGAAGTTTTTGATAAGTTCAAACAATTTCAACATCGAGCAGAGAGATTTCTAAATACCAAAATTTTAAGTGTCAGGACTGACAACGGTATGTAGTTTTGTAACACTGAGTTTGAAAAGTTTTTAGAAACACAGAGAATCAAAGCGGAAAGAACAAACATGTACACACCCGAACAAAACAGAGTTTCCGAGAGGTTTAACTTAACTGCTTTGGATTGTGTTAGGGCAATGTTAAACGATAGCAATCTAAAGGATGATTTTTGGGCAGAAACTTCACTCTGTTTGGCATATGTTAAAAATTGGATATGCCACAAGTTTAAGAATCTGACACCGATCGAGTTGTACAGCGGCAAAAAGCCATCAGTTGCTCACCTCAGAGCGTTTGGATGCAAAGTTTTTGTAGGCAAGCCTAAACAACTTAGGGGGAAACTTGATATGAGGGCACAAGAGGGCATTATGATGGGATACGCACTGAAAACTCGGGGGTATAGGATATGGCTCTTGAATGAAGGGAAAATAGTGGAAACTAAAAATGTTAGATTTAATGACGAGTGCAACGCAGAGGAAGGCGGTCTGGAACCCAGTGTAAATCGGAATCCTAAAGAAAATTTTACTTTTTCATCTCACGAACCCATCTATCCAGACTCGTCTGACGAGGAGTATGTGGAGAGGGAAAAAGACGATTCATCAGAGGAAGATCAAGACATTACTGAAAGTAATGAGGAAACGGGGTCCTCTGGTGATGATCGTCAAGTTCCCGATCCAGATACTACTTGGATCAGAAAAGTCATTCCGAGAATGACTGGAACAAGAAAAGATGTTTATTACTATTATAAAGGAAAGGGACCTAGGTTGAGATCACTAAAAGATATAGAAAATTTTTGTGAGAAAAATAAAATAAAATTTGATAAAAAGTTTTCCAATTTTAAGGGGGATCAAGGGAGATCATGGGATCGGCCAGAAGCCAACATTGTAGAGATCCAAATTCCCAGGAACTACAAGGAAGCGGCTGATTCACCCCAATCCAAAGAATGGAATACTGCAATGGCAGACGAATTAGGTGTCATGAAGGAAAGAGGTGTCTGGGACTTAATGCCTGCAGCTGTTTCCGACAGAGTAATCAGTTGCCGTTGGGTGTATACAGTCAAAAGAGACGAAAGGGGTGAAGTTAGCAGGCATAAAGCTAGACTTGTAGCTCAGGGATTTAACCAGGAAAAGGGGCAAACTTATGAAGAAGTTTTTAGCCCGGTGATTAACTTTACAATCGTTAGGATGTTTTTTACTATATTTGTGTGTTTATTAGCGTGGTTCCATACTCAGCTTGACATCAAATGTGCATATTTATATGCCAATCTCAGTGAAAAAATATTCATGAAACAGCCCCCAGGATTTTTTGACAAAAACAAAAGTGGATATGTATGTCAGCTAAATAAAGCGATTTATGGCTTGCACCAAAGCGGAAGAGAATGGTACCTTGAATTAGACCAGGTTCTCAGAAAACTCAATTTCATAAAGTTTAAGTGGTGCAATTGTGCATATAATTTTAATAATAAGGCTTTATTGATTGTTTATGTTGATGACATAATATTATTTGCCAAAAATCAAATGGATCTAAATTCCGTAACTTCATTACTAAAAACTAAATTTGACATTAAAATGTTAGGAAAACCAAAAATGTTATTAGGTATTGAATTTGAGGAAGAACATGATAAACATTTCATCCATCAAAATCAATGCATCGCAAAAATTTGTGACAAATTCTCAAAGTTTAAATATCTTATTTCTAGTTTACCCATAGCTAAAGGTATAGTTTTAAGCAAAACAGATTCTCCAGCAAATCATGCAGAAATCGAACAAATGAAGAATATACCTTACAGAAACTTATTAGGTTGTTTATCATTTCTTTCCAGCAGAACTAGACCTGATATTAGCTATGCCGTAAACATTTTATCCCAATTTCAGGAAAACCCAGGCATTAAACACTGGGATGTTTTACTTAAACTTCTAGGGTATTTAGATTAAAACAAGGGATTTCAAACTAAACTTATCAAACATTCAATCTGTAAATTTAAATTGTTTTACTGATTCTGACTTTGCAGCTAATCGGGATGATAGAGTATCAATGGGAGGCATGATATTTTTTGTAGATAGGGTACCTATTTCATGGAGGACATTTAAACACAAATGTGTAAGTTTATCTACAATGGAGGCTGAATATATCTCATTAACCGAATCGGCAAAGGAAATGGTATGGGTACAGAACATATTACTTGAATATACTTAGCGTTAAATTAGGAAATAGTATAATATTCTGTGATAACCAAGCAGCCATAAACTTTTCCAAATCGCCCATTGAGAATCATACAACCAAACACATTGATGTTAAATATCATTTCTTAAGAAATCTAGTGGAAAAGAAGCTCTTTAAGATTAAATTTGTACATAGCAAAAATAACAAAGCTGACAGTTTTAAGAAACTTATCACCAAAGAAGCAATCTCTAAATTCTGTGAAATCTTTAGAATTTAAACATCTTAAGAAAAGTTTTAATGTGAAATCTAATGTAAACAAGTTAAATTCATTCAAAATTGTATAGTTGTATTTTTCAAAAATTAACTTCAACACTTTTTCAAAACCCGCATTGCTTAGTTTAGTTACCAATGTGTTTATACTGTGTGGCGAAGATTTAAAAGTTTTTGATACAAACTAAAAATAACTTATACATTTTTTCAATCTCTCATGTAGTAGCTTAGATACTTATGAGTTTAAACTGTATGGCGAAGTATTTAAAAGTTTAAGATTTTCGATGTAATATACAAACTTTTTCTACATTCCCTCAACATGTAGTTTAGATACTGTTGAGTTTATACTGCGTGGCAAAAGTATATAAGATTTGAAAATTTGTATCTCCTGTATTTGACACAGAGATATTTTTAAATTTGTTTTCTCATGTAAATTGTATCATGATGCATTTTATACTTTTTTTAAACTTTGTCTTGAAAATATAATTATACACTGAAATTTATACATGATATTTTGAAACTCTATAATGTAGTATATGTTCAACTGAAATTTAAATTTGATTACTACTTGTATTTATGTGATTAAATAACTTAATCTGCAGGAGGGGGCCGCTTGTTAGAAAAACTTCGGTTGTAAACAAGCATGTACGTGAATCGGTTGATGTACGGTCTAAAATCCAAAAGATACTTCGTTATGATTGGCTAATCGCTTTCGGATCACTTGTTAAGACGTTTTACCCCCATGGTCTGTGGTCCTGCATATTGAGACGCCAACTTCCGGTTTATTCTAATTTCTACTTCAACTGATTAGAGATTAGCATACTCCAGAAGGAAAACATTAACTACAACTTCAATGATACCGGGCTATTTAAGCTAGTGCTTGTATCAGTTGAAGGTTATTATCGCTTCATCTTCGTGATATAACATCATGATTACGTTTGATCGGTATCTTCATGTACGCCAGTTATGACAATATTAATGGCCAATGTTTGTTAGGCCTGAACTGCTGTTAAGTTTACTGTAATTTTTCATGTGTTTAAAGTATTCAACAATTAGCAAATATCTTTTCCAAGTTATGGAAAATGATATAGTCTTATGTTATTTTAATGTTTTGAGTTCGTGAAAAATAAATTTCGTTTTTTTTTCACGTTGACTATTTTTCTGCTTACATCCTCTATGACACTCTGCTAGCATCTCTATGCTAGCATCTTACATCTGCTAGCTCTCTGCTACTCTCTGCTAGCATCTTACATCCTCTATGACACTCTGCTAGCATCTGTCCTTCCGAGCGGTTGGTGGTAGGGGAAGGAGGGTACGGTCCCTGTGGATGCCTCCCCCACTGGGTTTCGGTCTAAATTGGGTGGCACTTCCCGACCGTCCAAACAGTTACCTTACACCTTTCTGGTAGGTCGGACGGTCTGGGTTTCATCAACAACAACAACTCTGCTAGCATCTGGGTTTTTTTTTAATGGATAAATTCCAATAAATTTCAAGTAACCAGCATGTACAAAGGTAAATGCGCCCTGTCCCTACCGTTTTTTAATAGTGGTAAATGCGCCCTGTCCCCATTTGCTTAAAAAAATCCTCAGGACTCTGCAAAAATTTTCATCCTTCCGCTATTGATACGTAAGAGCATGACTCATTTTCTGGTTCCCGGGCGATCTCTTCTGGATTCTTCACGCGGAACCCCGCACATGGCACCATTTTGAAGTTCGTGTGAACAACGAAACGCAACAGTGTAAACGTAAACAGTGTACAAGAACTTTTGCTTCTGCTTCTTCAAAACTACGAGTGGCCATGGAGGCAAGTAGAACGGAGTTGCTGACGCGGGACAACTACGTCACCTGGCGTACCGACATCTCATTCGTCCTCAAGGGAGAAGGATGTTTCGGACACGTAGATGGAAGTGTTAGGCCTTTGGAGGAAGATGCAAGTCGCCGCGACTACGATGATTTTTATCGCCGGAAAGACCGAGCGCTCGCCATCATTTATCAAAGTTTATCCTCGGAATACAAGGAGTTGATAAACGTCACAGACGAACCTAGTCAAGTATGGAATACCTTGAAAGAACATTTTCAAGCGCCTTCCAGAGCCAACCTGGTTAGATTACTAGATGAGTTCTTCGACGTTCGGCCGGAGCCAGACGAGCCTGTTGACATTTTTTGCTCAAGACTGCGGAAGGCCGTGACGAGGCTTAAAGACGCGAAACACCCCATTGAAGACCTATATGTAGCATTCCAGTCGATTCGGTACCTTCCGGAAGAATTCCGAGGTATCGTTCAACTTATATATAGATGGAATGACTCGGACTTCAAGCTCAGCAAAATACAAGCAGAGCTAGCAGCGGAGGAGAGCCGGCTTAGGCAGCAAGCAAGTGACTTTTCCAAAACTGTGAGTTCAAATTCTGCATATTTTACTTCTAAGAAATTTGTAAATAGAGTAAAAGTATCTAAACTTAAATTTCCAAATGTATCTCATAATGTGTCTAATGTAAATACTTCTAGTCATAATGTAAATATTTCTAAAAGTAAAATTAAGTGTTTTAAGTGTAACAAACTAGGTCATACTAAATCTAATTGCAGTAGAAATAATGGATCTAGTATTGTGGAATTTCTTGGGTCTCCACAGATTGAGGCTAATACTGTAATCGATCCTAGCGATAGACTCAGCTGGGTAGTAGACACTGCTGCTACGCGACATTTCTGTAATAACATTAAGTTATTTTCAAAATTTAATGAGTGCAAAGGCACTTCAATGTCGCTAGCAGTAGGGGATGTCGAAAGTCCAGTTGAGGCTATCGGGACGGTGGAAATGTATGTCCAATTTAAGGATAAGCAAAGTATTATCAAATTGGAAAATGTTATGTATTCTCCTAAACTTAGGAGAAATTTATTAGCTGCATCTGTTCTTGAGGAACAAAATTTTAGTTTTAATGGAGCTAATGGGGTTCTATTGTTTTTTACACCTAAAGGGGAAATTCTTTTATGCAAAAAGAAAGGATGGGTTATATTTTTTAAAACCTAAGTATAGTACCCAGGAACAACATAACGTAGAAAACCGTCAATCTAAAGATAGGGATCGAGATGGAGACAAGAAACACAAAAAGGATAAGAAATCCAAGGATAGGGATCCTAGTGCTTCCAGAAAAATAGACAAAGTAAAAATAGCACCTAATCTTAAAGAAACTAAATTTAAATCTGACAAAACAAAAACTAAGCAGAATAAAAATGTGAATAGTTCAATATCTAAGCCTAGCAGTTCAGTAACTGAACTTAATAGTACAAACTGTCTTTGGCATAAACGATATTGCCACATAAACGCTGAATATCTCCTCCAAACCAGCAAAGTTTCTGCCGTAAACGGACTTCCTAGGCTTAAATACAAAAAGTTAAATTGTAAATCGTGTAAATTGGCTAAGTCTAGGAGAGTATCATATAAACCCACCGGTAGGATAAGGTCCACTAAACCATTGCAATTGTTACACATGGATGTGTGTGGTCCCTTACCCACAGCCTCATATGGTGGGAACAAGTATGTCTTAACTATAACAGATGATTATAGTAGAAAAGTTTTTGTTTACCTCATGAAACAGAAGTCAGAAGTATTTTCACATTTTAAAGAGTTTCAGGCCAGAGAAGAAAGGCAGTTAGGTACTAAAATTCTATGTATCCGGACGGATAATGGGATGGAATTCTGCCATGATAAGTTCAAAAATTACCTGAAGGATATCGGTATTAAGGCTGAGAGGACTAACACATATACCCCACAGCAAAATGGAGTATCAGAGCGATTCAACTTAACCGCATTTGACTGTGTTAGAGCCATGTTGAACGACAGCAAATTACATGACAGATTCTGGGCGGAAGCAATATTGTGTTTTGCATACACTAAAAATCGAATATGTCACAAATTTAAGACTAAAACACCACATGAACTCTACAGTGGTAGAAAACCTTCAGTCAAACATCTTAGAACCTTTGGTTGTAGAGCATATGTAGGCAAACCCAGTCAGCTCAGAAAGAAGTTAGACATGAAAGCTACAGAAGGGGTGATGGTAGGCTATGCTACTAAAACTAAAGGATATAGGATATTTTTGTCAGGGGAGAAACGAACAATTGAGACCTGCAATGTGAGGTTTGATGAGAGTGATGTAGTGGAAGGCATCCTGGACCCAATTTGTCCCAGAAATATCTCCTCAGGGATATCAAGAGATAACCTTTCAGAATACTCCGACGGAGAATATCCGAGAGAGCAGTCTGATGGGGGGGCAGGAGAGAGTGAAGACACTGGTGACGATCCGTCTGAATCCAGTGAGGAAACGGACTCTCCTGCTGACTCCAGTATGACTCCTTGCTCGGATATAGCTTGGCAGCGAAAGACGGTTCCAAGACCCGATGGGAGTAGAACCGATGTGTATTATTACGCTCAAGGAGATAATAAAAGGCTGAGGTCGCACAATGATGTTAAGAAATATTGTGATAAAAGGAATATACATTTGATCAGCAACTGTTTAATTTTCAGGAAAATAAAGGTCTTAAAAGGGTCAG
Organism: Amaurobius ferox; assembly: GCA_951213105.1. Taxonomy (NCBI): domain Eukaryota; kingdom Metazoa; phylum Arthropoda; class Arachnida; order Araneae; family Amaurobiidae; genus Amaurobius; species Amaurobius ferox. Next base: position 131,351,531 of record OX578149.1, on the reverse strand, counting down.
AGGCAGACCAGAAGCAAGCAATATTGAAATAAATATACCAAAAGGGTACAACGCTGCTATTAAATCTTCCCAGTCCGAAAAATGGTGTAAAGCTATGGATGAAGAAATGGCCGTAATGCAAGAGAGGGGTGTCTGGGAACTAGTTCCTGCATCCACCTCACAAAAGCATATAGGCAGTAGATGGGTCTACACCATTAAGAAAGACGAGAATGGGAAAATCAAGAGATTTAAAGCTCGTTTGGTAGCCCAGGGGTATGGTCAGAAAAAGGGAGAATCATACGATGAAGTTTTTAGCCCTGTTGTTAACTTCAACTTAATTAGAGCATTCTTCTCAATTTTCGTATGCATGCTTGGCTGGATGCATTTCCAATTAGATATCAAATCTGCCTATCTCTATGCTAAATTGAGTCAAAAGGTATATATGAAACAGCCTCAAGGTTATGTCAATCAGGAACAGCCTGATTATGTTTGTTTGTTGAAGAAAGCCATTTACGGTCTTCATCAAAGTGGAAGAGAATGGTTTAATGAACTTGACACCAAATTAAAAGAATTAAATTTTTTAAAACTTCAATGGTGTAATTGTGCATATATTTACAATAGCAAAGTTCTTATGCTAGTCTATGTGGATGACATAATTCTCTTCTCAAAATATCAAAGGGACATAGACCACATTGTTTCATTACTTAGCATAGAATTTGATATCAAGGTATTAGGAAAAATTAGAAAACTGTTAGGCGTGGAATTTAAAGAGTGTGACAATAAATTTTTTATACATCAAAGTCAGTATATAGATAAAGTATGTCAAATGTTTCAACAGTATAAATATCCAGTTACTTCACTTCCCATTTCTAAAGGGAATATTCTAAGTAAAATAGATTGTCCAAAGACAAGTGAAGAAATAAAGCAAATGCAAAGTTTTCCTTACAGGAGCTTAATTGGGTGTTTGGCTTTTATATCTAGTAGGACTAGACCTGATATTTGTTACGCCATCAATATATTATCTCAATTTCAAGAAAACCCTGGAATTAAGCATTGGGATGCATTGTTAAGACTTTTAGGATATGTTGAAAAGACTAAAAACTATATGTTGAATTTATCTAACATTCAGGAGTTAAAATTAAATTGTTACTCAGATTCTGACTTTGCTGCAAACAGAGATGACCGTGTTTCACTTGGAGGCATGATACTCTTTATTGACAATGTACCTATTTCTTGGCGTACCTTTAAACATAAGTGTGTCAGCTTATCAACCATGGAAGCTGAATACGTATCACTAACTGAAGCCGCTAAGGAAATGGTATGGGTACAAAACATAATTGAAGAATGTCATTTACTTGGGTTAAACTTTAATAAAAGTAACAGTGTTATTTTTAGAGACAACCAAGCAGCCATTAATTTTTCTAACTCTCCAATTGAAAACAATAGAACTAAGCATATTGATGTTAGATATCATTTCCTAAGAAATTTAATAGTCAATGAATCTTTTAATGTTAAATTTGTAAATAGTAAAGATAACTTAGCAGATCACTTTACTAAACCAATGACTAAGGAAATAATACTTAAATTTTGTAATAAAATTTTTAAAAACTAAATCAAAACTTTTTGAGATTAAATGTTTAGTCTAAAGAAAATTTTAAATACTAAATTGAATTTACAATTTGGGAATTTTTTTTAAGATGTCATATATATACATTATTGTTTATCTTAAACCTCATTGATATAAGATAGTATATCTTGAGTATAAATTTTTGTGATATTGAATCTTTTTCACTTTACACCTTTGTATATACATCCATTTTCCATGACCCGCATGATGCTAAATAATAGCTTATGTGTATAAAATTTTGTATTTTTCAACTTGGTAAAAAGTATGTGTTGAAAGTTTTGATAAAGGAATTTTATTATCTAATTACTTGCATCATGTATTTTTAAATATTTGGTATATCAATGCAGTCTAATAGTATTAATTATGTATGCTTATATTGTGTTAATAGACTAAATTTTTTTTAAGCTTTTTGAATTATAGTGTTTATACTCAAATTTAAAGTAAACTTAAATTCTATGCTTATACAAAATCTTAATCTTTTAAAGTTGACTTGTTTAATATGATAATGTGCTTATACTTAAATTTTGGATACTTATAATTAAATTTAAACTAAAATTTCAATTTTTGAATGCTGATACTTAAGCATTGAAGTTGTGTTGTATATAAATTTCTACTTGATGTGAAATGTTGTTGTTACAATATTGTCGACAATACTTAACTATTTTTCAGATGCTATAAGTACTTATGCATTTTATTTTAAATTTAATAATGATATAATACTTTAAATTTTTTCCTTCATTATATGTTTGATAGGATACTGGGGGCCATGGTGTTTATTGATATACCTTGGTTTCTCAGAGTAAGTTTTCTTTTGCATATGCATTGAGACTTAAGGATTTGCATGAGGGGGCCGATTGTTGGAAATAATCAATACATCGCGATTCACGTTCCCGTGAACGGGCGTTTATGCAAATTTAATATGAACGACTCTTCCCGTTCACCGGCGTGAACCGTGACGTTTTTCAACATGAGGTTTCATGCAAATCAGTTCTCAATGCGTACGCATCTGATTTGCATATCCGGGGGCGTTTCCAGAACTGTCCATTCTCGGATATATAGGGCAGAGGTTTCTTGAAGCAATTAGGTCGAGGAAAGTCGATCGAGATCAGACAGATCGATTAGATCGGATCAGACGTCTGAAGAAGTCAGACGAGATAGACACTGATGGTCTGATGCAGGCAGACAGAAATGTTTTTGACAGAAGTACTGCGGAATATCGTTTGACGACGGTGAATAGTCGAAACGGATGCAGATGTGGTCAGTTTGGACCAGCATATATTGAACGTTAAATTTACTTACAAACGTTCGGAAGCCGCTTTAAATATTTTCCTGATGTCCTATCCTTTGGTTTCCCTTTGCCAAGTGTGATATCTTCGATGGTGGCTGAAATACACGCAAGTGATAGAGGTAGTATAGTAACTTACTACCAAATGCTTCAAGGAATCTCTGTCTAGTCATTTACAACTAAAAATCTTTTGTACATAGTATATTTTTGATGTTTTACGGCATGGAAAATTACCAGGTATGTGTAATATGCCGAGTTGTGTTTTTCACCAAATAAAGTGAATGAAGTTTTCCTTTAAAACTGGACTTGTGTACTTTCATGACCCAGCCAACACTTATTGACTCTGACAGTGCGTGCTTTGCTATCTTCAAATTTTAAATTTTCCAAGAGTTTCCCATCCGTTTTGGGGACGCTCATTCCTGTGTAACAGGCTCTAGGCATTCTTTTACTCTCAGCACGCAGCGTCCTCAAAACGGACGTGAGATCGTGCATCTCTGTCTCTCAAGCGTACCGTTGCTTAACTCACCGCGCAATCAAACAATATCTGGCTTCCGCCCGTTATTTCAGCTGATTTTTTTGTTAACCCCCAACACAGTAGAAATTAGAAACTCTTTTCAATAAACAAAACAAAAAAACACTTTCAACTTAAAATCCTGCATTATAGGTTTAAACAATCCGTGTTACAGAATTATTTCTGAAAAGAATAATTTTTTCCTGAAAACAATCGACTGTAATCCCAGAAGCGAGTGATAAACTTCAAACGAAAATGTATGCATATTTTTTGATGACGTGATACACTGGTCGTCAAAGCATTTGGGAGGACAGTGACTCTCACATGAGAGTTTTGAAGTGCAGAGAAATTCGGAGTGCGTGATCGCGTAATTGAATGATATGAAGGTGGGTGGCTCCATAAGAGCCTAGCATATCGACCAGAGGTCTATTGTACTACCTCTGTGATCTACTGTGATCTCTATTGTACTACCTCTATTGATCGCGTAATTACTACCGCATTGTTTTAGGTTTGATTGTCTCGCGAGAAAAAATAATTTTTAGACTTACGATTTTTTTTTTTTAGACTCTGCGTATAAGTCGACCCCCCCACTCCCTCTTTGAAGCTTTTTTTTTTTTTTTTTTGTCACAAATTTCTCGACTTATATGCGAGTATATACGGTAGTACTTGTGCATGTAATGTGACCTATATTTTGCTTTCATTTTAACCACTGATTTTGCTGCTAGAATCTGTGTAGGCTATATTAAAAAAATTTGGCTTAACAAAATCAATTTTAGTTATTTTGAATAATTTGTAACTAGTTTATTAAATATATATTATAAAGAGTTGAATGCAATGACCTAGGCTGTGATCCCAACGAAAAAAAAAAAGACCCCGTTCGTTAAAAATTGCCCTTTTTGCATTAAACAATGCCCCTTTCGTTCAGCTACAGTGCCCTCTTTATGAATGAGCACCCTGCCCTTTTTTTAGTTTAGTGGAAACACTACATATGAAGATGAAATACGAAACTCAAATTGAAATTTTACTTGGGTCATTCAATGAGAGATTTTCTGAATTTGAAAAATATCGTATGAAAATTGATATTATTTAGCGATCTGTGTCTGCAAATTCAATAACAGAAAGTATGCAACTAAGTTTAATTGACTTGCAAAGCTCCAACATTTACAAAGAGCAGTTAACTCAATACTTTACTTCTATGCATCATTACCTGACGAATTTTCGTTCTTGAAAAGTAATGCATTTGAGTGTGCTACAATGTTTGCAAGTACATATATTTGTGAGCAAACTTTTTCACTGATGAATTTGAACAAATTGAAGTTCAGGAACAGACTGACTGACGAAAACCTTTCTGCAATTTTGCGCATTGCTACTACAACTATTGAATCAAATATCAAAAACATAACATCAAAAATTCAATCTCAGCCATCCCATTAATTGGATTGGTTCCTGGCAAAGACAGATGTAGAATTTCTTTTTATTAAATTAACCAAATTTTTCAACTAATTTTATTTTGCTGTAAAACTTTTGTTTTGTGTAAATTTATTATTCTTTCCCTGCATGAGAAACACTGACATTCACACCACATTCAATGCAAAAAGTATGATATTGATTTTGCTGTGATGTTGGCAAAAAAGGATATTCAGACACATAGGAAGTCTTGAAAAATTGAAGATATTTCTTTTTTGAAGAAACTATAATCAACATTGATATATCTTTATTCAATCACGATCCTTATTCAATATACCCTTCCTCATTTAATCATGTTCATGTTGAAAACATAATTGATTTAATTTAATTTCAGTTTTTACAAGCATATTTTGCTATTGCCAGATTTAAAATGTGAAGATTCGTATTTTTATCATTGACAAAGCTCCTTGATTCATACCAATCAGCGATGCTGATAAGCAGGGCTAGAAGTAGGAATTCCCGTTTCTAACATATATGCATTTTTACCCTGCACCTGCGCAAACAGGACCTCCAGCCATCGAAGTTCTTTCCGTGAACTAAGTCACGTGTACAGGAGGAATGCAGTATGTGTAACTTGCACAGGAAGAAAAGAAAATGGCTGCTGCAATTCCTGACAAAATTCTCCTTCACAGTTAATTTTTACTAAAAAGGCACTAAATGTAGGGATTTTTTTTCATATGCATAAAATGAGGAAAGTTGGAGAATGCATGAAAATCCGGGAGTTTTCTGAAAATGCAGTAAAGTTGGCAGTTATGATATATATATATATATATATATATATATATATATATATGTGTGTGTGTAATAAAGATGTATTAAAATAGAATTTTTGAAGAGACATAATCAAACATCTATAACAAACTAAAACATTCTAATATTAACCAGAAGAAACTCAAGAGCATGTTAGTCATAAACATGAATGACCAGGAAACCATCCATTAAATTTAAAACAAATATATTAAAGAAAAATGGAGTATCAAACAATAGAATGAAGGTGATGTAATAGTAAAATCTTCAGGGGGCTTCTATTATATATCAGCTTCATTTAGCACATTTCATTTATTGACCTGTTACTGTGAACAAAAAGTCAATAGAAGTCCCTCTATACTATAAATGGAAAATGATTAAGAAATTTGAAAAATTATAAAGAATTGAATAAATTAAACAAGAAAGATCAATCATGCATAAAGCATTGATTATGAAACACTTTCCACCTTCAATGCAATTTTATTTAAACATCTCTAAAATGCGATACATTCCTCACTAATATTTTTTAAATTATCACAATACTATATTAATTTATTATATTTGAAAACTTAAAACTTCATCGAAAAAAATGAACTTCATTCAAATGAAGGCATTGAAATATAAATTGCCTGGTTTAAACATCTCTAAAATGCGATACATTCCTTGGTTATATTTTTAAAATTATCATAATACTACAATAATTCATTATATTTGAAAACTTCATTGAAAACAAATGAAACTTATTCAAATGACGTCATCGAAATACAACACGCCTGGCTCTCTCTATAAAAGAAGCATTTCATTCATCAACTTTTTTCCATTTATTTCATTCATCACAATACTATAATAATTTATTTTATTTAAAAACTTAAGACCATGGAGGTACAAGTAATTAAACTCTATACTTAAACCTTCATCGAAAAAATTGTGTAAAATCAATGAATATTTCATTCATATCAACTATATTGCAGACTCCATGAGCTAAATAATTTTGCGTTAAAGAAATGCAGCAATTCTTATACAACTCATTCTACGTCTTTTGGTATTTTCATTTTCCATAAGTGAAAAGTAGGCTTCGTTGTAGAAATAATCAAATTTGGATGATCATTTAAACTCAACTATATTGTAATTGCGTTGTTTCAATATGTAGATGCACAACTAGCCCTAAAAATGGATGGCGCTCCAGCATCGAGCCCATACTCGGCCGCTGAGGCAGAGAGTCGATTCTATCGAGTTTTACGCCTCAGTGAGTAGGAGGGTCGCGGCGGGGAGCGTTGAAGGTGCCGGGCGTGAGCACGCCTGGAGCCCCCGTCGGTGCAGATCTTGGTGGTAGTATAATTTAAGCAAAAATAAAGCGGTTTTAGGACAGATACAACACTAAATATGAATTAAAAAGTTAAAAATCATGATTTTGAGACAAGATGGATGCCATATTTTATTTTGAAGTGGGTCACGTGATCTCTTTATATAATGGTCATGTGATCTCTCCATATAAAGGGTGTAATTATTCTTTTAATTTTTATTTAAAAAAACTACTGAATATATTTTTCTGAATTTTTTTATATGTTTTATGGGATAATTTGAATATTTCATAAAACTTTCGTAGCAATTTGTGAATTTTAAATCTGCTTAAAAAATGTTTGAAAAATTTGGTCCCATAGGGTTCAATGTATTTCATTTTTTCAACACGGGTTCAATCCAAAACTAATTGGGTGATATTATTCATTTATATTCCCATAGGTCCCACAGACCGTCTGAACAACATATTAAAATTTCATTTTGATAGAGTCATTTTTACGGCAGTTATCGTGCTAACGAACAGACAGACAGACAGGATGAACAAAGTCATACACACTTTTCAACTACTTTCCCGGCCGTCCAAATGGTTGCTCATGTCCTAGGATGAGTCGGAAGGTCTGGATCTTCAACACTTTTCAACTATGTTGTAAAGTGTTGAAAATTAATCAAATAGACAATTAAATATATTAATCGATTATAGAAATTAGACAAGGCTTTCCATTGATTTCTTGCATCTATCTTCCGGCAAAATGCACTGTTAGATGATGCAAGTGTAACAAAATGCATAATAATAGAAAATATAACCATAAGTATCGGTTAGTTAATAATAGGGAATTAACAGGGAATGATTAAAATTCTATAGTGATTTAGACATAATAAAGTGCACTAACAATGCTGAGATACCTTAAATTTGTTTACTATACTGTTAACCGAATATAATGGATAAAAGTATGATTTATTAGTTTGAATAAGGTATTTTATATGTAATTGATGAAACTTTTTATCTGATAATCTATAAATTCGAAATAATTGATTTTAAAGATGTTACGAAAAATATGAACCGAATTACAAGAAGTAAAGGGTAAATTTATTAATATTAAAATTAAAATTTTTTTAACACTTTACAACATAGTTGAAAAGTATTTATGACTTTGTTCATTCTGTCTGTCTATCTGTCTGTCTGTTAGCATGATAACTGCAGTAAAAATGACTTTATCAAAACAAAATTTTAGTATGTTGTTCAGATGGTCTGTGGGACCTATGGGAATATAAATGAATAATATCACCCAATAAGTTTTAGATTGAACCCGAGTTGAAAAAATGAAATACATTGAACCCTATGGGACCTAATTTTTCAAACATTTTAAGCGGATTTAAAATTCACAAATTGCTTCGAAAGTTTTACGAAATATTTAAATTATCCTATAAAATATATATAAAAAAATCAGCAAAATATATTCAGTAATTTTTTAAATAAAAATTAAAATAGTAATTATACCTTCTATATGAAGAGATCAAGTGACCATTATATGAAGAGATCACGTGACCCACTACAAAATAAAATATGGCATCCATCTTGTTGTTGTTGTTGAGACCCAGACCGTCCGACCTACCAGAAAGGTGTAAGGTAACTGTTTGGACGGCCGGGAAGTGCCACCCAATTTAGACCGGAACCCAGTGGGGGAGGCATCCACAGGGACCGTACCCTCCTTCCCCTACCACCAACCTCTCGGAAGGACTTACGGACCCACATGTTTAACGTGATCGTACTCCGCGTGAACACGGCGGCAGTTTCGGCAGTGGCTGGAATCGAACCCGGGCCTACTGAGTGCAACTCCAGCGCGCTAATCCATCTTGTGTCAAAATCATGATTTTTAAAGTTATTTTTAATTCATATTTATCTCCTCTCACATTTATCACATTATTCTCCTCTTGATTGATGAATCTCTATTTTTTACTTCTTTTTAAGTTATTGGCATATTTTAAGTTAGAGTTTTTGAGTTACAACTTCTCTTTATTTTATCATTGGATTTACATATTATATCTTTATTATATATATATATATATATATACATACATACATAAACACACACACATATCACATATATATATGTATATATATACATATATATATTTGTTTTGAAAAATTAGAGTTTTTTCGAAAAAATCATATTTCTGAAACACACTGAAAAAAACAGTAAAACTCTGGGTAAATCAGAACACTTGACAGCTATGTAATTGCCATAGTCATGACAGCTATAGTCATTCACGACAGAAATTAAAATAAAATATATATATAGTAAAACCTCTAAACAGTGGACCCCCTGAAGTATAAATTTATGATCTTGTAGCTGTAGGTATTCTCATCAAAATCTCATTTTCCCTTTCAATAAATATGCTATGCATAGTAGGAAAATAATAAGTACTTATAAAAATCTAAAAATATGACTCCCACTCAAATAAAAAAATTAAAATTAAATAAATAATTTCATAAACTTCTTCATAACTTAAAATTTATAAAAATATAAAGAAAAAAAATTGTGAACCGTTGCAAAGTCCAAGACTCCCTTGCCAAAAAAATTTAATTGTATGAACCTTAATGATTTTTAGTTTTTTGTTATTGAATTAAAATATAACACACATACAGTAAAATCACTAAACAGTGGATATCCCTGAGTAGTAGAAAATGCTTATGGCCCCATAGCTATTCCTTATACAGAGGTTTCACAGTAGTATAATAAAATAATTTATTCAAAGGAAATTATTATTTAAAAATTACAAAAGAAAAGTATTAAATGTTACAAGATTGATTAACTCATGTAAATATGAAATTATTCTTACCCTCCAAGGATTTCTCGGCCATCTTGTGAAAACCGTAAAGCAAAGACACAAAATCTTCGGTCTTCAGGAAAAAGAGGTAGAACTTCATGAGCTTCATGATCACCAAAAACATTGCATATATGAACTAAAAAAAAATAAAAATTGTGAAGATAAACTGAACAAAAATATATAAAGCAAATATGAGTCATGAATGGCACTTTAATCCTTTGTGCATTTTATAAATTTCTTAGAAACTAAGCAAAATATTGAATAGCTGTTCATTTTTTTATACTCTATGTGATATCAAATACCAATACCAATGTGATTGATATTATAACATATAATAAATTTATGTTGTAAAATTATGTACATGTGTTGTTTCAGGTAATATATTTATAACAAGACACCTTCATAAATATTTAAAACAAGTTGTCACGGTGATCAAGCGGTCAAGGCAGGCGTTTCCAAGTGATCGCTCAGTTGCCGGGTTGTGGGTGGGTCATTCCATGAGAAAACACCCATTTTAAGAAAAACTTGTTGCTCCATAGTCATGGATTTTTTTTAAATTTTTACCATGGATACATATAGTAATAAAACCCCTAAATCTGAATTTCTAATGTATATATCCCAATAATGGCTAAGATACAGGCATTTGAAAAATGGTCATTTTTGCAAAATGGTGGCCATCTTGGATTTTGCACTAATGTTTAAAAATGTAATAGCTTGAGAACTCATGGCTCAAATTAAATAATTTTGCTACCAATTTAAAGCTATTTATATCAGGAATATAGGTGCCATATCAAAAGAGTAAAAAATATAAATTTAATATTGTTATTACATGAAAATTGCAAAAATCACCTTCGGATTGATAGGCAAATTTAATGGGCTATAAAAAAAAATGACCCCTAATATTTTTTTTCTGAAGCTTGGTACAAATACTAACTAATATGTGTGCTTTAAGTACAAAAAAAATTAGAAAGGTAATATTTCTTATTACAGAGAAAAATAGCTTTTAAAATATATACATTTAGTTAACATTTGACATGCAATGCTTTAAGCATTTTATATATATATATAAAAAAATATATTTTTAAAAAACAAATTATGAGCAAAAACAAAACACAGGAATTTTTTACACACTAACTAGTATGTGTGCTTTAAGTACAAAAAGAAATTAGGATGGTAATATTTAATTTAATAACTAAAAAAATACTGTTATATGTATGGGAAATCGGTGTAAAAATTTCTGGTGTACTGAAACATTTTAATAAAAATCTTAAAAACCATACAGTTATCTCTCTTATATTTTATTTTCTTATTTTAAATTATAAAAATCTGATGTGGGCAGCAGATGACTTTCCTTATATAATGCAATAAATTTACTACTTTTACAGTAAAAAAAAAAAAAAAAATTATAGTAGTTATTTATATTCTTTCCAAGATATTTAATTTCGCCAGAGTCGTCATTTTCCATGTCGTCATCATCAATGAGCCGTCACTGATTTAGCGTCATTTTTGTCCATTTGGCGAGTTTTTCGCTAATTTAGCAACATTTAAAAAAGTTGCCAAGTTGGCGACATTCCACCAAATTCGTCGCTAAAATCTCGCCAAGCGTCATGGGCAAAGAAATAAGTTATTCTTACAGCAGATAAATGACTATTGGCGTTCAAATACAAAAGCATTACTCAATGTATCTTTTTTCATAAATGGAACGAGCTAGATCCACGAGAATGATGTCACCAAATTTATCGTATAGTATTACATATGAAAAGTGAACATGTTTCTCATATAGGAAATTTTTTTTTTTTATATTTTATATGACTTTTTGATATTTTTTTTGAAAAATGTGCAATATCTTGAGAACGGTTCATGTTAGCGTTCTAAAATTTATGTCAATTGTTTTCTAATGAAAAATTACATAAGAAATGTCTATTTGTGTAACTTTATTAGCGGTTTTTATTTTTTTTACGATTTTTTCAAAATTTCAGTCGAAAATTTAGGAGGTTCTGAACATTCGATTGCGTATAAAAACAATAGGCTTCCAGTGTTTACAGATTGTGATTTTTGAACCAAATTTTGTTCGAATCGGTTTATTCGTTCGTCAGTTATCGTCTCCACAGACTCACTGAGACACACAGACACACATACTTTCACCCACACACACAGACATCACTTCAAAAATGTTTGATTCGTGATCAGGCATGCTTGAAACGTGCTCTCCCGTCGAAAACTCGAATTTGGATTTTCGACCCCATCACAATACTTTCCTTATACATTATGTATATAAGGAAAGTAAAAAGGTATTTCAGTAGAGCTGAAGATACCTATTTTTTCCTAGAGGCCACTGGCTCCTAAACCAATTTCATCTAATAGCCAATATCATAATCTTTGGCACATATCTAGAGGTTTTGGCCATATATATGATGCACTTGGGCCATGAGAATGCATAAACATAACATACACAAACAAAACACATTACTAATTTCTAATTCATTGAAATGCATTGGTACGTCTTTAAGAATTTTTGGAGATGGACAGTTTTCACACCTGTGTACCACACTTTTCTGATTCATTGGAATAAACTTGTTTCTTTTAATAATTATGTAGTATAGTCACTGATATGGATAGCATGAAGCATGAGTTTAATATTCTGATAATATATACAAACACATACAAAATGAATAACTTTGCTGACAACAATTACATATTCTGTTGGATGTAGTGTACAAAATTTAGATAGTATTTTTACTTCATTATGATTTTCTTTCAATGCAACATATAATTCCTTTAAATTATGCAAAAGTAATCTCTTTTGTTTTAATATTTCCCCATTTTTACTTGGTACAGATATGCAATCTTTTTTTCCTGGACATAAATTACTGTTTTAATAAAAACTAGTAATTTTTTTATAGTATCAGAATTTAATTTAACACATATCTCACAAGCCATTGATAATATCCCTTCTGCTTCTTTTATTTTTCTTGCTTTTTTTTTTACTAAATTCTCTGTAGTACTCAAGCCTTTGCTTGTTGGACTATCCATGAATCTTGGACTAATTTTAAAATTTTCAACTTTTCTTTAAATGATGTATCTAAAGAAAACTTATTCAATAATTTTTCCATTATAGACGTGCAATTTGAGCAAATAGTGTCTTTTGAATTTTGTGACTTATTATAATACTTTCAATATCCAATACTGCAGCAGTTTTAGTAGCAACATGACCATTTAATTTCTTAACTTGCTTTAACTAAGTTTCCTCTTAGAGCTAAATCTATTGACCTTTATTGGCGATAAATCCAAAGGTTCACAGCTTTTATTCAATTGTTCCATTACTATTGTGACTTCACTATAATCTGCATCATTGGTCATCTCCATGTCAGCAGTAGGAACCTCGGACTCACTAATTGATGAATGCAAGGAAGAATAACAAGAAGTGCAGAGTTTTTTTCCTGGAATGAGTAATTATTGATTTATCATTGACAGTCTGAGAGAAATTGGTATTAGGTGCAGCCCTGATTTCGGTGAGGTGTTTATTAAATGGATCACAAGTTTTCTGTCTTAAACTGTACCATTTCAGATATTCATCATTGTGAATCTTGCAGATACTACACTATCACTCAGGATGCAAGTACATGAATAAACTCAGTACTTAATGACACATTGAATTTCTTGCATACAAAACATTCAATTTTTATAGCATAAGACAAGAACTAATCATAGAACATAAATAACAGAAATAATCATAAAAGCACAATTCACTGATTGATTTATTTGTTGAACATACTCAGCTGTGAACACTTGAGCAAAAATGAGCTCTGAAAGGAATAAGTCACCCAGAAATGTAATATTACATTTTATTTTGAACTCCGCCTAAGAGAAAACAGATGATGCAGTACAAGTAATTATTTTAGGAACTCTGATAACTAATATATGTTAATTGCTATTACTTATATAACAGAACTGTATGAGTATTAGAGTTGAAAATTTTGAGGCTATAGGCAGCTGATGTTTCATGTACATAAAGACCAGAAGCAGGTGTTTTAAAATGTTCCAGAAACAATATTGGTGCTATAGGATCATTTCCTTCTCCAATAGTTTGTTTGTTTATGTTTAGGTACTTGTTTCAACTGGATAGGGGATATTACCCAGTGTTTCTGTTGGAGCTGGCAGGATGATATTTTTAAAGATATTTTTTGGTGATCGACATGCTGTAGTCCTGTGTTTAACTTTTTTTTAAATTTTAGTGCTGTTCATGAAAATCAGTGTTTTATATTATCTAATTACAAATTATTTTTTGTGGAATTAACTATATGTACGCTGAAAAGCTTCAGCATTATGCGATAGTTGTCATTTATAACAAATAGGCCAAAGATTATTGTACTGCCTCTTAGATGAAATTGGTTTAGGAGCCAGTGGCCACTAGGAAAAAATGGGTATCTACAGCTTTACTGAATATAGAAAATACTCATTTTATAATTAGAACTAAAAAAAAATAAAAATAAGAGTGATAGCTGTATGGTTTTTAGGAAGATTATTATTAGAATTTTTCATCATTGCAGAGATTTTTACACTGATTTCCTATACATATAACAGAATATTTTTAGTTATTAAATTAAATATTACCATCCTATTTTTTTTGTACTTAAAGCACACATACTAGTTAGTGTATAAAAATTATTCCTGTGTTTTGTTTTTGCTCATTATTTGTTTTTGCATGTTAAATGTTAACTAAATGTATATATTTTAAAAGCTATTTTTCTCTGTAATAAGAAATATTACCTTTCTAATTTTTTTTGTACCTAAAGTGCACATATTAGATAGTATTTGTACCAAGTTTCAGAAAAAAATATTAGGGGCCATTTTTTTTATAGCCCATTAAAGTTGCCTACCAATCCGAAGGTGATTTTTGTAATTTTCATGTAATAACAATATTAAAATATATCTTTTTCACTGTTTTTATATGGCACCTATATTCCTGATATAAATAGCTTTAAATTGGTAGCAGAATTATTTAATTTGAGCCATTAGTTCTGAAGCTATTGCATTTTTAAACATTAGTGCAAAATCCAAGATGGCCACCATTTTGCAAAACTGACCATTTTTCAAATGCCTGTATCTGGGCCATTACTGGGATATATACATTACAAATTCAGATTTGGGGGTTTTATTACCATGTTTATCCATGGTAAAAATTAAAAAAAAATCTGTGACTATAAAGCAACACACTCATCGGGTGTCCCCATATGGAATGACCCGGGTTTGAGTCCCACCTGCGGACATGGATGTTGTGCGCAGTGTGTTCTGATCCCCACTGGTGCGCTGGGGCAACATCATATGGCGGCTAACATCATATGACGGTTCACGGCTTTGGCCTTTGTTTGAGATATTGATTGTTCATATTATATGTAAGGGATATTTGTTCTGTGTATATAATGTATGTATGTCTTGTAATGTATGTCTTATTCTCTGCCATTAGGGAAAAAAAAATATTTAAAACAATATATGATATACACAGTAATAAATAATTTAGATGCTTTATTGGAAATTATAGTAATAATAAAAATTGCTAGCAGTGGTGTTCACAGCTAGTGGACACTTTTTTTTTTTTAGAATAAACAAGGTCAATCATGCATAAAGCATTGATTATGAAACACTTTCCAACTGAAATGCAAAATGTGATACATTCAGAGGTAATATTTTTTTAATTATCACAGAACTACAATAATTATTTTACTTAAAAACTTCAAACTCCATCGAAAAAAATGAACTTTATTCAAATGACATCATTGAAATATAAATAGTCTGGATCTCTATGTAAAAGAAGTGATTATTTAATTCATACACTTTTATTCCAGACTCCTGAGTTAAATAATTTTGTGTGAAAAAATTCAGCAATTCTTATACAACTCATCTTTACAATCACTTCTTTACACTCTGCATCCATTAAAATTAGGCTTTGTTGTAGAAATAATCAAAGTTTTGTGATAATTTAAACTAAAAAATATTGTTATTGTGTTGGTGCAGAATATAGTAGATGTACAAAAATTACGAAAAAATAAAGTGGTTTTAGAATGGATGCAACACAAAATATAAATTTATAAGAACTTAAATCATGATTTTTACTCTGGGAGAAAGATGGATGCCATATTTTATTTTGAAGTGGGTTACGCCATCTCATCATATTATATGGGTGTAATTATTATTTAAATTTTTATTTAAAAAACTATTGAACATATATCTTGCTGAATTTTTTTTATATATTTTTTGGGGTAATTTGAATATTTACTAAAACTTGTAAAGCAATTTGTAAATTTTAAATTTGCTTAAAATATGCTTGAACAATTAGGTCCCACAGAGTTCAATGTATTTCATTTTTTCAAAATGGGTTCAATCCAAAACTACATTGAGTGATATTATTGATTTACATTCCCATATGTCCCACAGACCGTCTCAACAACATACTAAAATTTTATTTTGATAACCATTTTTATGGCTGTTATCGTGCGAATGGACAGACAAGACAGAATGAACAAAGTCATAAACACTTTTCAACCATGTTGTAAAGTGTTAAAAGGGGAGGGGGGGGGGATCTATTTCTATTTTGGAATGTTGGATCATTGCAGATGCACATGATCCAACAGACATATCTAGCCCTGCACTAGTGGGTTCTGATCCGATGAGCAAAGAAAAATGTTGACGTGCAACCTGTCCTAAGTCCATAATATGTGATCTATTTTCCCGATTCATGAAGGAATTGTATTTCAGAATTCTATTCAGTAGTTTTTTTAATCTAACACATATGCATAATTTTCTGATGTTTATAGTCTGTAACATCCATTTGTGCATTTAGTCAATTACTCTTATATAAAAAAAATAAGGTAAAGAATAATTTTTTCAGATTTACCTGCAACTCAACCCATAGTTTAAAAAGTAAAAGAAACCCAATACACAATTTGAAAAATCAAGGAAACCCAACACGCAAGGTGGGTAATCCAAGGGTACATGACCCAATGCAGAGCTCTCCCTAGTCACTACCCATTATGCTGGCGAGGTGTTATTTTATTGCCTTTCTACACCTGATCATGGTTGCTCACTACTGCCACTGGTTGCATCTAGTTAACAGAGCAATTTTTGTGAACTGCAAACCTAGTACTGTTCCAACTAGAGCTCTGGACATCTATCTATCTATTTGGATATTGAATCTATTTGGATAATAGTGTACAAGAGCCCTAGCTGGTAGATTGCCAGACAGAGGCAATTCACAAAAGCTAGAGCTCTTTGAAGTCTGATTGAATAATATACTGTAAATATATACAGGGTGCATAGCAAAGTCCTTATATACCTGGATGTAACTATCAAACACATATCTACAGTTATCTATGATGTGTAGAAGTATAGTAAAGTAACTATGCACTATAAGACGAGACTACTTACAGCATCCCTAGCAGAAAATTCGAAAATTTGTGCTCCTATTTCGAAAACTATGGGAGATAAAAAAAAAAATCAATTACGACGTTGTTGAGCATCAAAGATTTAATAAGAAACAACACTTTGTCAGTGATACAAAACCAGAATTCCGTGGAACCTTTGTGCTCTGTGAACAAAAGTACAACATGCTTTTTTTTTTGTAAATGATAAAAAAAATTTAAATGATTAAGCTTTTAACGTGATCTATTAATAAAACAATAAAACATTTTGAAAGTTTAACTTGATTAGATATTTGTATAATAATAATAATTTAAGCAGTGAGAGTTTCACTTGGGAAGAGAAATTTTGAAGTGGGGAATTTTATAGTGGCAAGGAATTCAGTTGGTAGTAATGAACATTATTGATGTTCCAACAAACTGCTCACAAGATTGCTAGATAAAAATTTTGAAAAGAAATAAAAAGAAAGCCAAATGACAATAGAAAATGCCAAATCAGTTAAAATGTATTTTTATTAATCACATGACATGAGAAGTTCTAGATCCCGGTTATTAATGTTATTCCCACTAAAATAGTGGCACCTACATCGTAAACTTTGATGTGAAGCCTTTTATCGATTTGTGTGATTTCCTGTGTTAATAATCCGTCAAATATTTTGCAGGTTCAGATTTCAGTTTCAGCCAGAACTTTACAAGAGAATTTATGCATTATTGAGATACATTTTTACAGAAAATAATGCTAAAATTATTAAAAAATGTGAAAAATATTAACATTTTTAAAATCGATGGGGGAGAAAAAGGCTAATCTAAAGAAAATAGGTTGTAGGGGTTCCGCGAGATTTTACGATACACTTCAAGGGTTAGTTTGAACAAAAAAGATTGGAAATCACTACTCTATGTGAATAACATGAATAAAAAACCTGACGTGCCATCTCACAATACTCCTGATTGAAATAATTCGTCATGTATACATAGTACATCTAACATGCAGTTTCATTTCCCATATGGCCTGGCACTCCTTGCCTAGCCACTATTTTATGCTTGCCGTTAAGGTACCACATGCCGTACATATGTGACATAGCATTGACGGGAATTGATAAATTAGCCTTTCCTGCTTTCTAATCACACTATTCATGAATGTAGAGTATTATTTCATACTAAATCGGTGATGCTCAACAACTATGTAATTGACTTTTTCCCTATAGGAAAGTTTTAAGGTATAAAGAAACAAATCTAGTAAAAAAGTATAGAAAACTTACTACATTCTGACCAGCTACAGTATATGAAATTGGTGCCATCAGGGCTGAAAAGAAATACAAAAATTAATTAAATATGATAGGGCTAATTTTTATATTAAAATTACAAGTCGTGAGTTGTTAAGGAGTAATACATTGTGAGTCATTGTAAAGGGAAAGTATGTTTCTTTAAAGAATTGATTAAAATCTTAGAAAAAGTGTAGAGGGACGATAATCCAAATTGTCCAATTTACTCTTCTTTTCTTGAAATTTTATTGCTTGTACTGGGAAAGAATGTTCAGGAAAACTGAATGAGCTAATAAATTTGTTTCACTAGAAGTACAGGGTGTTAAGATTGATAATTAACTGAGGAATACTTGGGAGAAAAAAAGAGGAGGTGGGGCCAAGAATTAAAAAAAAAAAAAAAAAAAAAATATATATATATATATATATATTTATATATATATATATATATATATATATATATATATATATATATATATATATATATATAAATATATATATATATATATATATATATGTGTGTGTGTGTGTGTGTGTAATCCAGGGAAAAGACATTTTCACATTACCAAAAATCTACTTTATTATATAACATTCGAAACAGATATAGTTACATAGGGCGAACTCCTTCATGATTGTCGACCATCTCTCACGAAATCTCAAAGCAGTCTGCGTTGCTTTACATAATGCACATTTACATAAGAGGTGGAGGGATATGAGGCATGGGACACATGCTGCCTTCACATTCTTTATGCTTTAAAAGTGTGATGGGGAGGCAGTTTCATATGAGAAAGTTTATGCAGAGGTTAAGATCAGTGACCATATATGGTATGGTCAAGGGAAAGAGGAAGTGCTGACAGACTTTGTTAATATTAATGGTGTGGGATAGAATTTAATATAGTTGCAATACATGCTGGATATGAAATAGGAATTTGGAATAATAATTATGAAAGAAAAAGGCGAGTTATTAGGAAAGACTTAAAATTTCTGTATCATATATATCGTATACTGAGGGCATAATTCAGCTCACAAATTGCATTAATATGTGTAGAGCAGTTAAAACTCATAGGAGTTGGATGCTTGTTACGTGATTCAAGTGATGCCTAGGAAGTGAAAGTAGTTCCATTTTGTATGAGTTCCAAGCAATGATTTGGAGCAGAAAATTTTAAATTTGTAGTAAGAAAATTGGCATATTGAATGCTACTTTACAGAAATAAAACCTTTTTTGTAGCCGTTTGAAACAAGGAAATGAGAATTTTGAAAATTTCTGGAAATAAAGTTAACATTTTTATCTGTTTAAAATAATACATCGAATTTTGAAACATCTTGCAAGAATTTGTCTTGAGGGTGAATGAGAACATTAATCATATGAAATGGGAGCATTAATCATATTGTTAAAGGCACAGAAGTTGGAAGCAGCAATGCTTTATTTCTTCATAGTGCTAAAACTCAAAATTTTTGAGAAAGAGCACCAAAAGTTGCAATTTTTGAGAAATAATGCCAAGAAGTGCGATTTTTTTTAAATAGTGCTAAAATTCGCGATTTTTGAGATTTCATCGATTTTTGAGAAGAATGCGCATTTTCTTTTAAATAACATTAAAATTTGTGACATTTTAGATACAGCACTAAAATTTGCAATGTTAATTAAAAGTGCTAAATTAAGTGCTTTATTTAAAAGTTTTAAAATATGTGATTTAACTTAAAAGTGCTAAAATTGCAATTTTATTCAAAAGCAATAAAAAACACAATATAATTTTAAAGCATCATAATTCACAGTTTAAAAGTGCTAAAATTTGCAGTAATTTATTTCAAAATGCTAAAACTATGAACTGTCTTACTGATCTCGAATTTTAGCACCTTTTCTCAAAACTGATGAATTTTTAAGTTCCCTTTCAAAGATTATGAATTATAGCACTTTTTCTTTACAATCGTGAATCTTACTGTTCTTGCATAAAAATTACAAATTTTAGCACTTTTTCATAAAAACAAATTGTCAGATAAAGTTTCTTCACTTTGTTTCATACATCGTATCATTAACCGAATTTGTATATTCCAAATCGTTTCATTTCATTTCTTGTATTTTTATCTGTCACATGCTTGTTTTTTTCTTTAAAAATTGATAGTAATATTAATATTGTCTGCCATTAAGAGGCAGATTTTATAAGAGTGAGGCAGGACATTATACACATCATTTTTGATTTTGCTGCAACTTTTATGGTGGTTTCTTCTAATGATTTTAGAAGACACGTAATTTTCTTTTTTCACAAAAATTTTTTTTTTTTTTTGTGACCCACAAAAATTCCTAAAGCGGGTTGCAACCCAGTATTTTTCTCAAATCGACATCTCTCTCTAATCTATTATCTCTGTTTATTGAGCATCAACCAAAGCAATTCTTGTGATTACAACATGACCTTTAGTAGCTAAATTGAATTATTTTGTAAATTTCATGGCTGACCTTCAGTGCAGCCTGGCAGGGTTGATCAAACTTTGTCACAGAAAGTGAAAAAGTGTCATATTTGAGATCTCATGGGCCCATGCACTGAGGGTCTGCCATAGTTTTCGGGTTTAACTTGTGTAGTACTACCCAGTATTAACTTAATTAGCTCATTTGTTGCATGGTTCACCCTCAGTGTTGCCGAAAAATAGCTACTTTTGTATCTAACGAAACGAAAAAGGGTCCTTTTGGTGGTCCTGTATCTCAGTGCACTGAGGGTCAATGTAGAACTTGATACTTGTATTTCATAGTATGAGACCTGTCTTTTAACAGACAATTGACAGAACTTTGGCTAATGGCTATGCGAGCACATTGGGCTTACTTCAAGACATTGTGGAAATGGAATATATGGTAACAAAGCATACAATTAGCTGTACAGTAGGCCTATAACATATTCACTATATGTCATATGTTTTTTATTATATAGACTAGTTAGTAGGCAACCATATCCTTTTTTTACAATGTCATCTAATTTTACTTGTGGCATAAGTAATACAAAAATAACATTGTACTTGTTAGCAATCATAGTACCAGTAGCCTAGTTCCGAGAAAATAATGCAATGATGACACCCTAAAATTGAAGAAAGAGTAAAAAACAATGTTTATCATTTTGGTAAAACATTTTTATTGAAATGTTTTAAAACATTTACAACACCTTAAAAAAAAAAAAAAAAAGGGGGGGGGGGGGGGGTTACAAATATTTTATGTTTTTACCGTAATGATAAACATTGTTTTTTACTCTTTTTTAACTATAATGTATGGTGTAAAACATAATATACCTATTTATAACAGCCTATTACTTTTTTTACCGTAATGATAAACATTGTTTTTTACTCTTTTTTAACTATAATGTATGGTGTAAAACATAATATACCTATTTATAACAGCCTATTACAATTTTCTGATATTACTTTGACCACAGCACTGTTACTTTTCAGGATCTGGCAACACGTTTCATGATAGACAACTTGGCAACAAGGCAATTCAAAATGACTGAATTGTGGTTCTAGTAGAAATTTGAGAGAAACTGATATAATTTTTTTTAACAAGAAGTATGGATGAACAATGTGTCTTCCATAAGAAAAGTGATTGTGGAGACCATAAAGTGCCAAGACAGAGTGGTTCATATCAACTTAGTGGTCTTGAACTATCTGTAAATAAACAATTGGAAAAAATTGGATTTTACCCCAAACAAAATGTTTCTGAAATTCAACTTATCAGTAATAAAAGTCAAGAAGACATTTCTACTGTTGAAGGTGTGATATGTTCATTCAACAGATTCAAGTGTGGTACATTTTAGCAGCCATCAAGAAGGTATGCACACCCTGATCATACAGTGCATCCTGCTGAGAAAAAAGAAACTGTTCGCATGGCATCATGGAAGGTATATTTACATTGGAATTTGAAAGGACTGATGTCAGGAGTTGCAGTTTCAGTAAAGGTGTGCATTTGTTGTTTATATATGAATGAGGCAGAGAAAGATCAACATAAAGTACCAGCTGGAGGCTGATAATTTGGGTCAGCTGTTTCTTCTGAATGGTTCTCATCCTCGATTTCTGTTGCACGGTTCTCATCAATTATTCTGTGCTTGCTACATAACATGCCACCCATTGGAAAAGACGGAAATCTTAAATTCCAATGTAAATATACCTTCCATGATACCATGCGAACAGTTTCTTTTTCCTTACCAGGATGCACTATACGATCAGGGTGTGCATACCTTCTTAATGGTTGCTAAAATGTACCATACTTGAATCTGTGGAATGAACAATCACACCTTCAACAGTAGAAATATCTTGTTGACTTCTATTACTGATAAGTTGAACTTCAGAAACATTTTGTTTTGGGTAAAATCCAATTTTTTCCAATTGTTTATTTAAAGATAGGTCAAGACCACTAAATTGATATGAACCACTCTTTCTTGATGCTTTATGGTCTCCACAATCACCTTTCTTATAGAAGACACATTGTTCATCCATACTTCTTCTTAAAAAAAATTATATCAGTTTCTCACAATTTTCCACTAGAACCACAATTCAGCTGTTTTGAATTGCCTTGTTGCCAGGTTGTCTATCATGAAACGTGTTGCCAGATCCTGAAAAGTAACAGTGCTGTGATCAAAATAATATCAGAAAATAGTAACAGGCTCTCATAAATAGGTATATTATGTTTTACACCATACATTATAGTTTGAAAAAGAGTAAAAAACAAAGTGTATCATTATGGTAAAAACATAAAATATTTGTAACACATTTTTTTTAAGGTGTTTTAAATATTTTAAAATATTTCAATAAAAATGTTTTACCAAAATCATAAACATTGTTTTTAACTCTTTTTTCAATTTTAGGGTGTACATCATTGCATTAAAAATTATTTTCTCGGAACTAGGCTACCGGTACTATGATTGCTAACAATTACAATGTTATTTTTGTATTACTTATGCTAGAAGTAAAATTAGATGACAATGTAAAAAAAGGATATGGTTGCCCACTGACTAGTCACATATATAATAAAAAAACATATGATATATAGTGAATAGGTTATAGGTCTACTGTACAGGTAATTGTATGATTTGTTGCCATATATTCCATTTCCACAATGTCTTGAAGTAAGCTCTATGTGCTCGCATGGCCATTAGCCAAAGTTCTGTCAATTGTCTGTTAAAAGACTGGTCTCATACTATGAAATAGAATTATCAAGTTCCACATTGACCTCAGTGCACTGAGATACAGGACCACCAAAAGGACCCTTTTTCGTTTCGTTAGATACAAAAGTAGCTATTTTTTGGCAGCACTGAGGGTGAACCATGCAACAAATGAGCTAATTAAGTTAATACTGGGTAGTACTACACAAGTTAAACCCGAAAACTATGGCTGACCCTCAGTGCATGCATGAGGTCTCAAATATGGCGCTCTTTCACTTTCTGTGACAAAGTTTGGCTAACCCTGCCAGGCTGCACTGAAGATCAGCCATGAAATTTACAAAATAATTCAATTTAGCTACTAAAGGTCATGTTGTAACCACAAGAATTACTTTGGTTGATGCTCAATGCACAGAGATAATAGAATAGAGAGAGATGTCGATTTGAGAAAAATACTGGGTCGCGACCCACTTTAGGAATTCTTGGGGGTCACAAAAAATTTTTTTTTGGGGGAAAAAAATTACGTGTCTTCTAAAATCATTATAAGAAACCGCCATAAAAATTTCAGCAAAATCAAAAATGGTATGTATAATGACACCCCCATTTCTGCCCCATTCTTATAAAATCTGCCTGTTAATTCTTTTGTCGATTATTGACAATCTCATTTATGATCTGTGGCAATGGCTATGACACTATATAATAAGTGTTTATGCTTTTTTCACTGATTAGAGCTAAAAATGTAAACCCATCAAGTTGTATTTGTGCACAATCTTTTTAAAGAGCCTCTAAAATTATTATGTCCTGATGGTAGGGAGTCGGTAAAGGCTGAACTGATGTTTAAAACTTCTGTCTCTCCTGTTGTCAAAATAATCTTGGGAACAATATTTTTGATGCCTACCAAAGTCTTGTCGCTGCTAGTGGAATAATTCTTTAATTCCAGGAGGTCAGATTTGTTCTTTCATGATGACAGAGTCTTATTATTTTTCTGAGTGACAGGATTGGACTTCTAAATGTTTATGTTCTCTGTTGTTAATGATGAAATCGTCTGTGCTCTTGTTTCAAGGGATGATTACTGGTAATCTGTAACGTTCAATTGAAATTACTATAATGTGAGGAAGCTATTTGTTTTGTGAGGATCAAGTTTTTAAGTGTTCTTTTTGTAAAGGATTGGAACACCATATTCCACTTAAATGGCTGCACTCACTTGATGCATAAATGCTTTACAGGAGATATGCTGTGTGTTCTGCAATGTTCCTGTACGTAACATAATTTCTTGTATTAGTCCTCTCATCACCAAAGGTTCTGAAAGGATGTATTAATTCTCTGAAAATGAGAATGATTTTACACAAAGTCAGTACAATAAGCATTTTAGATGGAAAGGTAGATAAATTTTTAGTTTATTGAGCAATTTCATTCTATTGGTTGATTATTTTAATTAGCTATAAATACCCATTAATCTTTACAGTTTTAAAATCTTTATCACTTAACAGTTATAAATTTAGTGTGCTGGTATTATTTTTCTGAGTGACATGACCAGACTTCCAAATTTTTATGTTCTCTGCTGTTAATGATGGAATCGCCTGTGCTCTTGTTTCAAGAGATGTCTACTGGTGATCTGTGACGTTCAATTGAAATTACTATGATGTGAGGGAGCTGCTTGTTTTGTGAGGATCAAGTTTTGAAGTGTTTTTTTTTTGTAAAGGATTGGAGCACCATATTCCACTTAAATGGCTGGACTCACTTGATGTATAAATGCTTTACAGGAGAGACGCTGTGTGTTCTGCCATGTTCCTGTATGTAACATAATTTCTTGTATTAGTCCTCTCATCACTAAAGGTTCTGAAAGGATGTATTAATTCTCTGAAAATGAGGCTGATTTTACACAACGACAGTATAATAAGCATTTTAGATGAAAAGGTATATAAATTTTTAGTTTGTTGAGCAATTTTATTCTATTGGTTGATTATTCTAATTAGCTATAAATACCCATTAATCTTTACAGTTTCAAAATCTTTATCACTTAACAGTTATAAATTTAGTGTGTTAGACCAGTTCTTATTATTTTAATTATATTGCTAAATTTTTTTTGTCATGAGCTTTCTCCATATCAATAGATTTTGTAATTTAAGCTCTTTATATCTATAATAATACAGGAACATGTCTATCTATTTGTCTGTAGCAGAAAATCAAAGTAACATAAGGTCATAAAATTTGGCACACAGGTACTCCAGTACCCCAGAAGGTGCACCTTGGTGAGATTTGCTTTTTAAATTCGAATTAGCTTCTGAGCAATTTTCTATTTTAGCATCATTTTGAGTGTTTTCACACAAATTGATTCCTTAGTGACCAAAAATATTATTAGAGTTTCTATCTTGACACCATCAGAAAGATCGAAAATTTCTCTTTCAAGCAAATTTTGAACATAATCCATACAATTAATAGACAAATTTTCGTAAATTTATAAAAAATATATACTTTGCATTTGTTGAAAATGTAATCTCCCAAAACAGGAGGCACCCCCTTATAATAGAAATTGTTCCCTTATAATAAAAATAAAATAAAAAACTGTTGCATGGTTGCATGTATGGCTATACCACAACTGCTCATATTAAATCCCTGGCAATGCCAGGTATATTCTCCAGTACTAATATAAAAATTAAAAAATTGTCTTATTATGATATTCATGTATTATTATGCACAGTGTCTGCATAGAATATGCTTTAAATTACTTGTACTTTTACACGGGTATGCCATGTTCCCGGCCGTCCATACAGTTACCTTACACCTTTCTGGTAGGTCGGACGGTCTGGGTCTCAACAACAACAACAACGGGTATGCCATGACCGCTCATCTTAAATCAAGGGCAAAGCCAGATACATTTACTAGTAGTAATATAAATATTAAAAAATTGTCCTATTGTGGTATTTATCTATTATTATGCATAGTATCTGCATAGAAAATGTTTTAAATTATTCGCACTTAGGTAGAATAATTTAATAAGTTAAAAAACTAGATTAGATCTCTACTTACTTTACTGGCAGCTAAAAATAAATTCGCAATCAAAATGCTCCCATTTTCCTTTCACAGTATTTTAGACCATACAGACCATTCAGTCTAAAAAAATGCAACCTGATAACTCATGTACCTCACGCATAGCTGCCAACTTATTTAGAGTAAAAATCAGAAGATTTTTGAAAAAAAAATCAGATTAGCGCGTAAAATGAGTTTTACAGAACAAATCGACATAAATCTGATTTTCAAAGGACACAATGTAAATAATGCACAAATATGTGAAACACACAACTGTTTTGAGATCTCTTTGGAAACAGTTGTATGCATGTTCATTTGTACATTATTTACATTGTATCCTTCATCTCTCAAAATATTTTGACAAAAAGTTACGTTATGTAATGATGATATAATTCGTTATGTAATGATGAATAATGATATAATTCTATTATATTTAGAAAATGCAAGTTTGACAATTGCGTTTAAGAACAGGGTTGTTTAAATACATGGGCAAATTTAATTTTAACACATTCCTTTATATTAATTCTAAACTATGATTTTGTTATCTATAATAACTCATGCTTTTATTTTGTCAGTTTTGTTGAAATTAAATCATTACAATAGTCAGGATTTATGAACTTAATTTCACAAAAAAAAATTTTTTTACAATTGGGAAGATACAAATTTTTTGTTCTTAAACTGCAGTATATTTTTAAACACATTCATAAAATTATCATGTATTATTAAAATGTGCATTGTCTAGTGTCTACACAGAAATAAAAATTGGTGGCAGTATATTTTAAAGAAAATGTTTATTTTGTTCAAAAATATCTTTTCATAAAAATGTGGCAGAAAAAGGGCTTCAGATAGAAAAAGATTGAATTTCATGATCGTACTATTTATATGAAAATAATTAAAAAATTAACTTTTATAATCAACCAAACTATGAAAATAAGCTACTTTAGTCCAGTTAATATGCAACAATAAGGAGAAGGAGATTGATGGAAAAGGATAATTGCGTAATCTCGGAAACGCCCGCGAAAAAAAAACTGAATTTCACGATCGTATTATTTATGTGAAAATAATAAAAAAAATTTGTCTTTATAATCAACCAAAATATGAAAATAAGTTAATTTAATTAAGTTAATATGCAACAATAGGGAGATGGAGATCGATGGAAAAGGATAATAGCGTTCTCTCGGCAACCGCTGCAGAGATGAAAAAAAAAAAAATTACTATTTATATGAAAATAATTAAAGAGGTGACTTTTATAATCAACTGAAATATAAAAATAAGCTAGTTTAGTAAAGTTAATGTGTAATAATCAGGGGATGGATATAGATGGAAAAAGGCAATTATGTACTCTCAGCAAAGCCTGAAAAGAAAAGACTGAATTGCTCATCTTAAAATTTAAGCAAAATATAATTTGTTTAGTAAAATAATTCTTTATTTTTATTCGCACAATAAAAATAAATTAGGTCTATTGTTCTGATTAGAATCATTAGAAGAAAATGGATGCAAACTGGTAATTTTGGACTCTCAACAAAAAGGGGTAAAAGTAAAACAAATATTTTCAAATGCTGTGCGAAGTTTTTTCTTCTGTTTCCCCTTTGAGTCCAATGACAACATATGTATTAATGATATATATGATAACATACATCACGGTGATTACGGAGACAAAAATCTACAACTTATTTTTGATTCCTTTCTGTGGGGGATTTTATGCCTACACTTCCGGGTTAGAAAGACGAGCATTGTCTGCCATCCGTTTCTTGAACGCTGCATGCTGGAATTACCAGAATAAATAGAGCTTGTCACACGAGAACGTCTGCGTTCATTGCCGCGTTCATTGTCTGCGTTTATTTGGATTGCTTGCCACACGAGAAAGCGAACGTTCTCGTGTGACAAGCAATCCAAATGCTTGACGACATTTTGGTGTAAAAATATAAATTTGGCGATAAATCGGCGCGATTTTTAGGCGTAATTAGTAAAAAATATTAAAAATCGTAAAGAAATCGATTACGCACGTAAAATCGTAAAATAAGAGAATTTTCGTAAAAATTACGAAAAATTCGTAAAAGTTGGCAGGTATGCTCACGCTATAATACACAGTTATTGAATAAGTCTTTGCACTTCAATTTTTTTTTTATAAAATAAAATTAAATAAATTTTAGTGTCACTCAGAAGTAGGCAATATTTATACAGTATTTTATTCTAAAATTTTCACATTTTTATTAATATGTGGTAAAAAATTGGTAGCAGGATTATAGATTGGACACACGAGATTATAAATTTTTTCCTCAAGTACTGCCTCTAAAACTTGAGTCTCAGAAAAGTCATTTATGTGCAATTTTCCAAAACATTAGCATTTTATATGTTAGAAACAATGTGGCCTAGAGAGGAAAAAAATTATATTTGGGTGTTATTTATACTTTCATTTTTAAATAATCCTTGACGTATAATTTGAAAATTTATTGGGATTTATTTTTTGGATTTAGGTAACATAGGATAGACTATTTACTTGCTTAACAATTACCTCACAACTGTATCTAAAATACTCCAGCCAACATCCCGTGCTTCAACTATTCTTTGAAGTTTAAAGTGACCTTTGCTAGTATCATACAAGCGTATACAATAATCTATAAAGAAAAATATGGAAATTGTTCAATAAAAATGCATATAAATATAATTAGTTTTATGGTTAAAATATGTCTCTAAAACATTATAAATACGCAAGTTTAAAAAATATTCTACCTTGAGCAGCAGACATAAAAACATCTCCATCTCTAGCAAAGGTACCGCAAAAAACTTTACCAGGATACCTATCAAGCATATTCATTTTATTTGGAAGAACCCTAAAAATAAATAAAACATTTTATAACCAAGAACTGTTTTATTCCAAATTTCTAAAACATATCATTCTGTTCTGATTAAAATATTTACTCAACAAAAGCATTTAACCAGTAAATTAAAATACATTTAAATACCTTTGAATAATTTGGCATTTGTCTCCTTGAGAAAAATTTTGTCTTCTATTTCTGCCTAATTCTCTCTAAAAAATAATAAATATGTTACGTATATATCCAGTATATCTGTAAATTTATACAAATTGATAGGATCAAAATTTAAGTTTTAGCTAAATAAGCTCTAGTTTAGGAAAAAGACTTGTAATCTACACTCTTAAATACTATAATGTTTTCATGATAACAAAAGGATGTATATTTGAGAATGTTAAAAACCATTTTTTATTTCCAGGTGAACTTTATAAAAATAGAACCAAAATATACACAGGTTGGAAATTTTTAGAATATTTTATCTCTTATACATAACCAATATGATAAAAAAAATAATAAAAATTTATTTTTGCTATTTTATGAGTGGCAGGTTTGGATAAGTTTATTATACAAAAACATCAAGTGGAATACAGACATGCTGAAAACTGAATTATTGTCGACTGCATCGAACGTTACGAAACATATGAATCCTACTGAGCTAACCAAATTGCTGAGCAACAAGGATTCATTCACCATATGCCTTCATCCTCCACATTACTGTGAATTAAATCCCATCAAGTATGTTCAGAGTTATAGCTACTCCTGTTCTCGAGTTACTCCCTCAAAATGAGTACATTTATATGGTGGGCAAGTCCAATATAAAGTTCAAAATAAAACAAAACTAAAATGTACTGCAAAAGACAATGACATACCAGATTTCATATTACTTTGAGTAAAGAAACCCGATTACCTACACAGAGAGTTCCAGTGGACATTCAATAAAATTCCCGTAAATCCTACAACTGTCATATCCTGAGCACAATGTCCATAGACATCCTATACAAGACCATCTTGCAATTTGATCCAATCTATCGTCATTTGAAGTGCTTTACAACTTCTCCTGGATCTTCTGTTGACCTAGAGGACACACCATGTGTCTTTTGGCAAGTTGAAATGAAGTCAATCGTAATGACTTTCAGCATCCATCTTGTATATGTGATTGAGTATACTTCAAGTCAGTTGTTCAAGTGAATTGTTCAAAATGAATTTATGTTTTGAACGTCGCCCAGGAGAATCATGAATTACAATGTTTTTTTTTTACATTTTTCCAGCAGTCCCCCCCCCCCCCTTAAAATGTGTCCAATTTGCCAAATTTTTAGTCATTACTGCTAATTTTTTAGGTGCACGGCAACCTGGAGCCCAGGATTAGCTCTGATATTATATACATACGTGTAAAGAGCCTTGCTGCCCCAACTGGGAATCGAACCCCGGATCTTTGAACTGGCCAGCCGAAGCTCTACTGTTGAGCTACTGGGATGAAATTGCAAACTCATCATCAAAGTGGACTCTGCATTCTTCACCCTCTGTCAGATTGGTGGGCAACTGATTATCTGACTGACCACCTTCTGTTATTTTTACCTCAGGTTAGCCTCCTGCTGCTACTATTTATACCCAGGTTAGTATCCTGTGTTGTCGTTATCCTCTCAATTTAAAATCGGAGTTCAATCCTCCAGAGTCCAATGAATCCATGAATCCATACTAGTCATACTAGGGTCACTTTTAGACCTCAGACATTTTTGCACTAACCTACAAGGTTGATTTGTTCAGGCACCATTATAAGCTGTGATTGAAATAACATTGTTTTTCGAAGTGTTACATTATTGTCATAAGTTGTCTTTATTAGTTTATAAGGCTGCAATATCAGTAGTGAGATAGTTAAATGATATTCAAGTGCATTTTTTTTTTATAAAAGTGTATTTTTTAAATATATCATTTTTATCCAGAGTCTGCAAAGATGACTTGCACAGCATTGCTGAGGAACTTGGCAAAAGTAAAACTGATGAGTTAAAAATTCCTGCACTCAGGAAATTGATTTTAAATAATGAAAATTATAAAGAAGATATGCTCCGAGGCATGTTAGAAAATTTTATGGATGATCGAGAACAATAAGTTAAGAAACTTTTGGCTGAGAAAAATCATGGACGTGAATTAGAACTGAAAAAGCTTGAGATGTCAGTAAATACTTCTAATTTTGAAACAGGAGAAATGAAAATTTTCCCAAGTCGTTAATTGATTAGAAATTAACTTTTGGATCAAGCTTATGAAGTTGCAAGATATTAGTTTTTATTTAATCCATTATGGTAATGAAGTGAGTGCAGATGCCAGATTCATTATGGGTGCCTGTTTAGGTAGTTAGTTACCTGGTGAAAAAGTAGAGATGATTATGAGGGAACCAAAAGAAAAGGCAGAAAAATATGAGTATGTTAAAATATTACTACTCAAAAGGAATGGATTAAGTTCAGAGAAATTAAGAAAACTGTTTTATTCTCATTTAAAAATAGGAGACAAATCTTGGAGGGAATTTTATCATGAATTAAATATTTTAGTGGGTGGATTTCAGATTTAGAAGCTAATATATTTGAACAGCTAAAGGATCTGATTATAGCAAACCAAATAAAATGAAGAGTTCCTGATGAAATTAGAGAACATTACTTTGATCAGTGGACAAAATTGAATTCACTTATTTTATTGGCTGAGAAAATAGACGAATATGTAGAGAGCAGAAATACATTAAAAAAGCAGACTGGGTTTGGATCATTTAAAGAAAGGAAGAATATACAATGGGTTTCAAGAGAAAATTTTATTAAGAATGAACAAGATACAAATAAAAAATATGTGGATCGAAGTAAATCTGCTGGCCAAAATATGTTATAACTGTTATGGAGAAGGTCATTTTGCTTGAGATTATACAAAACTTAACAGATTAAAATTTTGTACTTCATGCAAGAAAGGAGATGGTACAAAAGAATGTCCAAAGAAATCTCATCCATTAGTGAATGCAACTACGAGCAAAGTTATTCATGTTAATGGAAGCAATATAGATGCCCTTATAGACACTGCTGATGATGTTTCAATGATGAAACGCAACTTTGCTGAGAAAATGAATATTAGTTTCAGTAATGATGAATTCACACTGATCCGCGGCATTGGAGGATTACAAGAACCATTTGGAAGAGCTACCACAAGTGTAGAAATCGATAAAGTGCAATTAAAGGATGTACATTTTAAAGTGGTGTCAGATGGTATATTTGAGGGTCAAAATATTTTGATTGGGAACAAAGTTATTAATGCTAATGGAAGCAATATAAATGCCCTTACAGACATTGCTGCTGATGTTTCAATGATGAAACACAACTTTGCTAAGAAAATGAATATTAGTTTCAGCAATGATGAATTCACATTGATCCACAGTATTGGATGATTACAAGAACCATTTAGAAGAGCTACCGCAAGTGTAGAAATTAGTAAAATGCAAATAAAGGATGTACATTTTTACGTGGTGTCAGATGGTATATTTGAGGGTCAAAATATTTTGATTGGGATCAATGTTATTGCTTTGTCTGATTTAATAATGATTAGAAAACAAGGAAAGTTCAAATTAGTACATGTAGATGAATTTGATTTTTTGTGTGATTTTCAAGTAGAGGACGGATGCACCTTAATGTGTAAGTCTTAAAATGTGTGAACCAGTTTCCATTATGCCTCATGCAGTTCAATTAGTAACTTTTATCACCAAGGATGAACATCAAAGTGCTTTAATTTCATGTACAGTTTCGATGATAAGCAACATGATGTGTATTTGGTCAGAAATGGAAGATCACAAGTACAGACTGTTAATTCCAGTCGCATGCAGTCATCTGATTTCGTACATGACAGTAATATTCATCTCCAAGAAACTAAAAACACAGGCTCAAAATTTTTTATGGCTAAAGTTCTAAATAGAGAACCTATTCAATGTGATCAAATAAATGTTAGTCTTATTATCACTCGTGCTCAACATCAACAATTATGTGGTTTACTAAATGAATTTCAATTATGTATTGCTATGAAACCAAATCAACTAGGATGTATTAATATTGCGACTATGAATCTATTTGTAACGTCAGGAAATAAACCAGTCAATTCGGGATATTTCCCTCGAGAACTGTTATCAACATCTAATAATTATACCATACCAACGGAGTTACGCGAAATGGCTAGAGAAAATATTGCCCAAGCAGAAAATAAAATGAAATCAAACTATGATGCTCAACAGTGTTATGCATACAAATATTCAGTAAGTGATGTTGTTGTTGTATGACGGTTACCTGAACAGGCTAGGTTTAGTACAAAGACCCAAGTAAAGTATAGAGGACCATTTGTTATTGTTAAAGTATTACCACCAGATACATATAAAGTTACTGATTTTCAAAAAGCTGGTCAAGGGCATAAAAGACAGCAGAACTATACTACTACTGCTCACGCTTTATAGATAAAACTTTCTGATCTCATCAACGAAGGCAGTTTAACACATGATGATGATGATAATAGATATATCATGTCATGTGAAACTGTTGAAGGTGATGAAGATAACAATGATGATGATAGCAGTCAACAAAATGTGAATTATGTACATCCAAAAAAGGAAAAGAAAATTGCCTTTCTATCTTAAAGACTATGCACTTTAGAATTATAAACTGCGATAGCATGGTGGAATGTAACAGTATAAATTAAATTAATGGCCAAGTCAATATATATATATTATAAGTTTGTAAAAATAAGTTGGCAATCAGAATTGCAGTAGTCATGTGGCGATCCAGTTGCAAAAAGTGATGGATGTTTTGATACGATGTAATAGATTGGAATAAAATTGCTTTTCAAAGTGTTACATTATTATTGTAAGTTGTTTTTATTAGTTTATAGGTCTACATATGAGAGATGAGAATTGGGGATAAAATGCACTATTAGTAAATTTATGGGCTGTTTTACGATTACAGCAAAATGGGTGAAGGGAATCATGAAGGTCGGTTAATATTGCTTTATTCAATCACCAAACTGCATTGTCTATTTGACCTGTAGCACATGGGAGTGCTTATTTTCAGGT
Organism: Amaurobius ferox; assembly: GCA_951213105.1. Classification (NCBI taxonomy): domain Eukaryota; kingdom Metazoa; phylum Arthropoda; class Arachnida; order Araneae; family Amaurobiidae; genus Amaurobius; species Amaurobius ferox. The sequence goes on along the minus strand of OX578149.1, from coordinate 131,317,055 downwards.
CTACCAGTTTTAATCTGCTTGATTACCAATGACAAGAATTAAGAATATCAGTAATAACCATAATACTTTTTATCCTATGACATTAACCAATAAAAACAATTCAAAAAATAATATCATCCATTTATTAAATTTATTTATTTACCATTTTTCCTATTATTTAGATAAGACAAATGAAATTAAAATCATATGCTATTAACATACTTGACAATATTTTTCTAGGACAAAAAAATATTAAATTTTACTGCTAAGAAGCAAATTAATTTCTTTAAATAAAGTTGCAGAAACAATTATCTGTCCAATGTTATATCTATGGAAGAGTTAATTTTGTGTTATATATTATTAATATATCAACATGTCCTTAGCCTAAAAATATGAATGTGGTTACCTCCTGTTAAAAAAGAATCATACCGAATTTGAAAAAAAAAAAGGCTTATTAGTTCATTTTTTTGTGTGATTTTAAAATATTTAAAAATTAAAAGATATAGATATGTCTGGAGATCATTAGTACACAGCTAGCCGAATACCCGTTGAAAATCAACGGTCTGGCAATAAGCAACCCCTGAATAATGTAAAATTTTAAATAACTCGCATTTCACATTTATTCGGCAAATCAAATATTTTGGTGTTGAAGACACAGACCGCATGACTGACCCAGAGGTTTACAGCATGGTGTGCAGAACCTCACTTAAATTGTGCACTTCTTCCTTTTGAACTATCTACCCATACACCAAATTAAACTCTCTATTTCATCCCAAAGCATACTATTTTAATCCCCTTTCGAACTTTTTTCTCAGGAGCACACTCATAAATGAACATTTTTAGAAAACTCTTTTCGTCTTGGGCTTTTTTTATCAGATGATTGGCCCATGTATCAAATACAAAGCCTCTGCCACATTAAAAGGAAACGTGTCATTTATTCGGAAAATCGAACATATTGGTGTGCTGCACCCCCTAAAGTAACAAATATTGTAAATCTGAAATTGCACACTTTCTTCCTTTTAAACTATCTACCAGTACACCAAACTTGGAGTCTCTATCCTATCATGAAGCATGTTTTTCCTATCACTTCACCTTTCGAATGTTTTTCTGTGTAGCACACTCTCAAATGAACATTTTTGAAAAACTGTATTCATCTTGGGTTTTTTTATCCAATGCCTATATACTAAATTTCAAGCCTCCATCATATTGTAAAGGAGGCATTTTTCATTTGTTCGAAAACTCGAATATTTTAGTGAGCGGCACTCCCTACAATAGCAAATATTGAAAAACTGAAATTGCCTACTTTTTTCCTTTCCAACTATTTACCCGTACACGAAATTTGAAGTCTTTATCTCATCGCGAAGCATGGTTTTTCTATTATTTCACCTTTCGAATGTTTTTGTGTGGAGGATATTCGGCAAATCGAATATTTTGGTATGCAGAACCCCCTAAAGAAGAAAATATTGGGAAACTAAATTTGCGCATTTCTTCCTCTGTTTGTCTGGTGTTTTTTATCAGATGATTGCCCCATATACCAAATATCAAGCATCTATCACTTTTGAAAGGAAGCGTGCCTCATTTATTCGGAAAATCGAACATATTAGTTTGCTCACCCCTTAAAGTAGCAAGTATTGGAAATCTGAAATTTCACACTTTCTTCCTTTCAAACTATCTACCCTCATACCAAAATTGATATCTCTATCTCATTTCGAAGTATGGTTTTTTATCAATTCACTTTTCGAACTTTTCACTCTGGAGCACCCTCTTAAACGAACATTTTTTAAAAAACTATATTCTTCTTGTGTGTTTTCGTCAAATGATTAGCCCATATACCAAATTTCAAGCCTCTATTAAACTTTAAAGTAGCTGTTTCTCATTTATTCTGAAAATCGAACATTTTGGTGTGTGGCACCCCCTTAAGCAGAAAATATTGGAAATCTAAAATTGCATACTTTAGTCCTTTCGAACGATTTACCCATACACCAAATTTGAAGTCTCTATCTTATCGCAAAGCATGCTTTTCTATCATTTCAATTTTCGGACATTTTGGTGTGGAGCACCCTCTCTTCGGAACATTTTCAGAAAATATAATTTTTCCAAGGGGTTTTATGAACGATCGACCCATATACCAGATTGCAAGTCTCTATTTATTTGGGAAGTGTCTAAAAAAAAGTGTGACAGACAGACAGACAGACACTTGGTAATTAGTATATACTAGCCGAATACCCGTTGAAAATCAACGGTCTCGCAATAAGCAACCCTTGAATAATGTAAATTTTTGAATAATTCGCGATTCACATTTATTCGGCAAATCGAATATTTTAGGGTGCAGAAGCCCTTGAAGAAGAAAATATTGGAAAATTTAAATTGCACACGTCGTCCTTTCGAATTATCTACCAGTACACCAAATTAAAGTCTCTATCTCATCCAGCATACAATTTTATCATCTCCCTTTTCGAACGTTTTCTTTGGAGCATCCCCATAAATGAACATTTTTGAAAAACCCTGTTCGTGTTGTGTTTTTTATCAGATGATTTGCCCATATACTAAATATCAAGCCTCTATCACATTTAAAAGCAAGAGTGTCTCATTTACTCCAAAAATCGAATTTATTAGCGTGCGACAACCCCTAAAGTACTAAATATTGGAAATCTGAAATTTGCACACTTTCCTCCTTTCAAAGAATCTACCAGTACACCAAATTTGATGTCTCTATCCTATTGTGAAGCATGTTTTTCTATCACTTCATATTTCGAACGTTTTTACGTTTTTCTGTGTTGCACCCCCTTAAATGATCATTTTTGAAAAACCGTAATAATCTTAGGGTTTTTTTATCGAATGATTAGCTCATATACTAAATTTCAAGCTTCTATCACACTCTAAAGGAGTCGTTTTTCAGTTGTTCGTGAAATCGAACATTTTAGTGTGCGGCACCCCCTACAATAGCAAATGTTTGTAAACTGAAATTGCACACTTTCTTCCCTTCAAACGATATACCCGTATACCAAATTTGAAGTATCTAACTTATCGCGAAGTATACTTTTTCTATCATTTAACTCTTCGAATGTTTTTCTGTGGAGTACCCACTCCCATTAAATATATATTTTTGAAAAACTCTTCTTGGGTTTTCTATCAAATGATTCGCCCATACACCAAATATCAAGCCTCTATCTCGTTCTAAAAAGGATATTTCTACTTCATTCCGAAAATCGAACATTTTTTGTGCATCACCCCCTAAAGTATAAAATATTGGAAAACTGAAATTGTACACTTTCTTCCTTCCAAACTTTCTACCTATACACCAAATTTCAAATCTCTCATCCCGCAGTATGTTTTCTTATCAATTCACCTATCGAACGTTTTCCTCTAGAGCATCCCTTTAAATGAACGTCTTTGAAAAACAATATTCGTCTTGGGTGTTTTCATCCAATGATTAGTCCATAACCTAATTTCAAGCCTCTATCAAACTTTAAAGGAGACGTTTCTCATTTATTCAGTACATCGAACACTTTGGTGTGCAGCACCCCCTTAAGTATAGAAAATATTGGTTATCTGATATTGCACACTTTCTTCCTTTTGAACGATTTACCCATGCACCAAATTTGAAGTCTCTATCTCATCGTAAAGCATGCTTTCCTATCATTTCACTTTTCGAACGTTTTGGTGTGCATCACCCCCTTAAGTAGAAAATATTGGAAATCTGAAATTGCACACTGTCTTCCTTTCAAACGATTTACCCATACACTAAATTTGAAGTCTCTATCTCATCGCAAAGCATGTTTTCCCATCATTTCACTTTTCGAACGTTTTGGTGTGCGGCACCCCCTTAAGTAGAAAATATTGGAAATGTGAAATTGCATACTTTCTTCCTTTCGAACGGTTTACCCATACACCAAATTTGAAGTCTTTATCTCAACGCAAAGCATGCTTTCTTATCATTTAACTTTTCGAACGTTTTGGTGTGCGGTACCCCCTAAGGTAGAGAAAATTGGAAATCTGAAATTGTACACTTTCTTCCTTTCGAATGATTTACCCATACACCCAAATTTGAAGTCTCTATCTCATTGCAAAGTATGCTTTCCCATCATTTCACTTTTCGAGCGTTTTGGTGTGGGGCACCCCCTCTATAGAACATTTTTCGAAAAATTTGATTTTTCCAGGGGGTTTTATCGAACGACTGAGCCATGTACCAAATTGCAAGTCTCTATCTATTCGGGAAGTGCCTGAAAAAAGCACGACAGACAGACAGACGGACACTAGGCAATTAGTATATATAATAGATATACATTGCTGGACAATTGCTAAGAACAGATCGCAAATTCCAATGTAGCACAACATTAAGTGGGGGTGGAGGCCCAGCAAGACAAAATATTGTTGTCACACTGTTCGGACATTAGAATAAAGATCATTTATTGTTCTGGAACATACAGAAGGTTTTGAAACATCTGAAAGGAAAAAAGTGTTCATTTGATGCTGTGTATGGAGAAATGGAAAAATGCATATGAACGACAGCAGGCACCGTTAAGAAATGTGTCAGCATGGGATATGTCTACCATGGAGTGCGATGCAATATTCCACGTGTCGTGTCATGCTTTGCACAACATTATCCAGCAGCTGTTGAGGCAAGTTATCCCACTCCTCTGTCCATGCACGAATGAGGCTTTTTTTTGTTTTTTGGAGGATATTTTCGACCAGGAAGTGGCCTTCCCAAAGCATCCCAAACATTATCAATGGGGTTTAGATCTGGAGAACGTACTGGCCATACGAGGCATTGAATACCCTAGCTGACTAATCTGCAACAGTGAGTGTTCGATGACATGGTGCATTATTGTCCATGAACACAAATGTACCATCGACAGCACCACGGAAAAGACGAACATGAGGCAGTAGAACTTCATCAATGTATCATTGGCCGGTCATAGTCCCAGTTGCAACCACATATAGGGGAGTGCAGTCATTGATCATGATGTCGGCCCATACCATGATACTGCATGTCAGATATTGGTTCCTTTCCTGGATATTTTCTGGACGATAAGCAGTACCACTATCATGCCAGATCAGTTGGCGTCTACAATCCAATGACAGACTGAACCTAATTTCATCTGAGAATAGTATGCAAGCCCAGTCCTGTTTGGTCCAATTGCGATGCTCATGACATCATTGCAAACAGGCAGTATCGTGTAATCTGGATAATGGGACACACACAACAGGTTTGTGAGCGTATAGTTCTCCTTCTGCCAAACAACTGGCTACAGTTTTTCGGGAGATCCGCTGTCCTGTGGTAGCAAGAAACTGATTTGTCACCTGCTAAGCTGTGGTGCGCCGGTCCCTTTTTGCCGATAGGACAATGCACCTGTTTTCTGCAGGCATCATATGTCTAAGATGACTTCCCCCGTGATGCTTGCTACACATTCCAGTTGCTTTAAATGCTTGCCACAGCTGTGAAACAACGCTGCGATGTCAAACTCCCTGGGGTCATTCCATGCGAAAACACCCATTTTAAGAAAAACTTGTTGCTCCATAGTCATGGATTTTTTTTTTAATTTTTACCATGAATACATATGGTAATAAAACCCCCAAATCTGAATTTGTAATGTATATATCCCAATAATGGCCCAGATACAGGCATTTGAAAAATGGTCATGTTTGCAAAATGGCGGCCATCTTGGATTTTGCACTAATGTTTAAAAATGTAACAGCTTGAGAACTAATGGCTCAAATTAAATAATTCTGCTACCAATTTAAAGCTATTTATATCAGGAATATAGGTGCCACATCAAAACAGTAAAAAAGATATATTTTAATATTGTTATTACATGAAAATTGCAAAAATCACCTTCGGATTGATAGGCAACTTTAATGGGCTATAAAAAAAATTGCCCCTAATATTTTTCTCTGAAACATGGTACAAATACTAACTAATATGTGTGCTTTAAGTAAAAAAAAATTAGAAAGGTAATATTTCTTATTACAGAGAAAAATAACTTTTAAAATATATACATTTAGTTAACATTTGACATGCAATGCCTTAATCATTTAAAAAAAATATATTTTTTTAAAAACAAATAATGAGCAAAAGCAAAACACAGGAATTTTTTACACACTAACTAGTATGTGTGCTTTAAGTACAAAAAGAAATTAGGATGGTAATATTTAATTTAATAACTAAAAAAATACTGTTATATGTATGGGAAATTGGTGTAAAAATTTTTGGCATACTGAATCATTCTAATAAAAATCTTCTTAAAAACCATACAGTTATCTCTTTTATATTTTATTTTCTTATTTCAAATAATTATAAAAAGGTATTTCAGTAGAGCTGAAGATACCCATTTTTTCTTAGTGGCCACTGGCTCCTAAACCAATTTCATCTAATAGCCAGTATTGTAATCTTTGGCACACATCTAGAGGTTTTGGCCATATATATGATGCACTTGGGCCATGAGAATGTATAAACATAACATATACAAACAAAACACATATTATTTTCTAATTCATTGAGATGCATTCGTACTTCATTTAGAATTTCTGAAGATGGATAGTTTTCTCACCTGTGTACCATACTTTTCTGATTCAGTTTAATAAACTTGTTTCTTTTAATAATAATGTAGTATAGTCACTGATATGGATGGCATGAAGCATGAGTTTAATATTTTAATGATACAAACACATACAGAATTAACAACTTTGCTTCCAACAATTACATATTCTGTAGGATGTAGTGTACAAAATTTAGATAGTATTTTTACTTCATTTTGATTTTCTTTAATGCAGGGTATAATTCCTTTAAATTATGCAAAAGTAATCTTTTTTGTTTTAATATTTTCCCATTTTTACTTGGTATAGATATGCAATCTTTTTTTCCTGGACACAAACGACTGTTTTAATAAAAACTAGTAATTTTTATAGTATCAGAATTTAATTTAACACATATTTCACTAGTCATTGATAACATCCCTTCTGTTTCTTTTATTTTTCTTGCTTTTTTTTTTATTAAATTCTCTGTAGTAATATAACAAGCCTTTGTTTGTTGGACTATCCACGAATCTTGGACTAATTTTAAAATTAGCAACTTTTCTTTAAATAATGCATCTAAAGAAAACTTATTCAATAATTTTTCCATCATAGACGTGCAATTTGAGTAAATATTTTTTTAATTTTGTGGCTTATTAATACTTTCAATACCCAATACTGTATCAGTTTTAGTAGTAACATGGCTACTTAATTTCTTAACTTGCATATACATTTAGCTCTAAGAGCTCCTCTTAGAGCTAAATCTATTGACCTTTATTGGCGATAAATCTAAAAGTTCATAGCTCTTATTCAATTGTTCCATTATTATTCTGACTTCACTATAATCTGCATCATTGGTCATCTCCATGTCAGCAGTATGAACCTCTGACTCACTAATTGATGAATGCAAGGAAGAATAACAAGAAGTGCAGAGTTTTTTTCCTGGAATGAGTAATTCCTGATTTATCATTGACAGTCTGAGAGAAATTGGTATTAGGTGCAGCTCTGATTTTGGTGAGGTGTTTATTAAATGAATCACAAGTTTTCTGTCTTAAACTGTACCATTTTAGATATTCATCCTTGTGAATCTTGCAGATACTACACTACCACTCAGGACACAAGTACAGGAATAAACTCAGTATTTAATGACACATTGATTTTCATGCATACAAAACATTCAATTTTTATAGAATAAGACAAGAACTAATCATGGAAGATAAATAAAAGAAATAATCATAGAAGCACAATTCACTGATTTATTTGTTGAACATACTCGGCTCTGAACACTTGAACAAAAATGAGCTCTGAAAGGAATAAGTCACCCAAAAATGTAATATAACATTGTATTTTGAACTCAACTTAAGAGAAAACAGATGATGCAGGTTAAGTAATCATTTCAGGAACTTTGGCAACTAATATATGTTAATTGCTATTACTTATATAACAGAACTGTGAGAGTATTAGAGTTGAAAATTCTGAGGCTATAGGCAGCTGATGTCTCATGTGACCCAGAAGCAGGTGCTTTTAAATGTTCTAGAAACAATATTGGTGCTATAGGATCTCTTCCTTCTTCAACAGCTTGTTTGTTTATGTTTAGGTACTTATTTCAACTAGATAGGGATATCACCCAGTGTTTCCCTTGGAGCTGGCAGGGTGATATTTTTAAAGATATTTTTTGGTGATAGACATGCTGTAGATTTGTGTTTAATTTTTTTTATTATTTTAGTGCTGTTCATGAAAATGAGTGCTTTATATTATCTAATTACAAATTATTTTTTGTGAAATTAACTACATGTATGCTGAAAAGCTTTAGCTTTATGTGATAGTTGTCATTTATAAATAAGCCAAAGGTTATTGTACTGCCTCTTAGATGAAATTGGTTTAGGTGCCAGTGGCCACTAGGAAAAAATGGGTATCTACAGCTTTACTGAATATAGAAAATGCCCATTTTATAATTTGAACTAAGAAAATAAAAATAAGAGTGATAACTGTATGGTTTTAGGAAGATTTTTATTAGAATTTTTCATTATCCCAGAGATTTTTACACTGATTTCCTATACATATAACAGCAATTTTTTTAGTTATTAAATTAAATATTACCATTTTATTTTTTTTTTACTTAAAGCACATATACTAGTTAGTGTGTAAAAAATTCCTGTGTTTTGTTTATGCTCATTATTTGTTTTTAAAATATATATATATTTTAAAAGCTATTTTTCTCTGTAATAAGAAATATTACCTTTCTAATTTTTTTTGTACCTAAAGTGCACACATTAGTTAGTATTTGTACCAAGTTTCAGAAAAAAATATTAGGGGCCATTTTTTTTATAGCCCATTAAAGTTACCTATCAATCCAGAGGTGATTTTTGCAAATTTCATGTAATAACAATATTAAAATATATATTTTTCACTATTTTGATAAGGCACCTATATTCCTGATATAAATAGCTTTAAATTGGTAGCAGAATTATTTAATTTGAGTCATTAGTTCTCAAGCTATTACATTTCTAAACATTAGTGCAAAATCAAGATGGCCGCCATTTTGCAAAAATGACCATTTTTCAAATGCCTGTATCTGGGCCATTATTAGGATATATACATTACAAATTCAGATTTGGAGGTTTTATTACCATGTGTATCCATGGTAAAAATTAAAAAAAAATCTGTGACTATAGAGCAACACTCATCGGGTGTCCCCATATGGAATGACCCCCGGCAACATCTGTTATTTTTTGCCCTTTTCTTTGATCTTTCCAATAATACAGCCATGCGTAAAATCATCTAAGTGATATCAGGAAGACATACCAAAAATTTCAAGTTCGTCAATTAAATCTTTCTCGTAAAACTTTAAAACTTTTACTTGGAACAATAACTGTCCACACAAGTAAAATCCTTTAAATCTCTTATTAGCACTATCACGTGATGAACAGGTGTGGAAATGAAAAATTTGCATATGCACACCTCTTCTTACTGTACCCCACACATATTCTAATTTTCCACATTTTGCGGTTGCTACGGGTGATAGTGTCATCTGTCCTTAGCAATTGTCCAGCAGTGTATATTAAATGTTAACTTACTATACCAAATCTGTAGACAGGGGCAGGGGGTATAAGGAGGTCACCCTCCAATAATTTATTTCGGCCCTTTCTAATTTTCTAGAGCCAAAACATTTTATAACCAGTAATTCCATTTATTAAAAAAATTTAATGATCAAAATGAAAGAAATTCTATATAAAGTGTTTATGCATTTTTAAATGGAATTAATCCATTTGCCGATATAATCAAATATGATAAAATAAAAGGATTCTAGATCACTTGCCTTAAGAGAAAAAGCTTAATATAAAATCCACTTACAGATCTTAACATGGACGGCAAAGGATTCATGTCAAATGAAAAATTTGGGGGTCTATCATTAAGAGCTCCAGAGTTAAGTTTTACTACTTGACTTAAGTCACTATCCTAAAAGGAATAAAAATAAATAACATATACATAAAATTTTAAATTAATGAGTAAAATTTCATTATAACAAAAAATATTTATGAATGAAAAACATACTTTAATTCGCGAAGTGTCAGGATGGCGGTCAACTAGAAAAGGAAAAAAAGAAGACATTAGAGCATTGAGTTAAAAGAAAGATATTGTGCCACCTATAATCTACATTGAGTATTATTGAATGGTAGCTGAAAAAGTTGCAGTGCCATAAACAGTGAGTTTATGACTTTACGTTTTTAAGGCTTCTACAGACCAATGTTAAATATTCGCAGAGGCAGCAGCGATGATAATTGTCTCAATCTCTCGCAATGCAATTGCATGTTGTGTCAGTCTACAATGTAATTTAACGAATGATCCAAGACGAGCAGCAACATTAGCATTTTCTATTCGAGAAAAGTTAATTTTTTGTACAAAAAATTATTATTCAAAATTAAAGGTAGGCAGCATTTCTAAAATTCGAATATTGATTAGAATAATAATCAGATCTAGAGTATCCAAATCTCTCAAATATTCAAATACCTGAATAGTTATTTCAAATTGGTAATAAATAATATTTACATTTATTAAATATTTAAATATTATTAAAAATTGGTAAACAAATTAATAAAGTAAATTAAAATAAGTAAAAAATGCAATAAAATCACATTAATATCGAATGACATTTTTTATTTCAAATTTTAATTATTTTACAATAGTTTTCTATTTTAGATTCTTTTAACTACGATAATACGATAATTGGATTTGTAAATGTTTCTCATCTTCTGCTGATTTTTATTTAAGAAAAGAAACATTTGAACACATGCACAATCTAGTCTTCTTCCTTTTGTCATAAGAATACTATAGGTACTGAAGACTCATTCTTAAAAAACTGTGGATGAAGGCGTGATTAAATACTTCAAAAATATTTCTTTTAAGCGAAGATACAGACTGTTTTTCTTCCAGAAGTTGAAAATGATTTCATTTAATGGAACCGAATATTTTTCTAGGTTAGAATTTCTGCTGAAGAATCCTGCCTGTTTATACCAGAACTTATTCAAATATTGCACCATTAATCATGGTGCAATATTTGAATTTCTTCTGGTGACGTTATATTTGAGATCTTGTGTACTTCTAATAGTCGAGGTATTAGTGGATAGCATTTGCTCATTTAGGTACATAACTAGAATTTTTTTTTGGGGGGGGGGGAGCACAATTTTTATTAAAACATAACAATATGTTTAAAAACAGATGACCTAAAACATATATAAAGAACCTCAATTGTTTTTCAGGTCCTCTTGGCTTCGTCCCTGAGTCCATCTCTATTTCAAATATAAAAGAATTAATAAAAATGCGATAGGAAATGTTTCCCCCAGAAAAAACTGTATACTAAAAAATACTACACTACCCGACACAGAAAATGCAACACCATGAAAGAGTGTGATGATAAAGGACACAGACAGAGATGGCATATACAGGGTGTCCCAAAAAGATTGAAACGTGCTTAAATTCTTTACCTGTTGGAGATAAGTGGGCAATGTAAATTGCAAAAATGTTGAAAGTAAGGTAGGAAATAAGACTACGTTAATGAAATAGTCCTCCCATTAATTTTCAAAAAGTTACACTTTTTAAATTTTTATACGACCCCTTAGACAAATTGGGTCAATCAGAAAATTTTTATTTTTGATGAAACAAGATCGTTAAAACCTTCCACATATCTGTATCTTTAAAATTAACTGAATTATGATAAAGGAAAAAATCTCACTTATGCCACTTTTCCGTACCATGTAAAAGGCTGTTCCATCAGTGAAAATAGGGATCATAAACAAATTGATGGTGGAAATTGTTTAGATCAAAAATACGTTAATATGTGTCAAAATTTTTTATCACAAACACATCTAAATAAAGCATTACATAGACAGAGAACATATAAGGCAGTGGTACTCACTACACAGTTGGGTATCCTATGTATTATCATCCAGTTTTATCTTTTTTGTGATATGTCACAAATTTACATTTCTAATTTGACATATAGTCCACATTCACAATGTTCAATTTTCAATTAAATATAACTGGCTCAATTTTAAAGATACAGATATGCGGTTTCTTTTAATGATCTTGTTGCATTAAAAATAAAAATTTTCTGATTGATCAAATTTGTCTAAGGGGGTCGCATAAAAATTTAAAAAGAATAACTTTTTGAAAACTAATGGGGGGACTATTTCAATAACGTAGTCTTATTTCCTACCTTACTCTCAATATTTTTGCAATTTACATTGCCCAGTTATCTACAACAGTTAAAGAATTAAAGTGTGTTTCAATCCTTTTGGGACACCCTGTATAAATAAGTTATGTTAATTCCAGAAGGATAATGCAATACAGTAATGGCATAGACATGGTGGGCAGTAGGTCCAACTCTTGTGATGATACAAGCAGCAACCCTTCAAGAAACAGATGTTTCAAAGGGGGGGGGGGGGGGGGGGGAATGTTGCGATGAGTTTAAAAACTTCAAACTCAACACTTTAATCAACGCTTTAAGTTTACAATCACTCAGACTTTCAGATGACATTTTATGGCTATGGAATAATACAAATTGAAAGGAAATCGAGACCTCCCATGTTTTTTCTACAATCTGGAAAGTCTTCCTTTATTTCCGCAACCATTAGCTGTCCATGGAGCAGAAACGTGGAAAGTGACTAAATCACAAAGTGCCAAACTTAATGCCTGGCAGAGCAAGTGCCTTAGAAGAATACTAGGAATTTTTTGACCTAACACAATATCAAATGTGAACCTATATAAAAGGACCAATTTAAAGCCCATTGAATATGATATCAAATATCGAAGATGGAAATGGGTAGGCCATGTTTTGAGAATGCCATTGGACAGCATTCCCGCCGTTGCCCTGGACTGGGCACTGAGGGCAGGCGGACAAGAGGTAGACAGACCGAAGTTAACTTGGAGACGGTTGGTGGAGAGTGAGAGAAACCAGGTGAGATGGGCGAGCTGGACTGAAGCGAGAGTTGCTGCACGTGATTGTCGTGTTTGGAAATCTAAGCTGAAGGCCTAAAGTGCCACTTAGGCACAAAGAGAATGAATGATGATGATGATTAGCTGTCCAGATCAAGCAATTAAGTCCAATTTGTGATAAATGCATTATTCTCACATTTTCACTAGATATGCAGGGGTCATCTATTTTTGATGTATCTTGTTTTGCAGCGGTACAAAGCAAAAAACACTTAAGGTGAAGAGGAAAAGAAATTTTCACCCCTACCTTTATCATTTGCTGATTGAAATGATATCACTCTGTTCACAATCAATAGTGGCATTGGCACGCCACTTTCTTTGCAGTTCAAGGTCAAAAGTCAAAAGTCAAATCAAGTGACATTGAAATGAAAGCTTATCATTTACAGGGTCATGCGACATATCACAAGAAAGGACATACTTTAAGCTATAAAATAAGCTGTATTTCAGCACAATCTGTTGATTAGGTCAAAATATACAGATGTTTGAATATGTTAAGGATCATGAAAAATATATCATGAAAGATTTTTCAAACTTTAAACTTTGATAAAAATAAAAAACCAATGAGGATTGAGGGCTAAAAATCTTATATATGAGTGGACAACAAAATAGCCAAGTTTAAAAAAAAATTGGTGTTGATTTGACATGATCCATAGTAACTGGCAATGGTAGGAACAAACAGGTCTTCACTGACAACGTTGTAAATTACAGTAGAAAAAAATAATTGAAACGAAACATAAGAATTTCTGTCTACCCCCGTTTTAAGAACTTTTTCAAAGATGGAAATCTGTCCTGTAGACAGAAAACTTGCACCCATGTATACACTCTAAAATTAAGCTTCATTGTAGGAATAATCATAGTTTAGTGATCATTTAAAAAAAAAAACATAAAAACATTCATAAAAAACATTGTAATTGCATAGGCACAGAATTTAGATACACAGATAATATGTAAAAATAAAGCGGTTTTACAATGGATGCAACACTAAATATAAATTTAGACGATCTTTAAACATTTACGGTAATAGCGGAAAATGGAAGCAATGCTTTATTTTGAAATGAGTTACGTGATCTCTTTATATATCATGGGTGTAATTATTATTTCAATTTTTATTTAAAAAACTACCCAACATATTTTGCAGACATTTTTTTTAAACATTTTATGCGATAATTTGAATATTCCTTAAAATTTTCGAAGCAATTTGTGAATTTTAACTCCGATTAAAACATGTTTGAAAAATGAAGTCCCATAGCATTCATTCATGTTTTCACCATGGGTTAAACCCAAAACTAATTGAGTGGTGTTATTTATTTTCATTTCGGGAAAATGTGTCCTTGAGTACTGTGAAGACTATACCTATACCAAGGTTCATGTGCTGTCAGTGTGGCATTCAATTAAAAAGTGCTCAGTTTTGTCGTCATTGAGGAAAGAATTCATTGTCAAATTATAGTGACTTTCGGATTAAAGACTACATTAATTACACAATAAAAAATTTTCGCTTGTCAAATTTTAAAATAATTTCCGTGTACCCGTGGGTACGCGGAAAACTGCTTTTGATGGCAAGGTGATGGGTATTTGTGTATCCCTAAGACAGATTAATGCCCCAAATTTCTGCTACAACAGAGTGGTCATTCTCTCGGACTCAAGGGCAGCACTTCAGGCTATTGGATCAGGAGCTTGTCCAATCTCCGAGGAAATCCTTGAATGCAAAATTCTTTTGGAGAAATTGAGACTAGGGGGCCTTACAATGGATCCCCGGACATTGTGGCCTTTACGGAAATGACCAGGCCGATAAACTTGCAAAAAAAGGTACAGAAATAGTTCAAAAGATATTTACAAATTGTTCCTTCCATTCTGTGAAACTATATATTCGCAAATTTTTGAAACAAAAATGGAGAGGAGAACTTATGATGAGTGTCTCTAATATAAGTGCTGGAGGAATTCTTGGAAAGGAAAATAGCAGACAAACCACGGGAAAAAGCAGTAGCCAATTTTAGGCTCGAAATTGGTCACGATTGTTTGGCGAGCCATCTTTATCATGTTGGTATTTTTTCCAGCCCAAATTACCCACTTTGTGGGTTAAATGAAGAAATGGACAGGATCCACATCGGAAGGTGCCCGGTGCTGCGTTGAGCTTCTGAGGTGAAGTATTGGAATGCTAGAGGCCAAATGATGAGATATTGACTTTTCACATTGTATGAGTTCTGTTCTGTCTGTATATATATATATATATAATATGTATGTCTTATTCTCTGCCATTGGAAATAAAAAAAAAAATTAAAAATATAATTGTTTTAATTATTGGTTATGATGCCAAATCTTTATCTTCCATTTTCAACTAATAACAAAGCAATATACATTTGGTTACGAACTTGCATTGATATGATTAAATCTGACTTCAAATTAACTTAAGCATACAAGTACAATTTATATCATTATATGATATACAGGATGTCCAGTGCTATCAGTGACCAATGGCTATTTCCTCAACCGTTAGTCACAGAGATATAATTCCAATTGCAAAAATGTTTTAAATTTTAAAATCTATTATCTTAGAAACAGTTTAAATCAATAAATGCATTTCTGAAAGAAATACGAAATATAAATTTTTATACAGTCCTCTGCTGCTACCAGTTATATTTAGAAAAATCATCCTCATACAATTTCATGAAAAAAAAAAAAAAAAATCCTTTTACGACCAAAATTAACCGAGTTATGAAGCATTAAACTTTTATGACTTAAGTCACTTTTCCGTGCATAAAAATGTCCCATTTCAGGCAACCTCTAAGGGACCATTCCTCTAAGGGACCATTCCATACGGAAATTCCGTATTCAAAGTATTATGTTTCAATTTTATTTGCTGATATAATGTCGAGAATGAAGCAAAGATTTTTATCGAATATTTTTGATATTTATGTGTTACAAATAATTATAACTTTAGTATTGTTTAGTGTAATGTATATTGCTGTAAAAAATAATGAAATTGCTGCGAAATATATGTCTCTCCAATTATTTTGTGTATAACCCCCCTTTCTTAGCACAAAAAGTGCTCCAAATTTAAGCAGCTATAAGTCGGTCAATTTCGGTCGTAAAATGCTTTTTTTTTTATTTTGCATGAAATTGTATGAGGATGATTTTACTAAATATAACTGATAGGACCTGGAGACCGTATAAAAATTATATTTCATATTTTTTTCAGAAATGCATTTACTGATATAAACTGTTTCTAAGATAATAGATTTTAAAATTTAAAACAAAATTTTAAAATTAAACAATTGGAAGTATATCTCTGTGACTAAGGGTTGAGGAAATAGCCATTGGTCACCAATAGCACTAGACACCCTGTATATTTGCGAATGTTTAATTGTCATTGTGTTATTTTTGTTAGAAACTAATACTGAATATGTTCCAGCCACTTCATTTCATTCATGTTTTTATGACATTTATCTATTTGGAAGTAGTAACACACACCAGTAATCATGTTTACAAAAATATGAAATACGTGGAGTTTAAGAGAAGGAGATAAAACTTCTATGGGTAAAAAACGCTTGAAAATGCCATAATGCTTTGAGAATTATATCTAAGAGTTGCTAGTGTTAATAAAGTAGTTGCTATTATTAGTTGACACAACAGAAAGGTAAAATCAATTATTTTTAAAATGCATTTAATCAAATTTTATTCTTTTAAATTTAAAATTCCAAAACTTTATTTCTGAGAGCAAATTTCTAAACCTTCATACATTTTAAGAGCCTGGGAACTAAAATTCTTTTAAATTTAATATTTTTGTTAATGATTTTCTGATGGAATTTAAAATAGATTGTTTTGAGTAAAGTTTTTATGCTAATTCCTTAATTCTAACTAAGTTGATAAAATTCTAAAGTCTGTCTAAAATTCTAATGTTGATTCTTCCCGAGTTGCCTGCCTGTGAGTAGAGTTTTTGTATTTGTTAATTGTAATTAATTTGAAGTTACAATTTAATAAACTAATTTTCTTTAAACTAATTATTATGTCTTCCTTTATCTCTTTTAAACACATTCTATCTTATTTTTATTCTAAATCCATATTTATTCTATCTTTCAAACACAACACAAAATAGGTTATTCTTATAGTAGATATTTATATTATTTCCAAGATATTGAATTTTCACCAAATAGTCGTTATTTTCATTGATTTAGAGTCATTTTTATCCATTTGGCGAGATTTTCTTTAATTTGGCAACATTTAAAAAAGTCGCCAAGTTGGCGACATTCCGCCAAAACTCGTTGCCAAGATCTTGCCAAGCATTATGAACATAGAAATAAGTTATACTTATAGCAGATTGCTGTTCAAATACAAAAGTATTACTCAAAGTATCTTTTCTCGTGAATGGAACAAGCTAGATCTATGAGAATGATGTCACCGAATTTATTGCATGATATTACATATGAAAAGTGAACGTGTTTCTCAACAGTTAATATTTTTTTAATTTATGGGATCATTTTATAAATTTATTTGAAAAATGTGCAATATCTCGAGAACGGTTCATGCTAGCATTCTAAAGTTTATGTCAATCGTTTTCTAGGGAAAAATTACATAAGAAATGTCTATTTGCATAACTTTATTAACGGTTTTGATTTTTTGAAGAATTTTTCAAAATTTGACTCGAAAATTTAGGGGGATTCTGAACATTCGATTGTGTTTAAAAACAATAGGCTTCCAGTATTCAGGGATTGTAATTTTTATACCAAATTTTATTCAAATCGATCCATTTGTTCGTGAGATATCATCTACACAGACTGACTGACA
The DNA here is from genome assembly GCA_951213105.1 of Amaurobius ferox. Classification (NCBI taxonomy): domain Eukaryota; kingdom Metazoa; phylum Arthropoda; class Arachnida; order Araneae; family Amaurobiidae; genus Amaurobius; species Amaurobius ferox. The sequence goes on along the minus strand of OX578149.1, from coordinate 131,299,289 downwards.
CACACACACACATACACACAGATATCACCTCAAAAATGTTCGATTCATGATCAGGGATGCTTGAAACGTGCTCTCCCGCCGAAAACTCGAATTTAAATTTTCGACCCCGTCCAATTACTTTCCTTATATGTAGGGGAGACCGGGGTACAGTGGGACAATTTTTATCTATTTGGTAATACTTTTTCCATTTTTAATATTAGAAATTCAACAAATATGCAATACAATAGTACTACTTTTTAACTTCCATTGTTAAATTTTTCATATTTTTTCCTCAAGTTTTTCTTTGTAAAAATATTATATTTCCTGAGGTATGTAATTCGTCCCAGTGTACCCCGGACCGGGGTATACTGGGACATTGAATGGGGTACAATGGGACACAAAAAAAAAATACATATATTTGTATGATGATACATTACACTTTCATTATCATAATTTGTATAGGTTGCGGTTAAGAGTTGAATAACAGAATATCAATGTCCTTTCGTTCCTCCATGACATACGGGTTTCGGCAATTTCATTTCGATGTCACTACGAAGATCTGAATATGTTGCCTCATCATCAAGAACAAAGTTATATCCTGGTAAAAGTCTTCTCATATACTTCACTTCATAGTCAATTTCACTTTTTTGTATCACTTCCGCAACATAATAGCTGAAGGTTGCTTTCTTGTTCCCGCACACTGACCAACACGAAATCTCCAATATCAATAGTATCACCATCTTCATTCTCTGCCTCAAAACTGCTATCGCTTTCAGATTCTTTCCATTCTTTATTTTCTGAGGAACTGTTTTGCCGAATTTTTCAATTAATTTTTCTTTTATTCCTTGATTTGAGATCTTTTGAAGCTTTTTTCTTTTTAGGCTGATTTTTCTTTTCTAATCTTTTTAAAATTTCCTGCTCTATTCTTTCCTTAACTGGTGTGTCAGTTAATACTTCAGATTTTTTACTTTTTCGCATCTTTTTATGTATTTCAGTTGTATGATATTTTGGGAGAGGCCTTACAGTTTTAGGTGACAGAACAGTTTTTTCCATTATGTGTAGACCTACATAGCTTTTCACTGAAGGTGAATTTAAATAAGAGCAGCTTGCTTGTGGTTCCTCTGTAATAGGCCTAAATCCATCAGCTTCAGTAAATTTTTGAAATTGAGTAGGACTGGGTTGTTCGGGTGTTGGGTTGTCAGTGACCTGTGGGACATCAGTTACACTTGCAGCCTCAAAGTCTGCATCAGTGTAGGTATTGTTATTATACCAAAAAATACCTGTGACAAAAAAACCAGATAGGATGTTATTTGCACAAAAGGCATGTGGATACACCTTTCCTACAATCTCTACTATTTCGTGAATTATTAATCTTTCCCCCCTGATTATTAGTGTATGTAGTTTTTTTTTCGGATGTAGTTTTTCCCCCACAATATACCTATAGGCCTATAGCTTTGATGCAGTTCTAACAATATCAGGTTAACTCAAGTTGTTACATGTTTACACAACATAAAAGTAGTTTGAAAAGGTTATCCATAAGTAATAATTAATTGAAAAGCATAAATTCTAATAATTTTGTTTCAACTTCTGAGGTATTTTTATGTTGAGTGACAGTGTCCCAGTGTGCCCCATCAAGGGTGTCCCACTGTACCCCAAGAGACACACACACAACAAAAGTTACAATTTATATAGCACTAACAAATATAATGAAAAACCATTATACGTATGCAATAAAAAAGATTTAACCTATGGATTAATGCAAAAGTATTGATTATTGGATGACAATTTAGTGCATAAATACAAAAAAAACAACACTTACCTAATTTTCCCAACAGGTCAGATGAGAACAAAAATGGCTATTGCCTCCCTCCAAAACAAATGATGGCTGTGATCTGTTTGCACAGTGTTGCCACACAAGATGGCATAATGTATCATATTTTTCCCTTTCTTAAATATTTTTACCCTAGTAAATTAATCAATTGTCCCACTGTGCCCCGTGACCCACTGTACCCCAGTCTCCCCTATATCTTTTGTTTAAAATAAAATTTATGAAAATCAGCTGACTAGATTCCGAGAACTCACGGAGGTCAGAAATTTTATCAAAACTCAGTAACATAATTTAAAGAAAATTCCATTTACCTAACTTTTATCTCCCTCTTACACCTTACCTTAACTCTGAATAGTGCATTATAAATACATTTTACATGGATTTTCTAACTGAGGGGTGCCTCTTTCTATATCTGATTTCAACCAGAAAAAACTTAGGTGATTTTTTCATATCAATGTTGTAATTCAGCTTATAGTTTATTGCTAATTAGTATAGGATCAATTATTTCTGAATCTAGCAATTACAAAAATTATTCTGCTATCCTGAAATCTTTAAAATTTAAACTGAAAAACTACATAGATTGCTTTAATATAAAAAATAAGATTACTTTTAGGTGGAATCCGAGATGAGCACATTTCTTCATCTGATTCATCTTCATCCCGTAAATGACGAGAAGGTGAGGCAATTATTCGGACTTGGCCACTAGAAATATATATAAATACTGTATTAATAAAGTAACTAAACCCATGTGTACTTTAATATAACAAATATTTACACACAAAATTAAAAAAAGATAAAATTTTATATTTTGACATGATTGTTTGAAATTTTATGATAATTCCACCATTAAAACACATAATTTTATAGGCTTATCACTTTAAGAACATAATATATTTACTGGACTTTTCTGCATTTTCAAGATATGTTTTTTAAATTTTCCAAGTTAAAACCAACTAAATCCTGGCTGTCCACACAAGCAAAATGCAATATAAGAATTTTACATAAATTTCTAATTAATAACTAAAGTAATAACTATAAGAAAGCAGCTAACAATTTGACATGTCTCGTCTGTCTACCTTTCAAATAGACTGAGTATATTATTAGTTGCGCAAACTTGAAAGCTGTTGTTATGGAGCCATAGAGCTGAATGAAAATTTAATTTTTAATAAGTTTTTTTCTTGCTATTAAATAAGTTATTACTTTCCTTATAAACATAGTATAATATATAAGGAAAGTATTGTGATGGGATTGAAAATTCAAATTTGAGTTTTCAATGGGAGAGCACGTTTCAAGCATCTCTGATCATGAATTGAACATTTTTGGGGTGATGTTTGTGTGTGTGCGTGTCAGTGAGTCTGTAGAGACGATATCTCACGAACGAATGGGGCGATTTGAATGAAATTTGGTGCAAAAATTACAATCCATGAATACTGGAAGTCTATTGTTTTTAAACACAATCGAATGTTCAGAACCCACCTAAATTTTTGAGTGAAATTTTGGAAAAATCATCAAAAAATCAAAACCTTTAAAAAAGTTACACAAATAGACATTTTTTATGTCATTTTTCCTTAAAAAACGATTGACATAAACGTTAGAACGCTAGCATGAACCGTTCTCGAGATCATATTTTTCAAATAAATTTATCAAAAAATCCCATAAATTAAAAAAAATGTTAACTGTTGAGAAACATGTTCACTTTTCATATGTAATATCATGTGATAAATTGGATGACATCATTCTCGTGGATCTAGCTCGTTCCATTCATGAGAAAATATACTTTGAATAATACTTTTGTATTTGAATACCAATAGTCATTTATCTGCTATAAGAATAACTTATTTCTCCATCCATAATGCTTGGCGAGATTTTGGTGGAATGTCGCCAACTTGGCAACTTTTTTAAATGTTGCCGAATTAACGAAAATCTTGCCAAATGGATAAAAATGACGCTAAATCAATAAAAATGATGATTAATTGACGAAAATTCAATATCTTTGAAAAAATATATATCTACTATAAGAATAACCCTTTTTTTTTATTTTACTGTAAGAGTAGTAAATTCATTGCATTATATAAGGAATGTCATGTGCTGCCCACACCAGATGTTTTCTATATTATGAAAAGTAGAAAATAATTTTACTTTAAAAAATAATTTTAAATAATAACTACTTTAAAACAAGTAAATCTAAGTGAAATATTCATAAGTATAGTTCGAAATATTTCCATAAACTTGAGAAAATTGCAGTGACCAAAGCAGAAGCAAGACCAACTGGTGAGGAACACCAGTAGAGAAGTGGGATGGGAATCTGGAGAGACAGTGTCTACTCAAACAAATCACTACCAAGTAACTTTTTTTTCAATCATCTACCATCTATATAAATAAAATTGAAAATCTGTCTGCAGGTTATGTATGTATGTTTGCTTATCCCTTCATCACAGGAGAACGGCTGCATCGAATTTCACAAAATTTTGTGAGTAGCCTTGGAATAGCCCCACTTAAAATGTAGTCCATGTTTCAAGTTTGTAGGACCGGGGGTTGTGCAGATATTAAAAACAAACCTTACATAGAAATGGCATTATGCAGACAATTTTTTTGATTAATTGCAAGAGTACTTTAAAAGTCACAAGTAATAAGATATATTTATACAGTCTCCTATCTTTTCCTGTGTGAATCTAGTTGAAGAGAATTTCATGTTAAGTAATTAGGAAAAAATAGCTAAATATAGACGGGTAGAACTCAAAACTCAACCAGATCATCTGCTCATATGATCTGGAGTACCATGGCTGTATGCTTTCAACATGGTGTTCTGTACTATATTCGGTTGTTCTCATCGTACAGAACGAGATAAGCAATTTTCGTTTCATAAAAACCCGTCTGTAAAATCAACTTGTTCCATAGAAATCCAAAATTTTGAAAAAAAAAAAAAAAAACCCAGAAGATATTTGTGGATTCTGAGATTAAACCAGAAAGGATTCATTGACATCTAACCTTATTTACCTATAAAAACTTTAAAACCTTTTTCCCCAATTTCATGCTTCATAAAATTTGGCTTATACCATTCAAATGAGTAGGTAGGTACTACAAGAACATTATTACTTTCCTTATATACATAATGTATAAGGAAAGTATTGTGATAGGGTCGAAAATTCAAATTCAAGTTTTCGACGGGAGAGCACATTTATATCATCCCTGATCACGAATCGAACATTTTTGAGGTGATGTCTGTGTGTGTGTCAGTGAGTCTGTGGAGGCGATATCTCACGAACGAATGGAGCGATTCAAATGAAATTTGGTACAAAAATCACAATCCACGAATACTGGAAGCCTATTGTTTTAAAACACAATCAAATGTCCAGAACCCTCTTAAATTTTCGAGTGAAATTCTGAAAAAATCATCAAAAAATCAAAACCTTTAATAAAGTTACGCAAATAAACATTTCTTATGTGATTTTTCCTTAGAAAATGATTAACATAAATTTTAGAACGCTAGCATGAACCGTTCTCAAGATATTGCACATTTTTCAAATAAATGCATCAAAAAGTCCCATAAATTAAAAAAAAATATTAACTGTTAAGAAACATGTTCACTTTTCATATGTAATATCATGCGATAAATTGGGTGACATCATTCTCGTGGATCTAACTTGTTCCATTCACGAGAAAAGATACTTTGAGTAATACTTTTGTATTTGAATGTCAATAGTCATTTATCTGCTGTAAGAATAACTTATTTCTCCATCCATAACATTTGGCGAGATTTTGGTGACGAATTTAGCGGAATGTCATCAACTTGGCAACATTTTTAAATGTTGCCAAATTAACGAAAATCTCACCAAATGGATAAAAATGACGCTAAATCAATGAAAATGACGACTAATTCAAGAAAATTCAATATCTTTGAAAGAATATAAGTATCTACTATAATAATAACATTTTTTAACTGTAAAAGTAGTAAATTCATTGCATTATATAAGGAAAGTCATGTGTTGCCCACATAAGATTTTTTTTAATAAAGCCTTAATAACACAATACTAAATTTAATAGTTACTACAAAGTTTGAATATTTATCTTAAAATACAAAGGGAATTAATATAAGGCTGAATTTCTGATAATCGTTAATTTAGGGTCCCTTGAGCTTTAAAAAAAAATTATACATAAAACATATATTTTTTGCCGTATTAGTTTAGAATACAGTCTGTTCAACATATTTTTCAAGAAAAAAATATTTTTCAATAATATTAAACATAGTTTTTACATCATAAAACAGCAAATTTGTCATTTGTGTCATGATTCCCCAATGCTAAGTTGAGTTTTCATCTCTTAATTAATTTAATTACATAAGTAAAAAACGTAAATAATGGAAATAAATAATTGAAGTTTAAGAAATTACGATTGTAATTTGTAAAAAATATGATTTTCTTAATTTTAATAATATTTTTTTGTGAAATTGCTTATACTTGCTTGTCCCCAAGAATCAGTGATAATGCGATGATGTTCGAAAAATCATCTTTTTCTTCCAATAGATGGCGACAACAGCGGCATTAAATTCTATAATAATATCACTTAGAATTTTGTTTTATATTTGTTTAAAGTTTTATTAGTTTACGATAATTAAGGAAAATGAAAAATACAATTTTAATATTCATTTTTTTATGTGTATATTTATTATCCGTCAACTATGTCACACATTTAATTATTGATCATATGTATGAAAATTTGAAAGTAATATGTCTTCTGTTAGCATATAAAAGCGTGTTTTGCATAGAGTAAATTTTATTTTCAAATGTTAGTTTCAATTTCTATGCAGAATAAGAATATACACAAACATCAACTGTGTCAAGGTCATTTGTGTCATGTGAATGGAACGATTTGTTCAACTATGTAAAAGAAAACTTGGATATTTCTAAAGTCAAGAGCAGAATTGTGCAGTGGTAAAAGAAAGAAGTTTATAAGTCAAGTTAATCAACAGAACCTACGTTTATTCATAAAATCATATTCTTGCCAAATTACAGTGGCATGTTGCTATAAGCATTTGCAGCATAACATATTTACAAGTTACATACAGTTGAAGAAACACAAGAGGTTCGTTTTGGAAACATCAATATCGACAGATTTAAATTTACCTTTATATGCCATTCAGCTTCAACCTTGTGCAGGACATATACTGGAACATGGATAAAACCTTTTCTAATACATTATAGTTGAATCTTTTGAACTATGAATGGTCGATTTAAGACAAAAACCATCACCCACAGACAAATACATCTGAAAAGGAACTTTCAATCCTTCAACACCATCATCGTCTAATGCTTAGAGATTTCATCAAAAGACCGTCATATAAGATTGAATGATCAATCTACAGAAACCTTACATTGATCTTACTTATGTAATTACAGAGATGCAGACGATTTTTCGATAAGTTTTAAGCATAGAGTTTAATTATTTGTAACTCCATGGACTTAAGTTTTTATATAAAATAAATTATTATAGTATTGTGATGAATGAAATGAATGGAAAAAAGTGTATGAATGAAATGCTGCATTTATAGAAAGAACCAGGAATGTTATACTTCGATGACGGCATTTAAATACATTTCTTTTGTTTTCAATGAAGTTTTCAAATATAATAAATTATTGTAGTATTATGATAATTTTAAAAATATTACCGAGGAATGTATCGCATTTTAGAGATGTTTAAACCAGGAAATTTATATTTCAATGCCGTCATTTGAATGAAGTTCATTTTTTTCGATGAAGTTTTAAGTTTTCAAATATAATAAATTAATTTAGTATTGTAATAATTTTAAAAATATTACATAGGAATGTATCGCAATTTCGAGATGTTTAAATAAAATTGCATTGAAGTTGGAAAGTGTTTCATAATCAATGCTTTATGCATGACTGATCTCTCTTGTTTTAATGATAAATTTAAAACATTACACAGAAGGAATAGCAGGAAAAAATAATTTAAAATTCTTAAAACGTAAATTATTAAATATAATAAATATGAGTAAATTATTAAATTATAAGAACAAATTTAAAAACGCTTTTGAAAAATATATTATTAAATATTATATTAGAATTTGTTTTAAATACTTACCGATGGGAAACCTTTTTGCCACTTATGAAAAAAATAAAATTAATAACAAAAAAAAACATAATTTACTCAGTTTATTATATACATAAAAAATGCATTATTGAATAATTAAAAAAATGAAAAACCGGTTTATAATTAAATCTTTTTTAAGAATATATTATTATATATAATATTAAAAAAAAATAGCTGCTTATAATTGAATGGTTGAATATTATGAAATGGAAGAGAAAATTTGCTGAAAGATAAGTTAAGCATAAATTTAGTGCTATTAAATCATATTCCTTCACTAGAAGTACTTGCGTAAATATTTTATATTATTCTTCCTTCACAACTTTACCAGCGTTTTTCTGAGAAGGAGTAAAATGTCACTTGTACCTTTCTCTTATTCTTTTTCTTCAAAATAAAGCACACACATGCAGGCCCGTGGAAAGCGAGGGGGGAAGGGCCCTCTCCGGGCCCCCGCCCCTTCATTTTTGTACCTAATTTTTCCTGTCCGGGCTGGGTTCCCCTGCACACCGGGAGGGAGGGGGGCTCCAGCTCGGGTCTATTAATTAGACAATTTTATGATCAAATACTTCTTGTCAAGTTCCTTAAAAAGTTTGGAAAGATTATTATATTTTATTTTCAGAAAAATAGAAGTGGAAAAGAGGAATCCCTGCATTCTTCAAGCTCTATTTTAATGCTATATATACATTTGTAGGAGCTAGAAACCGTAAAATTCGACTATTTTATCGGTAATTTATTTTTAAATAACACTGTCGTCTAACGTTAGTAAACGTAATATAATTTGTTATCTTCCGCAGTAAGGCAACAACCATCCGGTTAATTTGACGGTAGCCCACTGGCAGGTAGCTCAATGCGCGTTCGCACTTGACGGCAGCCAAATTACATTGTTTCCGCAACCGCACTTGCAGGTAGCCTAACCACTTCGTTTTCCCACACATTTGGAATGTAAATAAACAATAAACAGGTGTTGCCACTTTAATTAAAGTATATATTGATGATGAATTTTTTTCTTCATATTATGGCATTGATATGTTTGAAGAAATTTTAAGAAAGAATCATATTGTAGTATATATATACAATAATAATAATGCATATATATATTCTTCAAACATATCAATGCCATAATATGAAGAAAAAAATTCATCATCAACATTACTTTAATTGAAGTGGCAACACATGTTTATTGTTTATTTACATTCCAAATGTATATGTATATATATAATAATATTATAAAAAGCCAGTTTCATTTTGACAGCTTTAAACCAATTTTGATAGGTTTAAACCAGTTTTGACCACTGGCCTGGTCAAAATAAAAAAAAAGTGGTTTTTTTGCCAACCCTGATTTGAGGAAAGAAATTTTACAGAAGCATCTCTCTCATCTTCATTAATCTATGATATCATTCCAAAGTATTGTTGGGGGGGGGGGGGTTTCTTGCATTTATGATATATTAAAAACAAACATTCTAAATTCTCAAAGTTTTTAAACCTAAACATCATCAAAATTACATATGAAAATGCACCATTTGACCAGTTTCTCCCTAAATTTACAAATATGTAACTAAATATGTAATTAAATGGAACTTTCCTAATAATAAAAACATTAAAATAAAAGAGAGAACACAGATTTTAGGTTTTCAAAATCTAACGTTTATTAAAATTTAAACTTCACTTTTAAAATAATTTTCAAAACATTTTACATCTCATTAACTAACAAATCCAATAAACAACTTAAATAAATAAATAGAATGGCCGGTCGTATAGTGGTAAAAAAAAAACGTTAGAATATTAAATTTTAAAGTTAACAATATTAAACTTATACAATTATTTATCAAAACTAAAATTTTAGATAAAAAAAACATCAGTTAGCCAAAAAGGGAATTTAGAACAAAATTTAAAAAGATAACCACAGGATTCGCAACTTAAAATATATAAGTCTAAAGGGGTCTTATTTCTGTGCTAACTCAAAACAATTGGAATAAAGACATATTTTAACTATTGAGAAATATTAGAATTTGGAGGAAAAGGAATAATATCACCAAGGCTCCAAGAAAAACGGCGGAAATCGGCGGGAGGCAGAATCACCAAACGTGCAGCAGATCCAGAGAACACCAGAAGAGGAAAATCCATGGCACAGGATCTTATTTCTGTCCAGTAGAAATCTGGAAAAACGATCGCTCCACGAATTCAGACTCCACCGGAGATTCTCCAAATCAGCCGGACGTCCAGTAATAAAAAAATCATTTCTCTCAACAGCCGCACCGGACTACTGACATCAAAATGGAGAACTTAACATGTGTCCGTCAATTGGGCTCGGAAATGCGAACTCCATTCATCATAAAATAGAACTGGCAGCTTGTCAAGATAAACATATTTCTAATTGGCCGGTAAGACTTCCTCGGCCGACATCACATAAATCGTGAAACATCTTGGATCATTATTTAAATGATATGAAACTAATTAGCATGACTCTTCATTCCGTCGCAGCTTCCAGACATAAACAACATCAGAGAGCACAGCGGCAAAGGACTGCTGATTGATTATAAACTAAACAAATCAATCCACATCTTGAAAAACAAAACACACATCACAGCCGGGAATAATGAGACATTTCAAGCCGAATTCGAACTACGGCTCGCGCCGAAGCGCTGAAAACAACAACTTTAACAGATCACATCTTGGGTTCCAATCAATAAACAGAAGAAGAAAAGAGCAAAGAGCAAAGAGATCGAAAAAGTGCGCGATTTGCTTATATACTGCGAAACATCGCTGCCACAGATTGTAAACAAAATTATCGATGAACGATAAAATAATTAATGACAGACGATTTTAATTTTACGATCAACCAATTAAAAACTCGAAACTTTAAAGAAGAGAAATGGAATTTCAAAGCAGACGAAAATTAAAAGGAAATGAAGTGAAACGATTTGGAAAATACGAATTCGGCAATAATTTAAATATGGACGATTCTGAAATATTTAAAAAGCTGTAAATAGAATAAAACTGTAAAATTGCGATGAATTAACCAATTTTTAACCGAGAGCAATAAATTTGGAATCAAATTAAAGGGAATAAAAAGGGCAATAAATGGAATCACAAATTAGCCAATTTAAATAAATTTAAATTGCTAAAACCTAAAAAGAACGAACTTTTGCCGTTTTTAACACAAAACCTATTGAAAAGAACCTATTTGAACAAAGAATATCAAAAACCTAAACAATTGGAAGATGAATAACTAAAAGAGAATGACTATGTAAATAAGACCCCTGAACACATTTAAACTAAAAACAAAATACCTAAAATTGTTAAATATCCAAAAGTATAACCCAACAACTCCTTCGAACGTCCCAAAAAAATTTTTCATTTGAAAAATGAAAAATTTTAGCTAACACATGACAAAATTTCGCGAAACGAAGGAGAGAAAAAAAAAAATCAAAATCTCAACTACAGCTGTAACATGAGCCATAAAAATCACATAAAAATCAAATTCCTTATAAATAAATCAATAATCACTTCACTAAACACTTTCATAATAACACTTATCATATTTCTCAACATTTCGTCTAAACTCTTAAACATACATATAGATTCAATATTAAATACTTCAACTTCATTGTAACTCTATATTATGAAAATTCATCAATTCATTTTTAAATGCTCCAACAAATATGCTATCAAAGAGAAGCAGTAGAAAAATAATAAACAGATCTCTATATCATTAGCTGTCATGAATAAACATAAATTTTAACGAAAACTTTGGACCAGCCAAAGAATTCCAATAATCTAAACAATAAATTTTGAAATGGTACCTTCAACATAACAACCAATAAATATAAATCAACAAATTCATCACCAATCTTTTCCTCTACAAAGAAAACTATCATTCGAAGCATAATACTCTATTTAAATAATATCAATTTTGGCTCAAGTTACAAACAAAAAAAAAATTGTGGAATATTTACCCCCAAAATAACAAACTCAATTCCCTAACAATTTGGAACTGAACTCAAATTTAACCGACTTGCTTACAAATTATACTATAAACTGATTACTTGGCAAATTAGGTCGTTTAAACGACAAATATACACTAAAATGACCTTATGCATCATTTTACACTAATAACAATAAACGCGATTCCAATAAATATGGTGCAACATCTTGCACTCTCAACAACAATAAACTCAAATATCATAACTGTATCTCTCTGGTAATCTCAAACAATTCTCATAAAAATCAAAAAAAAATTAAGACAAGGGGCCGAGGGTTGTGAGTCCTCTCAAAGGTTGTGAATCTTTTTTGAACCCAAAAAAATAGCACAAAAATATCCATCAAGTATAAGTAGTACATTTAAATTCACTAACAGCCAAGTGTATCACATTACTTTAACCAAAATATCAAAGAAAAATCAAATTACAAATCCCCATTTAAATTTCAAAACCAAAAGTACTCAAATTGCATTGCACAATTTTAAATATTCCACTTAAAAAAAATTTAATTCTCCTATAATAAAATGAATTTTTCCACTTTAACGACCAAAAAAATTTTAAAGACAGTGTTAAAAACATCAGATTCAAAATTAAGAACAAACACACTGATTTTATCACCACTCTATTTGAGTGTGAAAACCAAACACATGATCAATGTGAAGAACAAGATAACTCAAGTTGATATTTATGTCACACTCATGTTGGAGTGTAAAAAACACCTGCATTACCCAATTTTTCAATTAATCACCAGCATTTCATCATCTACATTCACACATCAGTGAGCATTTAAATCTCAATTCCAAATCAGAACATACAAAATTCTAAGTCGAAAAACTACTGCTTTAATTCTACACAATTTAACTTAATAAAAAAAAAATATTCTCATTAAATTTACTCAATTAATTTCACTCTATTTTATTAAAACAATTTCTAAGTTGCTGGGAGCGTGGGTTACAAAAACAACAAAATAAAAAAAATTTGTTAATGAGATGGGATTAGAACAAAAAATGTAAATACTATAAAGTGCGTTCTTCAAATACTTATAATCTCTTAAATTTATGAATTAAATGCAATTTCACACTACTTCAAATAATAAAATTCAAATCAAATTAATTTACATTAAGGAATGCTTAAATAAAAATTCTAAATGAAAAAGTCAAATTTAAAAGTTTCCTCAAAAAATTCTAAATGAAAATATTTAAATTAATCCTAAAATTTTAATCAAAATATTAAAATAAATTCCTCTAATTTAAATCAAGAACATTCTAAAACATCATGCCTCAGTTTAAGAACATATTAACATTTCAACAGTAATCATTTTTAGAATAAACCGAAATTTCATTTTTAAGAACAAAAACTATTAAGAACATCTATTACAGTTAGCATGAATAAGCCCCTAGACTGGTCAAACGGCGCCAATTGTTGGGGGGGGGGGGGCCGTGATCGTATAGTGGTTAGTACATTGCGTTGTGGCCGCAATAACCCAGGTTCGAATCCTGGTCACGGCACCAATTGTTGGGGGGGGGGGGGGGGTTTCTTGCATTTATGATATATTAAAAACAAACATTCTAAATTCTCAAAGTTTTTAAACCTAAACATCATCAAAATTACATATGAAAATGCACCATTTGACCAGTTTCTCCCTAAATTTACAAATATGTAACTAAATATGTAATTAAATGGAACTTTCCTAATAATAAAAACATTAAAATAAAAGAGAGAACACAGATTTTAGGTTTTCAAAATCTAACGTTTATTAAAATTTAAACTTCACTTTTAAAATAATTTTCAAAACATTTTACATCTCATTAACTAACAAATCCAATAAACAACTTAAATAAATAAATAGAATGGCCGGTCGTATAGTGGTAAAAAAAAAACGTTAGAATATTAAATTTTAAAGTTAACAATATTAAACTTATACAATTATTTATCAAAACTAAAATTTTAGATAAAAAAAACATCAGTTAGCCAAAAAGGGAATTTAGAACAAAATTTAAAAAGATAACCACAGGATTCGCAACTTAAAATATATAAGTCTAAAGGGGTCTTATTTCTGTGCTAACTCAAAACAATTGGAATAAAGACATATTTTAACTATTGAGAAATATTAGAATTTGGAGGAAAAGGAATAATATCACCAAGGCTCCAAGAAAAACGGCGGAAATCGGCGGGAGGCAGAATCACCAAACGTGCAGCAGATCCAGAGAACACCAGAAGAGGAAAATCCATGGCACAGGATCTTATTTCTGTCCAGTAGAAATCTGGAAAAACGATCGCTCCACGAATTCAGACTCCACCGGAGATTCTCCAAATCAGCCGGACGTCCAGTAATAAAAAAATCATTTCTCTCAACAGCCGCACCGGACTACTGACATCAAAATGGAGAACTTAACATGTGTCCGTCAATTGGGCTCGGAAATGCGAACTCCATTCATCATAAAATAGAACTGGCAGCTTGTCAAGATAAACATATTTCTAATTGGCCGGTAAGACTTCCTCGGCCGACATCACATAAATCGTGAAACATCTTGGATCATTATTTAAATGATATGAAACTAATTAGCATGACTCTTCATTCCGTCGCAGCTTCCAGACATAAACAACATCAGAGAGCACAGCGGCAAAGGACTGCTGATTGATTATAAACTAAACAAATCAATCCACATCTTGAAAAACAAAACACACATCACAGCCGGGAATAATGAGACATTTCAAGCCGAATTCGAACTACGGCTCGCGCCGAAGCGCTGAAAACAACAACTTTAACAGATCACATCTTGGGTTCCAATCAATAAACAGAAGAAGAAAAGAGCAAAGAGATCGAAAAAGTGCGCGATTTGCTTATATACTGCGAAACATCGCTGCCACAGATTGTAAACAAAATTATCGATGAACGATAAAATAATTAATGACATACGATTTTAATTTTACGATCAACCAATTAAAAACTCGAAACTTTAAAGAAGAGAAATGGAATTTCAAAGCAGACGAAAATTAAAAGGAAATGAAGTGAAACGATTTGGAAAATACGAATTCGGCAATAATTTAAATATGGACGATTCTGAAATATTTAAAAAGCTGTAAATAGAATAAAACTGTAAAATTGCGATGAATTAACCAATTTTTAACCGAGAGCAATAAATTTGGAATCAAATTAAAGGGAATAAAAAGGGCAATAAATGGAATCACAAATTAGCCAATTTAAATAAATTTAAATTGCTAAAACCTAAAAAGAACGAACTTTTGCCGTTTTTAACACAAAACCTATTGAAAAGAACCTATTTGAACAAAGAATATCAAAAACCTAAACAATTGGAAGATGAATAACTAAAAGAGAATGACTATGTAAATAAGACCCCTGAACACATTTAAACTAAAAACAAAATACCTAAAATTGTTAAATATCCAAAAGTATAACCCAACAGTATCACAAATGATCATACTTGCAAGCGAGAAAACATTCAGAATACACAGATCGTCAGTGTGTTTGTACTGCACTACACAGCCATCACTGAAGTAATGTATCTGTTTGATGTGTAGAAAATTATCTTTTACTCTATACCATATTCACATCATGTTTTAAATCATCAGAAATAATGCAATGAGATGAGATCATCTCTCCATCAAGATTTTTATAATGCACTACCACAGGATGAAAAGTATAAGATTCAGAAGTCCAGTGGTACCCTTGTACTTCATCTTGGATAATGAATGAAAAGCTTTTACTGAAATCTAATAGAATAATGGCAGTGTGTGCTGGAAGGTTTTCTTTTAAATTTTAAGGAAGAAAGACTGACTTTGGTATGAAAGAATGAGGAATCAAATGTTCTATTTTGTCTGTTAGATCATCAATGACCTCATCTAGTGTCAAAGTGGTTTTGATCAAATGAGTTTGATCCGTGGAAATCCATTATGAAAATTCAATGAGGGGGGGGGGGGGTCACTTCTATCAAAATCTTCAAATTGAGATTCTAAGTGGCTGACAAGCTTTTTTTTTGTAGGACATTTATTGCAGTAACTGAGTATGCATTCCCTGTTTGGATCCTCACAGAGTAGAAGCTCTGTATATCCTTACAAGTGTCTTCTATTCATGCCACATGGCAGAAGTAAAATGGCATTCTGGTGAATGGTATACACATATACTATTCCATTATATAATCAGCCAGAACACACTACTTTGGCCTCAAAGCATAAAACTTTGAGAAACCTACTTTAACACTGAGATACCCCTCTTGAAGCCTGCATTCAATTCTGGGAGGTTACCCAGTATTAGCTGCTTTCTGTGATACAATTTTCCACTGCTAACCACATCCTTCATTCCTGGCATTATTCTAGACTGCTCGTCATTCTAATAAAAGTTTAGAACCTTGCAGTTTCAGGTGGATGAAAACTTCCATCTCTGGGATCTTGTTCAGCTAAAATTCATCTTTTTTTAAAAAGCTTCTATGCCCTGCGAACTGAATAAGCAGATACACTGTACCTTGAATTTTTCTTTGTGGCCATGAAAGAGAAGCAGGAATAGTTAGTATCTTGATTTGCTTCTTCCTTGAGGTGCATTTTATTGAATTTTTCATCACCTCTACAAGTTTGTTCATATCACATGCTTTCTCTTTAATCACTATCTCTGCTTTAGTCTCTTTAGTTAAGATTTCAACATGTAGCACTTTTTCCATTTTGACATGAACGCTTTCCTCAAAATTTTCTATCTTCCTCTTATCATAAGATGTCTTGCTGTGCTCAGATAAACCATGTAATCTTAAAGGCGAAGAACCTGCCTCGGTAAGATATATGTTCAGTTTTTCTACAGCTTCTCTCTCCAAATTGGTCTTTTATTCTAAACTTATCCCAATATCTTCAAGTTGAATGCAACTGTATTCAACAACACCACTCTCTTGAATCTTGATCTACATCACTATAAGTAATTTTCCTACATCTACAGCATGATTTTTTGCCTGGCTTGGATAAATTTTAAGAGAGTGCACCATATAGTTTTGCTCATAAAAACACTAGAAGTAGACTGACTGATAAGCCAAGTCTACATTCTCTGACATCCAGCTAATCACTGCATGATGATTCATGCAGCCCAGTCACATGTATCGAAACATTTTAAAATACCTAATATTTTAAATATTTCTGAAATTAATGAAATTAATTATTAAATAATTAAGCCTAATTTGATGTACTCATAATTGTATACAATACTCAATTTTTAATTTTTTGGAACATTTTTCTTGCTAGATCTATTTTCTTACATGTCAGCATTTAATGTTACTGACTGTAATTTTTTCTTTTTTTTAATTATTATTCATGATTAGCCAATTTTAATTTCAAATACCCTTAAACTAAAACAAGACTGCACATTTTAAAGAAATATAATCCATAATCTATAGATGTAATAGAAAAATGTAATAACTAATATTATGTTAAATTTTAAGATGAACTACTTTGTTCCATTAATTTTTTCTATTACAGCTATGGATTCAAAGACAATTGTACAAAATGGATACCCAGCAGTCATTCTTTTCCACAATGTCCAAAAAATGTAAAATTTTCGTTACAAGGAGTAAAAAAATCAAAAATTTCATTCTTTGTAGAGAAAGAGCATGTCTTTGCAATAATTTTCAACATCAAAAACTTTAGGTTCCATCATGCCCACATGCTGAAAATTTAGATTTTCCAAATCTAGTTTTTCCACCAAACAAATTAGGCTACAAGTACATTATTAACTTTTTTGAGGCATTTATAAATTCTTTTGAGTGCTGATGTATTTTTTTCTGAAATCCTCATAATTCCATTAAGCTTTGTGCAAAATTTCAAAGAGATCTGATCATATGGTTATGGAGAAAAAAAATAAAATATAAGCAAGGGTATCTTATGCCAGGGGTCTTAAGAGTGACAGACAACACAGATTTAATGAAATTTTAAAGTACTATAAAATTTAAACTGTTTGAGATAGAGTGAAAAAATTTAAGGGGGGTTACTTTAAATCATAAGGGAAAGGTGTATACACCATGTTTTATAAAAATCCGAGATAGTGAGTGACATGACCTCGTTGAAATAACATGGAATGACCCGATCCTATTGCAAGTTATGAGCTTTTCCAAAAACAACTAAGCAAGTCGCCGAAAGCAGCAGTTAGTAAATAATATCAGAAAAAATGTTTTCGCATATTCCATTACAACTGGCAAAAGTTTGAAGTTACTGCATGATCATCTAGACACAACTTACTATTTCTTTCCTATCTTCTTGTGTTTTGACTTTGACGGATTCAACATAAACAAACAGGAGCTCCTGAAAATGGTACAAAATAACCCTAGTCTGGAAAGTTATATTTCTAAATATTTTTTTAGAACAAAAATGTTCATTTTACCCCAAATGCATACCAATTATGGAATAATTTAACAAAATTTGAGTTTTAACCATGTGAAAAGGGGAATGTATTGGCATAACAATTTTCCCCTTTCTGCTATTTCTATTTTGTTTCTTTTGATGGAAAAAAGTATGGTGGGGGATATTTTCTTTGACTCTAGAACAGGTCTTAATCGTATTATTTTTATTTATTTATTATGGATGATAACAGGCAGTGGAAAGCATTGCTCTCTTAACAAAGGGCTAAGCAGGGTGCTTTTCTCATTAAAAAATGGCAAGAGGGTGCTGCTCTTCTAAAACAGCCTGGGGCAGTTTTGCCCATACAAATTAAGTACTCCCTACAAACATCTATCATGGGCCCCTTCCTTCATATTTAATTTTCCCCTATGTGATTTTTTCATGTCTTCTCCCACAAAAAGTACATTGAAGGTTTGTCCTCCCTTAAGTGATACCCATATCCCCCTCCCCCCCTGACATGGTCAGTTTTATCTGAGTGAAACTCTGCAGGGGTGATAGTGGCAATATTTCATTTTTGCCTGTTCTAGTGCAAGGTTATTTAGGCTGTAATTTTGTGTTACAGAATTTTTACCATTTCTTGTAAAATATTTTAGTTAATTTGTAGAATAATAAAATAAAAGTTGATTTTCTATAATTCAATGTGCGTTGCATTATTATAATAATACTGTTTAATTAGCCCTTCCAGTCATTTCAGTGACGTTGTGTCATTCAGGTGACATGAATATTTTCTCTCATAAAAAAATATAGATTAAATTATTAGAATTCTAGAAAACTTTGAAAAGATCAATCTTGAATGATATCTATTTGCAAAAATGAGGCCAGTAAAATCCATTTACAGCAAAGCTATGATAAAGTTATCTCTAAAAATTTACACCAAAGAGGAATTTCATAAAAAAAAATTATATTTTTGCAAAATAATTACATAATATTTACACATTATGCATGAGAAATTATATGTTTGCATTGTTTACTTGAGTTGGTGTGCGAAACAAAAATCTAGTGTTTTGATATAATACATTTTAGATACAAAAAAACGTGTTGCCAAAATGATGTTTTTAGGTATCAAGTTTGCATTCAAACTATGCATTAAAATTCCAATAAATCATGCTAAACAGCTCAGTCATCTTTTAAAAATCTTAAAAAACATTACCAAGAACTTATTCCAAGCAAAAGTTTCTCTATGAAGTTGAAAAAAAAAAATGTCTGGAACACGAAAATTGGTAGTACTTATCAGAAATTCAGCCATAAAATACAAATGGATTTTAAACTTACCTCTCCAAACAGAAGCTTTAATTAAAAATTTATATATTTCAGGAAGTAGCCAGAAACAATTTTCGAGGAAGGGGGGGGGGGGGGGGGGGTTGGCTCATAAAATGCAAAACTTAAATTTTTCTAGATGTAATTACTTAGGATCACAGTGAGACAAAAATATAAAATTCAACAAAGTTTTAAAATTTGATACTTTAACCTTAAAAATACTTTTAAAACAAAATAATTGAAAATTAAAAGTAAAGGCTATAAAAAATTTCGGAAGATGGGTGAACCCCAACCTTCTGGCTCAGGTCTTGTTTTTAGATGAATAAATTGAATTTATGTGTTTTAGACTAGGCCATAACTAAAATATTTATTTTAGGTGGGTGGGGGGAGGGATGTTTCTTATTTCTATTGGCTTATAAAATGCAAGACTCAAATCCTCAAAACTTGATTTGGTAACTCAGGAGAGGATGAATGGGTCAGAGTGAGTTAAAAAAAATATAAAATTCAATACAATTTTAAAATTTTATACTATGACTATATAAAACTTATAAAATAAATGAAAAATGAAGGTCAAGTTGACAGAAGGGGGCGAGCCTCCGACCCTCCCCTGACTACGGCCTTGCGTTTAGATTAATAAGTGGGTTAACTCATCTACTCGTAAAATAGTTATTGCTCTCCAGTTATTAGTTTGCTTTCATTTGCTGCAAATTGATAAAATCTGTTGAAAATACCAAAGAGTGCAATGTATTCCCATGCACTATTTTAGGAAAAATATTCCAAATGCCCCCAACTTGTTTTAGGAATTTTACTTGTAATTCACAGGAAATCACATACCAAATCCAAAAGGGTCAGATTGTGAAGCTTGTTAATTTGACATAAAATGATTCAAATATGACAGAAGAAAACAATGTTGTGCATACTTATTTTGAAGTATTATACAATAAAAAGAACAAACAGGCAGTGCAAAGTTATTAATTTTATGATTTAAATAAATTATATTTTTCACTTTTAGTAAAATTGAAGCATATAATTTTTAAGTGTAAATATAATGATATTCACAAGCTACATATCTAAATTCAAATAATGAAAATAATAACAAAAACAGAAAATTTAATGTGATTTAGTCATTTTACTTCTATGCAAGCTGAAATAATCATGAATATTTTAAAATAAAAATTGTTCGATAAGTTCTTAAATTGAAGTACTACAGCAAATATTGTTATAAAATCATTGTATATAAACATTTCCCAGTTATCTCTAATGAAAAACAACCGCGGAGTAATTAAAAAAAAGAACGATTTTAAAATTAAACAAGATTTTTTGTCCCGTTGCACCAAGAAGTGAATAATTTTGATCACTAGATTGATCAAACGAGTTAAATAATCAAATAAAATGATATCAAACCTTCTTATTAAATATTGGAGAATTGTAGCAATATCACGATCAGGATCACTGTCGGAATCTACGTCCAGAGAATTATTTACTTCTTCAAGTTCATTCATCCTTCGCTCATGGAAAATATAAGATCCCATACAAGGTAATAATAATAAAAAAAAATGTACAGTTTATGTAATCTTAAATTGCAAAAACAGTTTCCATTCCATGAGTCCCCGCTACAATTTGTTTTGATATATCAAATGAAGACGTACAAATGATAGTACAGCAGACAAAATTACGTAGGGATGAAATAAATCTTTAAAAAGTAAAATTAAACTAAGATAGATTTCAATAAATTAGACATAATAAATATAATTATACGTAATTATAGCAGATAAAATATTGACTTCTAGTTTAGAAATTAGTTCTCAAATTTGCTACATTTATATTTTTATTTAAAACCTTGGTGTATTTAGTAATGTCATATTTCATATTTTATTTCTAGCTATGTTTTGTGGACAAAGATGTATTACAAAAGTGCTTAAAATAGTTAATTGTTAAAAAAATGAGCAAAACTAAAAAAGTAATGGTTGAATTCGGTAATCGGAATAGCTAGTGGTCACGTGATGTAACCATTTGTTTAACGAGGCAAATGGCGCATCTAGGAGGAGGTCTAATCCTGTTTCAGCTTTTGATTTCATGAATGAAATATTCTTATTCAATGTTTTTAGAGTTTGGAAATTGCTGTAAGCATTTTAGATGTTTTGACTGATTGTGTAGGAACGTATATACGTTAAAATACATATGATAAACCTGTGAAATGTCAGAAAAACTGTCGGCATCGCACGTGCATTTGTGTACATTTTCGTTCTGCTGGGAGCGGATTGATTTTAGTTCCTAAAACCACAAAATATATCCTATATAATCTTTTTAAATGTACAAACTATTGATTCAGTTTTCTATTAAATGCTTCTTACAATTTGTTTATGATGTATTTGAGTACCTTCTCTGTGTTATCCGAAGGTGCTAAGAGCTGTCAAAATTTTGTTATGGTGTTTATATAACGAATTGCGAGTTGTAATTCCTCATCCTGCAGCAGAATATTTATTAATGCTCTTGTGCACACAGCTTTATTAATATATTTGGAAGCTTTCTTGTTTTGTACGTTTAGTAATTTAAGTAAACGTCCGTTGTTGCATGCATGTTTGAAAACTACCCATTTTGTATATTATACAAATTATATTGCACATCATTAATGCCGTTAGCGATTTATGCATTAAGGTGCTACAACTCTCTTAACAAAATATTTGTTTCTTCGATAATTTGGATCTTATTTTACATTTATTTCAGCGGTTACTAAATTGGCTAGAGTAACTATAAACATCTTATGTTTACATGTGCTTGTTTTTATTTGTGGTTCTCATTTTCTTCATTTTTTAGTTATTCAAAGTCAATAAAAATGTATCATTGTGAACAGTATTATCTTTTAAATGAAATCATATCAATAATTATAAATTGCCTGGTATTTAACTATATCTTTGAAATGACCTTATTCAGTTTATGAAGATCTAGATATTATCAACATCGTTGCAATTACATATGTTTGTATTAGTTGAGAAATAGTTGCCCAAATTCTGTTTTGCTGTTATTTTGTAAAAAAAAAATGTATTAAGAAATGGTTATGTTTTACAATTTTAAGTTCAGTACTGTTTCTTGCAGATATTAAACTAAATGACACAAAACTGGCTTTAAAAATTATTTTTTACTCAGCCAGTTGACTTTTTTTAACATTACATTAGTCTTCATTTTATAGAAAAGTAATTTATCATAAAAATTTTTTAACTTGTGATATTTTAAGTAAGCAAACAGCTTTTGTTTTAATACACATAATATAATATTTACTAAATCCATAAATTCAGTAACTGCAGCATATAAGACTAAAACTTGACCTTATTTTGATACTTATATAAAATAATAGTATATTAACATAAGCACAAGGTAAATAATCTATGCATTATAAGTGGTGTTGCACCCAATATACTACTTCAGTATATACAATATTTAGTATATATAGGCAGTCAAACCGAATATTCGGTTTGGCCACTTACCTTAATATTCGACCACAATTATATTCAACAACAATAATATTTGGCCACAATACTTTAATATTTGACAACCGAATAGTAACATTTAAAATTTTTGAAAATTGGTAAAGCAAATATTTTTTTATACAGTGAGTGAAAGTTATAGTGATTAATATAAAAGAATGTTTGGATGTTAAGTTTTGCAGCATTTTAATTTCCTTAAATTTTACACCATATGAAATATTGTTTAAATACATATCTATAAAACATAAGCTAGTTATTTATTATAATTAAAGTTTAAGAGGTTAAATTATAGTGCAGGAACATTAGACGTTCTGAATTTTCAGGTTGTAGCTTATTGGAGTTTGGCTTCTTGCTTCTGAAAATAAATGTTCACTATCAACACTTTTAACTGATGCAGACAAGTACATTATGAAAAAGTATCCTTTATATAAAAAAAAAAGTTTGCAAATGATATGGTAATGTTTGAGTTTAATTGCTCAGTTTCAGGTTTGATAAAATTATTTGAATTACATAAAAGATGATTAAGATAGCAGAAATTCACTCAAATAAATTATAATGGTAATTTTAAGCAACTTAGGTTTATGTGTAAGATAAAATGTTAAATTGTGCAAGATGCTCTATAACTAAAAGCCATGATTATTAGAAATTAATTATCAATTTATGAGAAAAGGCTCAAAACATGAACCAATTCAAATAGCCATTTACTTACTATATTCATTCATTTTTTGATGGATTTATTTAAATTAATAATTATACTTAAAATGTAAATGTATTCATATAAGGCACAAAATAGTTGAACCTTTTCTACTTTATATTGGCATAAGAGTCATGTTCTCTAAACAGGCTTTTTCATCTTTTTTGTTACAATATATGTTTTTTCTATTTTTTAACCTGTTTTCTGCATTATATTTTAACATGGGTTGTTTAAACTAAAAAAAAAAGAAACACAGTAGCAGCGATCATTTTGGAAAAATTAAATAGAAAATGCAAATTTTTATTTTCAAGACAAGTAAACACAACATGACAGGGGAATGACACTTAATATAGACAACTGCTTTGTTAGTATGTATACTATATATATAATATATCATTAGAAAAATAAAAAAAATGTTTTGCTTTAGTTGCAATCTTATATTTGGAACTAACTTCTTATTTGTTTTATCTTCTAAAATGAAAACCTAGTTTTTGAATGTAATTCACCTGTTTTAATGTCATTTCCTTGTCTACCAAGAAGACAGGGGAATGATAAATTATGTGATTTTATTTTCTGAGCATATGAGTTTTATTTGCATTTAAGCTTAACTTGGTATCTAGTTTGCTACACTAACTAGGCACACATATGTTAATATATATATATATATATATATATATTTACTTTTTAATTCTGAGAATAATTAAAGACAGGTGAATGACAGGAATAAAAATACTTAACCAAAATTGTTCAGTTTTATAACATTTTCCTGCACAGAATGATTATGGACTTTAGTAAAAAAGAATAATACTTTAATTATATTTTGTCATCTATGTACAGAAAGAAGTGTTAAAATTTAACGACAGGTGAATAACAAAAAAGCTAGGGGACAGTTGTAAAAGGTTAATTTAAAAGATTGCTCTAATGCATAATGGATTTTTTATTACTTGTATTTTGAATTGTCTAATTTAATATAAAACATAAAATTAAAAGAAAACTAGAAAGTGAAGGCTTGTAAATGAAGTTGTGATTTCATTATTTGGCTGTTGGGACCCACAGGGGAATGGGGAATGACATTTAATAAAAAAACTAAATTTTGAAATTAAAAATATAAATTGTTTCTTTAGTTTATGGATGATAAATATGAACTACAATATAGTAAAACTGATCAGTGTCCAAAATCAGACCTAAGTCATGCAAACTTTTATTACAACACCTGGGACATATAAAACTCCTGTGTACAGAAAATGGCCATAAAATAGAAATAATACTGTAAAAATTATAATTGAATATTTCATAACATTCTGTGTTTGGTGTCTTGATTAATTTCTAAGTAATTCTTTATTAATATTCACATCAACTGTTTAATGTCCCGTCCCTTAAGAATAAATTTAAAATATGCAAATAAGTTTACAGTATATAAAATATTTTATATTATATTTTGGGTGATTGATAGAATAGCCCACCACTGCTCCCTATCGCGTCCAGTTGGCACTAAGTGACGTGCTCCAATTGCATTTTATGTTCATTGCGTTCGGTGTTCATAGCCAAATTTAGTAACCTATGGCATCTAATCAACTTTTTTTTTTGGCTGCTGCAATTTTTTAGGAAATGGGTATGGCATCACGTTTATTCCCCTTTTTTTTTTGTTCAGCACGTGTATTTGTTGAAATACTTTATTGAGTGGTCTTGTGATTGAATTGAGTGTTGATTAAGTTTCTTAGTGACAAATGGTTTTGTGAGTAAGAAAGAAGCAAATGGTTTTGGGTGAATGCTGTTTAGAAAAACATGGTCACATGAATTTTAGTGAGAAAGAGTCCAGCAGAGAAATGCTTTATAGGCTGGAAAGGTAAGAAAACAGTGATTGATTAGTGTATAATGAAAGGGTTACTGAGTGACTGAATTTCTGATAGTCAATTTCGTGTCCTTTGAGTTAAAAAAAATATAAATAAGACTAATATTTTTTGCAGTATTTGTTTTGAATTCAATCTGTTCTATGTGGTTTTCAACAAAAAATATTTTTCAATAATATTTAATATAGTTTTCACCTCATTAAGCTACAAATTTGTCATTTCTGTCACTGTCACCCAGTGATAAGTTTTCATCTCTTAATTACAACAGCAGAAAACATAAATAATAAAAATAAATAAGTGAAGTTTTAGAAATTGCAATTCTAAAAATTCTAATGATATTTTTTTGCGAAATTACTTTTGCATGCTTGCCCCTGAGAATCTGCAAGTACGACAATGTCTGAAAAATTGTCATTTTAATCCACTAGATTTCGACAGCAATGATTTTAAACCATGTGAAGAACATCATTTTGAATTATATTCCATATCTGTAATCAGATAAGTTTTAGAACATTTCTAGGTAACAGGTAAACAAAATTTTATTCATTTTTGATGCGTATGTTTATTCCCTGCCATTCCTGTCCTGTATATAATTATTGTTAATATGAATGAAAATTTTAAAATAATTTTTAGATAATTATTTAAGTAATTCTTTATTAATAAATATTAAAAATAAAAAAAAATATTATTATTATTTAAAATAATTTTTAGAATTTATCTTTTGGTAGCAAGTTTTGCATAGTATATATTTTGTTTTCTAGTGTAAGTTTTTATTTCCGTGTGGAACAAAATCAAACCAAAACGTCATTTCTGTCACATGAACAGAATGATTTATGTCACTGAAATGACTTATGGACGGAATCAGCTTTATAATGATTGTAGTCTTTTTTTTTTTCCTTTTCTGAGTTTTCGAGGATTATCAAGAATCAGAATTTCTGTGAAATTTTAGAAAAAATTTGAATACAGGGTGAAATATTTTAATCAAAATGTCCTCTTAATAAAACATTTACATTGTAAATTGGAATTTCAGAAAAATTTAATTATATCTGTTAATAGAAAATGAAATATTTTAATTAAAACATTTTTAGTAAAGCATTCACATTGGAATTTCTGTGAAATTTAAGAAAACTTGTAAATAAAAAATGAAATACTATTTAAATTAAAACATTTTTAATGAAACATGTACATTATGCAGTGTGTGTTTTGATTTTTCATGGAGCTGAGTTATTCTTATTGTATATAGCTTATGCGGATTGCATGTGCTCACATAGCGGTTAGGTACATGGTTAACAACTACTATTATGTACGTAGTATAGGCACACAGTTGACAGTTATTGCAAGAAAGCTATATAGCAAATTATGAGCTTTTTCAAAAAAGAATCAGTGCTGGTCATGTAAATAATATCATGAAATATGTTCTCATATTTCATTAAAGCCTGCAAAGATCTAAAGCTACTGCAACACACTCATTTAGACACAATTTATTATTTCCTTTTCTATCTTCCTGTGTTTTTACTTTGACAACATATTTTAATACTGGTTTTAGAGTAAAAATTTTTACAGAGTTCTTATTTTCAGAAATTTTTACGCAAAATGTATGCCAAATATGAAATAATTGTAACAAAATTTGAAGTTAAAAATAACTAAAGTTTTAACCAGATAGCATAACAATCTTCCCCCTTTCTGCTACTTCTATTTGTTTCTTTTGGAGGAAAGTATGGGGGGGGGGGGGATGTTTTCTTTGACTCTAGATCGAGGCTTAATCTTGTAACTTTTATTTATTTTTTATTATAACTTTTATTTATTTTTTATTTTAACTTTTATTTACTTTTCTCATAGCAAAAAGACAGCCCATAACAATCTTCCCCCTTTCTGCTACTTCTATTTGTTTCTTTTGGAGGAAAGTATGGGGGGGGGGGATGTTTTCTTTGACTCTAGATCGAGGCTTAATCTTGTAACTTTTATTTATTTTTTATTATAACTTTTATTTATTTTTTATTTTAACTTTTATTTACTTTTCTCATAGCAAAAAGACAGCCGGGATGCTATACCTGGGACAGGGCTCTCTATACAAATTAAGTGCATACCCCTTAAAATATTTATATAGGCTCCTTCATATTTGATTTTCACGTTTGAATTTCTCATGTCTTCTTCCACAAAAGCATATATTAGAGGTTTGCCTCCCCCCCCCCCCCCCCCTTCATAAGGATGGTCCTATTTTTGAAATTCTGTGGGAGTGATAGTGGCAGTGTTTAATTTTCCTATGTTCTAGTGTTTAAGCTGTAATGTTGTGTTAATAAATAAATTTTTACTATTTCTTTTCTTGTAAAATATTTTAGTTAATTTGTGGTTTAGCAAAATAAATGGTTTGTTTCAATGATTCAATACATGTTGTGTTATAATAATACTGGTTAATTAGCCCTTTCATAAAAATTTATTTCAGCGACAGTGTCATTTATATGACATGAATATTTCCTTTAAAAAAAAAAATTAGAATTCTAGGAAACTCTGGAAATATCAACCTTGAATGATAATCTATTTCCAAAAATGAGGCCGCCAATAAAATCAGTTTTCAGAAAAGCTGTGAAAAATCAAGATCTTTTATCAAAATAAAAACCCAAAGGCTGTATAGATATAATGTAGTCAAAAATGCAATTCCAGTAAAATTTATTTATATGCATTTCTTTTTATTTAAATCAAATAATTTACTGCTGTATTAACTCATTGTTTAATTCTGTTGCTTAGCAACATATCTATTTTCAAATATCAACTCATTGGGTTTAGGGTATGGTAGGGCAACCTGAACCTATAACTTCTGTTATCTGAAATTACCACTTTCTTGTACCTTAAGTCCATGACAACCTTCAAATTCATTTGTGTGTATATCTGCATTACATTTCAAATGGATGTAGTTTTTCCAAAGTACTGCTTTCAAACATGAATTTCAGGTTCATCCTTCATCCACAAATGTTGCAATAACTTCTGAAATTATTGAACTAGGATCATTCCATGCTATTTCAACAAAGGGTTGTTGCACCATTTTTAATATTTTTTTATATTTTGCATAAGTATTTACTATTTATACATGTTTAGAGAATTCAAAACCAATTTTAGAAAAGAAAAGTTTTTTACTATGTGGCAGAGAGGATCCTAGATGGCGCTTTAAACATGTACATTTTTGTGATTACAAGCATTTGTGCAAAATGCTATAACTTTCCTCCTAATTTAACAAATTAAAAATTTTAAAAATCCTTTTACTCAGAATAAAGTGCTGATAATTTTGGTTCAACTTTGACTATCATTTGATATATTTTTGAAAATTTAATGGTAGTCAAAATTTACCATTGAAATTTGAATTTCCTCATTTTCCGAGCCTGTTTTTCACTGAGAAGGAAACAATACACCCAAACTAAATTTATTTTGCAAGTACTATAGTAACAGTAGATTTTTCCTGAGGGGAGAAAACTGGAGTGTTTTGAACCCTTCCAAAATTTTTTCACTTGTGAAAATGGGCATTTAAAAAAAATTCCAAGTTTTCAAAAGCTATATCTCCAGTGGGGTTCACAGTAAAAGTCTGAAATTTATATTACTGAGGCTTCTATTAGATACAACATCACAATAAAATTTGGTCACTGTTTTGCATAGTAACAAAATATTTGAGTTCAAAGTTGTGAACACAATATGCTGTGTTTTTTTTTTTCTCCCCTGAAGGACAATTATACCCTTTTTTATAACTAATGAAGCATGAATATATATTTTTTTTATTTGTTGTAATAAAAACCAAATGAAAGTGTTGAAGACCAAGAAAATATATGAAATAACATACTATACAATTCATAACTACTAAAGCTGTTGACACAGAATACTATATTCAGAAGGTTCACTCCCATAGGAACCTATGGCAACATCGTTAACATTGGATTTCGCATAGACACTAGCGTTCGAGGAGCCAATCACCGCAGCTATGATGTAAAAAAGCTTGACTGCTAGATTTGGCGACTATAGCTCAGCTGGCGATTTTATGTTATACGGCCAAAGAAAAAAAAAATTACGGAATTGTACTTTTATCTGTAAGATGTGTAACTTTAAATAAATAAGCATAGATATATATTTAATTCATGTAATCATAAACTAAATAAAAAATTGACGCATTGCATCATTGTAAATCATTATACACCGAAATTTACAAGCTAACATACCCAAAAGACTGAAATATTGTATAATATTTTCAGCCTAAAAAGTATATTAGCGTGTTAATTGTTAAATTGCTTAGTTCTTAATTTATTCTGGAATGCTGTTAATATATATATATATATATATATTTTTAAATACACTAATATTCTTATAATAAATAACAAATTTACATAAATGCATTATCAAAGGTGTCGAACTCAATCGTTAATTACAAACGGGGAGAGAGGGTTATTTTCCACATTACGTCAGTTAGTAAAAAGCATGTAAAATATATACACATTCAATATCATATTTAACTTACTCTAGAAAAAGCTATCTAAATATCAATTTTTATACATTTTATATAAATGCGGAAAAGGTTTTTTAACTAATAATGCCACTGCTTCTTAGAATTTAGTCTAGTCGGCAGTGATAATACTGCACCAATTTCTTATGATGAACACGTGCATAGGATGAAGTATGGGATGGATAACAAATAATCATTTTATTTAAATAAAAATAAATTGCATACCTTGTAAACGTAATCCCTTTTCTTTTGGTAATCTATAAAAAATAAAATAATTGATTATGAAATCCAAAATAGCAGCGAAAGTATGTTTTCCACGTGTAAACATGCGATGATAGAACAAAGTTCTTCCAAGTACGAAGTGTTTCGTTCGGTGCCAAATAGGGTTATATTAGCAGAAGGTCTTAGCGAAAACCGTCACAGACCATCGCCAAGCGTGCCAACCATGATATTGGATATTATTTTGGTTGGCGGTTGAGGGTGCTGCTGTCGAGTGAAACGTCTGTTTATATTAGTCTGTGGCTGTTGAGTTCATGGAATGTCTCAACTTGTACAATCTTGTTTAGTGTAAGTGTACAAGTTGAAACAAGATATAAACTGTTTGATCCAGAAAAAACTTGCTGTCACAGGCAAGTATGAGTTCTGCATTTGCATTGTGTGTGAATTAGTTGACTTTTGATTAGTATAGTGTGCATGTGTGATAAAGTGAAGGTAAAGATGTGTTCTGTTAGAGCTAAAGTTAATGAGGATTGTCATAAGACAACTTATAGGCCAATTTCACTAACACTAAAGGATTTTAGTGAATTTAGCAATGAAGAAAAAAGTATTTTGGACTTAAAATTAGGAGACTTTGAAAATATTTGCCAGTATCATGAGAAGAAATATCTTGTTAAATACAATCACTTATATGGAAAGAACTGTTCTGATCCTTTTAGATGTCATACAAAAGTTACAACAAAAGGGCTTACTGAAATATCTTTACATGTAGCTCAAAGCCATCCAAACCTAGTATTAGTTCCAGGTAAAAGTTTATGCATTTCTTGTTTAAAAAAAATGTATAGTTTTAACAAAGATGAAACCAACGATGAAACATTTAGTCCAGTGTATCAAACATTAGATAACATAAATGTTGCATGTGACGCTCTGGGAGTTTCATCTGTTAAAATTCAGAAGTTTACCATTAAACAAAGACTAAAAGCTTTTTTTTAAAAAAGGGTAGAAAAAGTTACACCAGCAATGAAAAATAAACTAAGTGCAAGTTTGAATGAGTCTTTTGAAAATAATGAAGCTGATCTGAAAGAAGATGAATACACTATTCTCTTAAATAAGCTAAAAGAAAAATTTAAAGGAAGTTCGACAGTTTCAGAAAAAGTAAAAATATTAAGTTTAGTGCCTGAGTCCTGGTCAGTAGCAAAAACATGTGTATGAATTTGGTGCAAGTCAGTAACTTTGTAAGAAACACACAGGCATTAGTTAAGAGCTAGGGCATTCTTCCTAATATAGAACAAAGGAGGTCCAGAAATTTTCCAGAGGAAGTGATGATTTTTTATGAAAGTGATGAAAACAGTAGGATGTGTCCTGGTGTAAAAGACCATGTTTCTATTAGGAATACAAATGGTCAAAAGGAAACAAAACAAACAAAAAAAGACTCAATTCACAAGATTTTGAAGAAATAAACATCACCAAAGTTTCAACAGATCTTTCTCTTGAACAAGAAAAGGGATTACATTGTATGCATTTATGATTTTCATTGGTGGCATGCACAAATTATTGAGGTACAACAATCAAAGGACTGCAATGTCCATTTCTTCCATCCAGTGGGACCATCAACATCATTTAAAAAATCTGAAGCAGATACTGTTTGGATGCCGTATGACAATGTCTTACGTGTTCTTACTCCTTCTGAGTTGTCAACTGCTACTGGACGAACATGGAATATTGAACCCAGGTTGTGCAATGAGCTTACGGAACTTTTACAACATAAGATAAAAAGAAAGAAGCTAAAAGAACTTGCTAAGTGATATAATTTTTTATTTGTTCAATTGTTTACAACATGTAGATCTAAGCAGCAAGTAGCATGCATTTCTTGTAACTATAATGATAATTTTTTTTTATATATACATATAATTTTTGTTATTCAATTATTACAACATATAAGCAAGCAACATTTAATGCATTTCTTGTAACTATAATGATAATTTTCTTGCATATGTACATAAAAATTACCGTTAAAGCAAATAGAAATATACTGATTTTATTCACAACTTTGAACTCAAATATTTTTGTTACTATGTAAAACAAAGTGATCAAATTTTATTATGGTGTTGTTACCTAATAGAAGCTTCAGTAATATAAATTTCAGATTTTTACTGTGAACTCCCACTGGAGATAGCTTTTGAAAAATCTGAATTTTTTAAAACACCCATTTTCTCCAGTAAAAAAATTTTGGAAGGATTCAAAACACTCCAGTTTTCTCCTATTAGGTAAAATCTACTGTTACTATAGTACTTGCAAAATACCTTTGGTTTGAGTATATTGTTCCCTTCCCAGTGAAAAACAGGCTCGGAAAATGAGAAAATGCAAATTTCAATGGGAAATTTTGACTACCATTAAATTTTCAAAAATATATCAAATGATGAAACAAAGTTGAACCAAAATTATCAGCACTTTAATTTGCTCAATTAGAAGGAAAGTTATACCCATTTTGCACAAATGCTTGTAATCACAAGAATGCACATTTTAAAGTGCTACCTGGGGACCTCTCTGCCACACTATAAAAAATTTTTCTTTTCTAAAAATGGATTTGAACTCTAATAAAAAAATATTAAAAATAGTGCAGCAACCAATTTAAAGGAAATTTGTTGAAATAGCATGGAATGACCCACTAGCATTTCATTCTTGTATCATTAGATTTCAAATGAAATTGTACTTACAATTTATAGAAAAACATAATTTTTCAATGTTTACAACAGCTACAGTGAGTGAAATCACACAGCCCAACCTTACTGTAATTGTGTTCCGTAGCAACATATTTTTTTTTTATTTCTTTGCGGAACAAGTATCATTTGCATAATGCTATCTCAATGGAAGGTTTAATAGTGTGTTTTGTATTAATAATAATCCCTGGTTCTTGAAACATGGAACTAAATTTTAAGTGGACTATTCCAAATTTACCCCAAAAATTTCATCAAATTTGGGGCAGCCATTCTCCCGTGATAAGATAAACGCACAAGCAGACATATACAAACAGATTTTCAATTTTATTTATATAGATTTTAAACATACTTTGCAGGTAGTAGATGGCTAATTTCAAGTCTAGCCATTTCATGGTTATTTATACAAAACTATAAGTAGCCAAATGTTCTTAATGAAATAATTATATGTTCCAAGACACGAATTGCATATTACTTTGTAGAATTATAACTATTGGTATGTTATAAACGGAAAAGTGAAAATTATTTAAATAAACAAAACTGTGAACAAAAAATTGAGTTATAAGACAAAATTTGAAAAAGAAAATGCTATCTCATAGGCAAGATAACTGATTTTGATGTGATGCATAATATATTAAGAAAAATTAAAATCGTGACTATAGAATAAAAAGTATGTGCTTTTGAAAGTTTCTTGAATGTTCTCAAATGTTCTTTATGCTGTGAACTGATTTGATGGGTAATTTTACCTTTGCTCACTCTATTTTTAATTTGATTGTCCTTTAATAACTATGAAAGCAACTTTATTTGCACTTAATTAGTAAAATTCTGTTCAAAGGTGTTATACAAAGCTGTCTGAAAGAGCAAAGATTTTATTCAGCAATTCAGAGATCAGGAGAATTGTCAAGAATGATTCTAGTCATTTATGAAGCTCCTTAAAGGTAAGCATTATTTAAATTATATTTTACCACATTTTGGTTATTTTATACTGTATGTTGGAAAATATATTTCATTATAATGCAATTTGATAATATCTTTCCACTAATCTAGATAGATTTTGATCAGTTTGCCTGGATTGTGTTAATATAAAAACTGAATTTGTTTGTTCACTGATCACTTTATATATAGAAAGACATTTTTTGCTGATTAGGTTTTCAAAAGTTGCAAACTAATATTCAATATATACACTGTTACAAGAAGATATATGCACCCATAAGAAATTGAGCTACAGCTCTGAAGTTTGATATATATCTATCGTTTGAGCAGATATGCAAATGGTAAGAATTTGGGAGTAAAAAATTATTTTATTAAGAAATGGTGGCAACAAGGTGACATTTTAGTGAGCAGTAAATCCTTCCCTGGCTGCTATACAAGCAGATATTCGGTGTGGCATAGAGTCAATTAAGTTGCTTATATCCTTCTGTGGAAGATGTTTGCCATAAATTTGCTGCTTCAAAAGCACTGTATGATTGTGTTATGCATATTTCAACACTATATTATGGGGAAGGGGGCATTAATTATGAGAGGGTGAGAATTGAAATGTTTAACAAATTAATGAAGGTTTTGATAATCAGAAAAGTCAAAATCAAACTTCATTTTTATGGTAACTCTTTCTGTACCACCATTGGTCATAAGATGCGGAACCTTAATGACATCATCAGAGGAGGCTGATGCAACATCTTCATTAGTTAGATAAATAAAATTGAAACTTGTTGGCTCAGATCTTCTAAAAAGATTTACCGAATAATCGCTACCTTCTATCTTTATTACACTGCCAATGTAATGCAGTACACTGGATTTTGTTGCAAATTTTATTAGAACAAAATCTCCAATTTCAATGCTAATTCAAGAATCTTCAGATTTATTAAAATTACAGAATAAAATAATTCATTAAAGAACTGCGTAAAACAGATCTGGTGCTGGCGATATATATTTTAGAAAGATATATGTCTAAGGATTACTTTTTATGCAGAATAAACATAAATTGTGACTCATAGAAATTAAATTGGAAGAAATTAAAGCTTTACTCGAGTGTAGTCCAAAAAGTGGTAAATCACAAGCAATACCGAGTATAACTGCTAATATTTAATAAATAACAGAATTTTCTAATCTGAATTTACTATTTTTTTACATTTTGAATGCTTGTTTATAATTTTTAGATGCACTTTGAAAAATGACCACTGTTCCTGTCACCCGCAATCATTCTCTGGATGAAGAGGAGTTGCATAATCATGGTGCATCGAGAATGTTAGATCTGAGTGAGCATAAATTCTCTGAAGTCGGTCATACTGATTGGATTGAAGCTTCCTCAACTGACATAAAACAAGGTATAATTTAAGCTTTATATGACTCAGAATATCAGTTTAATATAGCTTACATTTTTTACTGCATCAGTGCTAGGCTTGGGTGATATATCTATACATTTTGAAAAAAAAGTGTGAAGTTGACATTCGCATACCAGTTTAAAGATTCTTAAATGGGTGATACACTGTAATTTCCCAATGTCCATAGCCAATGCTAAACACCAATCTTGAGATCGATTCTTCCGGTTTTAGGATTTTCTTAGTGCATGCTATGGACATTCCTGGTGCCTTCACCGACTTTTGATGCTGTGGCACCAAAGAATTTTATACTGATTAAGAATTATTAGAATCTATTAAGATACTTCGCCTTTTGATTTTCACGTTGATATTTTCTCAAGATACGGATAATACATATAATCTGTGGATTATCTCTTCTTGAAATTTCGTAATTAAGTGGAGCATGAACCATCTATTGATTTTTATCGCATTCACTATGTTTTAACGTAAAAATAACTTAATGTTCTGCTTTTACAATTTATTCTTAAACTGGCAAAATCTACAACAATCAAGTTCTTGATCACGAAAAAAACTTTTAACTTCAATATTCTGCATTCCAAGCTCTTTCATGTTTTTCTTTTTTTTGATTGCAAAATAGATGTAAATTATTGACTGGAATGTTTTTAATAGATGTAACGGGGAGATTGCTCTTCTGTGCAGTAATGACATTAGTTAACTTTGATGGTTGTTTATAGGAAAAGGAGTGAGGGGATGGGCCAGGAATGGGACTTAGGCATGGTAAAACCCTTTTTAAGATATTTACCAATTCATGGTTGAGGGAGATAGTTTGTCACCATCATGATAGGGTCTTGTTCGGTGGGAAATGTGAGATTACAGTGGCTATGCAGGAAATTGCTTGTCGTATCTGGATTTTTTTTGGTAAGTTTTATATTGATTTTTTTTAATTAATAAAAAGTTTTATTTTAGTTTCTATTTCTCTTTTATTTAGTTTAATAACAGGTCTTTTAAGTATTACATCTTATTACCGTAAAATGTGTGAATTTATGGGAACTGCCATATTTTGTTAGAAAATATGGCGATTAGTTCATGGGAGCTGCTAAAATACAGTAGTTATCCCATAAATTTGTATATTGTTGAATTTGAAATGCTCGAATTTCGCAATTCATAGGGTGGCCATAGACTTGGAAAACCTGGAATTATCAGGGAATTTTATGCTTCTGGAAATATCAGGGAATTCTGTTGAAAGTTGGGGGGAAAGCTACGAATTTCTGATATATATATATTTTTTTCATTTTCTGACTTTATAGTTTTCTTTTAGCTGAATGAACAATTCTGATTCATTTCATGATGTCATATTTTTCATTTTGCATTACAAGACTCATCACTCATCTACTTTAAATATATTTCTGAACAAGTGGCTGCAGGGAGAGTTTTCATTAAGAACAGGTGATGTGACCTTGATAAAGATCTTTCGAGGGGATTGTTTTAGGGAATTATCAGGGAAAAGTTGGGAAAGTATCACGGAATTTCAAAATTAATTTCTTGTGACAACCTTGAATTTAGTTCTGTGTATAACTGAGAGTCCAAAAGTATTAATTTGCATCTATTTTCATCTTCTAAATATTCCATATCATAGCGATATATCTTTTATATTTTTATAGTGCGAGTAAAAATAAACAAATATTTTACTAAACTAAATCATTTTTCAAATAAGTTGTACATTTGTGTAATTCAGTTTTTTTCCCACCTGCGTTGTCATTCAGATTTTAACCACATGCATTGCTCACGTGATTAACATCATGATATATCACGATGTTAGACTGCCAATGAATCACAATATAAAAATTGCCACATTGCCCAAACCTAATCATTACATACCTGCTAACTGTTTTGCATTATGCTTAAAATGTATGCATTTTGATTTCTTTTTATGCCTTTACTGATCATAGTCTTATTTTTATACATTTTACTCGATTAATTCCCACCCCACTCTATTTTTTATTCTTTATAGACCAGATTTCTGAACATTAATATGAGTTTATGCAGTACACAAAGATCATGTGTCTATAAAACCTAAACAATCTTCGTGGCTGCGCCATTCGGTACTACCTCTTGTTAATACTTAGTGCAGCCATGATTGATCAAGCTAGTGATGTCTCAACTCTAATCCCATTTTTAAAAATTAAGATATTTAATTGCATGGCAGCTTTACTGATCTATATTTTTTCAGTATAAACTTGTATGAAACATTATTTTTTTTCATAGTTGATTGTTAAATTAGATTATGCATATTTTATGACTGAAATTTGGGGGAGGGAAGCATCATGTAGAAGTTTTTCTGGTGTATATATTTTCCAGGTTGACAGGTATGTCAGTAAAAGATTGATGAAAGTAAGAAATCTGATTTAATGATTTTGAGGCCTCAAATGATACTTGATTGTTATTTTATTTTCAATGTCCACGAAAGTGCTTCGTTTGGTTTGTCCTCCCTAAATTCAGATTACCCCTTCAAGACTGGCATCTTGTGAAATGACCATAGTCACAGGACCAAGCTTTCATAGACAAATGCCACCTCATAAATGCCAATCTGTACACACTAAAATGAAAATCTCTCTCAGAACAGAAACCCACTCTCCATCTTTCTGCACAAAGAAGACTTATATCTAGCAGCAATTCTTTTGAATACCAAAAGAAATGTTTGTTAGCATAGGTGTTTTTGTGCCCGTCAGATTCTGTTGACACCCAGATTGTTAAATAATCTCATAATAAAATACTACTCTACTCTTTGTAATTATCAATATATCCATCAATTAAATATTTTTTTTTATGATTTACATAATGTTTTACTGAAATTTCACCTTAAAATTACAACTTACACAATTGGTACATTTATGCCTCAGAATTGGAGGGAAGCTATCCTCCAATTGAGGGAATTGAGGTCTTGTAATCCATTTGAGGGACGCTATCTTCTATTGCTTCATTTCACTGCATGCCACTGGTTGGAAACTAATCTCCTTGGTTGGCACAGTGTTTAAAAAGTTTTCTATTCATTTATATTTGGAGTACTGTTTCAATGATTAGTGTAAATAGTTTATTACAAGTACAAAAAAGGAAAAGGGTTGAAATAATGGCTGTATGGCATGATTTTATTTTTCCCAATTCTGCAATAACCTTGTTTTAAGCATATTGATACTCTGAAATATTCTTTGAATGGCTTGGAAAGCAATTATACTACTTTTTCACTTGACTGATAATGGTCCAGCATGCTGTTACAGTGTCTAGAACTAATAGTGTGCCGACCGCCTATACCTCCCAATGCTGGGAGATGTTCCTGAAAAGCCGCCTCCGCCAGACGGCGTTGGTCTCGAATAAGCGGTCTAAAGCGGAGGAGTTAACATTGAAACAAATGGGAATTTATTGCAAATGAAATGACTGATATCTTTCGAAATAACTGAAGAATTTGTGTGAAATTGGGTGTGATTATTGTAAGTGGTATACACAAAAAGTCATTTGATTTTCAGAGAGATTGAGCTAGGGATATATTCTTATTTTTTAAATTTTATTTAACTTGATCTGGTGTTCGTTCAAACATTTGAGGTCCAAAATAATCAAGTTCATTTATCATAGTAACGCGAAATTCGTTATGACGTTTCCTCTTGTGGCACATTTCAGTTCTTTCGATTTTGAAGCATATCGGGCTAGCCCGTCCTGGGCCCGCCATAGGTTACCTGGTTTTAGAGAATATCTCGAAAATCAGAGAACATTGGAAATCTAAGTTTAATATATCGTTTTCTTTTGGGGTGTATTTTAATTCTTTCAACCGTACCGGGTTAACCCGTCTTAGGCCCGCCTTAGAAACTCACCCGTTTTTGCGGTATAACTCGAGAACAGGTGTATCTAAAAATTCGAAGTTTAGAATATCTTTGCCATTTGCTGTATATTTTAACTCTTTTGATAAAAATTTTATCGGGCTAGCCCGTCCTGATTTTAACAAAAGGAATATATCGTTTTCTGAGAATAACTAAAAATTTGGAGCATCTAGAATGTATAAATTTAATATGTCATTGTCCTTTGGAGTATATTACATTTCACCTCATTTCGAACCGTATCGGGTTAGCCCGTCTTGGACCTGCCATAGAAATTTACTCGCTTTTAAAAAATAAATCGATCAATCGGAGTAGCTGAAAAATATAAATTTAGTATATCATTTCCGTTTGGATGGATTTTAATTTAGATTTTGAAGCTCGTCGGGCTAGCCCGTCTTGGATCCGCTGAAGAATGCATTAGTTTTTGAAAAATAAGACGAGAACCGAAGTAGCTAAAAATTCCAAATTTAACATGTCGTTGGCTTTTGGGGTATATCTAAGTTTCTTCGGATTTGAACTTTATCGGGGTAGTCCGTCCTGGGCCCGACATAGAAATGGACCCGTTTTTTAGAATACCTGGAAAATCGGGGAAAATAGAAAATATAAATTTAGTACATCCTTATTTTTTGGGGAATATTTTAATTCCTTTGTTCTTGAACCGTATCGGGCCAACCCGTTTTGGGCCCGACTTAGAAATTCACTTTTTTAGTGGAATAACTCTAGAACAGGAGTATCAAAAAGTTTCAAGTTTAGAATGTCGTTGTCATTTGCGGTATGTCTAAGCTCATTGGATTTAAAACCTGGTCGGGCTAGCCCGTCCCGGTCCCAACAAAAAGAATGTATTCGTTTTTTAAGAATAACTCCAAAACTGTAGCAGCTAGAATATCTAAATTTAGTATATCATTGTTTTTTAGGGTATATTTTATTTCTTTGGATTTTGAACCTTATCAGACTCGCCCGTCTTGGGCCCGACAGAGTGGTAATGTACTCATTTTTCGAGAATAACTCGTAAATTGGAGCAGCTAAAAAATTCAAATTTAGTATATCAATTTCTTTTGGGGTTTATCATAATTTATAATTTGAACCTCATCGTCTTGAGTCCGTCTTAGGAATGCGATCGTGTTTGATGAATAACTCGAGAACCGGAGTAGCTAAAAATTCCAAATTTAGCATGCTATTGTCTTTTGTGATATATTTCATTTTTTCGAATTTGAACTTCATTCAGCTAGCTCGTGTTGTGCCTGCTATAGGAATAGACTCATTTTTTTAGAATAACCCGAAAACTTCAGCATCCAAAAATCCCGTCACAAGACTTTTCTTTCTATTATACTATGTAGTACGAATCACTATATTACTATGAATCTTTAAAGTGCACTGTGGACTGGTTTCGCATTATTTAATTCTCTTGCATATAAGCGTAGGCAAGATCTAGGATAAGGGGGGGGGGAGGGTCGACGATCGAATGTGGGTTTACACAACAGTACAAAATACTTTCTCAAATATAATCCCTAAGGAGAACTAATGTAATTGTTTAATTGTTTGGTAAATGATAATTTTTCTCCAATTTTCGAGTTATTTTCCAGAAACGAATGCATTCCTAAGTCTGGGCAAAGATGGAGTAATCTAATAAAGTTTAAAATCCAAAGAATTAAAATATATCCCAAAAGAGAATACTATATTATAAATTAAAATCCATCCAAAAGGGAATGATATACTAAATTTACATTTTTTAGCTACTCCGACTGATTGAGTTATTCTTGAAAAGCGAGTAAATTTCTATGGCGGGCTAGCCCGATAAGGTTCGAAATGCGATTAAATATAATATACCTCAAAGGGCAATGATATATTAAATTTAGACATTCCAGATGTTCCGAATTTTGAATTATTCCCAGAAAACGATATATTCCTCTTGTTGGGCTCAGGACGGGCTAGCCCGATGGGGTTCAAAATCTAAATTAAAATCCATCCAAAAGGAAATGATATACAAAATTCACATTCTTTAGCTACTCCGTTTGATCGAGTTATTCTTGAAAAGCGAGTAAATTTCTATGGCGGGCCAAGACGGGCTAGCCCGATAAGGATCGAAATGC
This sequence comes from Amaurobius ferox, assembly GCA_951213105.1. Classification (NCBI taxonomy): domain Eukaryota; kingdom Metazoa; phylum Arthropoda; class Arachnida; order Araneae; family Amaurobiidae; genus Amaurobius; species Amaurobius ferox. The sequence continues at coordinate 131,258,037 of OX578149.1, read as the reverse complement.
GATGAAGTATAATATACAACAAAGGGCAATGATATATTAAATTTAGACATTCCAGATGCTCCGAATTTTGAGTTATTCTCAAAAAACGATATATTCCTCTTGTTGAGCTCAGGACGGGCTAGCCCGATGGGGTTCAAAATCTAAATTAAAATCCATCCAAAAGGAAATGATATACAAAATTCACATTCTTTAGCTACTTCGTTTGATCGAGATATTCTTGAAAAGCGAGTAAATTTCTTTGGCGGGCCTAGACGGGCTAGCCCGATAAGGTTCGAAATGCGATGAAATATAATATACCACAAAAGACAATGATATATTAAATTTAGACATTGTAGATGCTCCGAATTTTGAGTTATTCTCAAAATACGATATATTCCTCTTGTTGGGCTCAGGACGGGCTAGCCCGATAAGATATTTAATCCAAAGAGTTAAAATATACAGCAAATGACAAGCATATGCTAAACTTCGAATTTTTAGATACACCTGTTCTCGAGTTATACCAAAAAGTAAAGTCATATGGCAGGCCCAGAACGGGCTAGCCCGATAAGCTTCAAAATCGAAAGACTTGAAATGTACCACAAGAGAAAATGTCATACCGAATTTCACGTTACTGTGATGAATGAATTTGATTATTTTGGATCTCAAATGTTTGAACGACCACAGATAAAGCTAAATAAAATTTTTAAAATATGGATATATCCCTAGGTCAATCTCTCTGAAAATCAAATGACTTTTTGTGTATACCACTTGCAATAATTACACCAAATTTCAGACAAATTCTTCAATTATTTCCAAAGATATCAATCATTTCGTTTGAATTAAATTCCCATTAGTTTCAATGTTAACTCCTCCGCTTTAGACCGCTTATTCGAGACCAACGCCGTCTGGCGTAGGCGGTTTTTAGGGAACCTGTTTTTCGCCTCGGTCGGCACACTATCTATTCTAGCCACTGTAATGCTGTTCTAGAACAGTTTGCCACCTCAAACAGCTGGTTGCTTTGCCATTGTTTTGATCAAGCTGTGGCTTACCTGCATTTGTAACAATTTCAAAAAGTTTGTGGCAACTTAAAAAAAATCATTTTAAGTAATAAATATATTTAACCTTTAAAATAAAAATTTATTAATTAAACTTAATTGAGAACATTCCTATTAAGATAATAGTAGAGATCCTGTTGACCACAATAAAAAAAAAATATGCTAATAATCCAATCAAAATCAAGATGCTTAAATCTTTGATTTGTATGTTTTGTTATGTGTAATAAACTTCTCAGAAAAGTAAAAGAATAGTAAATCAGAAAAGTAAAAGAATAATATTGCTTAAACATAAAATAATTTAAAATTTGTATTTTCTAACTTATAATTTCCCATGATATATTATTGTATTTCAACTTTAATTTGTAGCATGTTAAAAATACATACAGAATAAATTTGGACTGTTCAGGGATAAAAAAGATAAGGATTTTTCAATTTTTTTAGATTCTTAGGTGATGATTTAAAAATTCAATGAAAGAAAATGTACATTGTTAGTTGTTTACTTATTATGAAATATAGTTTGTTTAAATAATAAATATATTTAACATTTTAAATAAAAATTTATTAATTAAACTTAATTGAGAACATTCCTATTAAGATAATAGTAGAGATCCTGTTGACCACAATAAAAAAAAATATGCTAATAATCCAATCAAAATCAAGATGCTTAAATCTTTGATTTGTATGTTTTGTTATGTGTAAAAAACTTCTCAGAAAAGTAAAAGAATAGTAAATCAGAAAAGTAAAAGAATAATATTGCTTAAACATAAAATAATTTAAAATTTGTATTTTCTAACTTATAATTTCCCATGATATATTATTGTATTTCAACTTTAATTTGTAGCATGTTAAAAATACATACAGAATAAATTTGGACTGTTCAGGGATAAAAAAGATAAGGATTTTTCAATTTTTTTAGATTCTTAGGTGATGATTTAAAAATTCAATGAAAGAAAATGTACATTACTAGTTGTTTACTTATTATGAAATATAGTTTGTTTTTAATTCTTGAAATTATCCATAAAAGGCCAATATTTTAATAGGATACATCAATTGATAAAAAATAATAGAAATTTTTTTCACTGAAATATGCTCTAATTTTAGAAATTCTTTTATAAAATTATAATTTTTGTAGAATAAATAATTAATAAAAAACAAAAGAACATCATGAGTCATATTTTTACAAATAGAAAGTTTATTAAGTAAGCATTTTTTATAGGAAACTATTAAAAAAAATGATTTTTTTTACTGTGCACAGAAATAATATTGATAAATTTTAATATTATAACCCCTCAAATAGTTTCTTGTTGACAAATTACTTTTTTGATTCATTGGGTTCCATCATCCATCATTTTGTACTCTCTTGTGAAAGTTCAATGAATATGATAGTTGTTTACTCAAAGGAAGAAGTCTCTGAAGAAAATATTAAAGACATTTGAAACAAGAAAGATCAATCATGCTTAAAGCATTGATTATGAAACACTTTCCAACTTCAATGCAATTTTATTTAAACATGTCTAAAATGCAATACATTCCTCGGTAATATTTTAAAACTTCTCACAATACTACATTGATTTATTATATTTGAAAACTTAAACATTCTTCAAAAAAAATGAACTTCATTCAAATGACGGCATTGAAATATAAATTGCCTGGTTTAAACATCTCTAAAATGTGATATATTACTCGGTAACAATTTTAGAATTATCATAATACCACGATAATTTATTATATTTAAAAACTTCATCGAAAACAACTGAAATTCATTCAAATGACGTCATAGAAAAAATAACACGCCTGGCTCTCTCTAAAAAAGCAGCATTTCATTCATAAATAATTTCCCATTCATGTCATTCATCACAATACTATAATAATTTATTTTATTTAAAAATTAAGACCATGGAGCTATAAGTAATTTAACTCTATGCATAAAACTTCATCGCAAAAAATCGTCCTTCTCTCTGTAAAATCAATGAATATTTCTTTCATATCAGCTATGCAGACTCCATGAGCTAAATGCTTTTGCATTAAAAAAATACAGCAATTCCTATACAACTCATCCTACATATTTTGCTGTTTACATTTCACATAAGTGAAAAATAGGCTTCGTTAGAGAAATAATCAAAGTTGGATGTGCATTTAAACTCAAATATATTGTCATTGCGTTGTTTCAGTATGTAGATGCACAGAATTTAAGCGAAAATAAAGAGGTTTTACGACGAATACAACACTCAATATGAATTAAAAAGAACTTTAAAAATGACGATTTTGAGACAAGATGGATGCCGTATTATATTTTGAAGTTGGTCACGTGATTGTTTCATATCATGGTCACGTGATCGCTTCATATAAGAGATGTAATTATTATTTTAATTTTTATTTAAAAAACTACTGAATATATTTTGCTGAATTTTTTTTTATATATTTTATGGAATAATTTGAATATTACCTAAAATTTTCGAAGCAATTTGTGAATTTTAAATCCGCTTAAAAAATGTTTGAAAAATTAGGTCCCATAGGGTTCAATGTATTTCATTTTTTCAACCCGGGTTCAATCCAAAACTAATTGGGTGATATTATTTATTTATATTCCCATAGGTCCTACAGACCGTCTGAACAACATACTAAAATTTCATTTTGATTAAGTCATTTTTACGGCAGTTATCGTGCTAACGGACAGACAGACAGACAGACAGAATGAAGTCATAAACACTTTTCAACTTTGTTGTAAAGTGTTAAAAATTCTGATATTCATAACAGAACAAAAATATTGAATAACTCGGTAAAAAATGGTTTTTGTGACAGGATATTATTTTTTTTCTTTTTTTTAATTCCCCTTTTCTTGTAATTTTCATAGGGCAGTATTAAATATCTTGAATAGAAACAGTCTTTTTGTTCAACACTATGCTTCTTTACCACACAATGACCCTGTTCAAACATTACACCTTTGCTTTGGATACTGTTGAGGGAGACTCAGATGTAATGTGATCATGGAATTACTAATCCTGACTATATACTAAATGATACTAACACAGAAACTATGCTACCTAAATAGAAAGATCTGTATCAAACCCCAGCACTGCCAAGTTGGTGATTTTACATTCTTGCTACAGCAGTATTAGGTATCTTGACAGAAGTTGTCATTGTGATCACTATAATGTATGTCTACTACACAGTGACCCTATTCAAAATATACATCTTTACTTTGGACACAGCAGATGACTCAGATATATGACCATGGGATTCCTGACTCCCTATCACATGGTGCCAGCACAGAAATGCTGTTACCTCATCTGAAAGATATGGTACAACTAATGACGTAACAAATGTTTTGCCATATTATACCAGATCTTTTCTAGATCTGGCATAATCTGACTCAACACTTGATATAGTGTTGCTGATGGCACAATATAACAAGTGCTGATAACTATGAAATTACTAATCCTGACTCTATCAAATGGTACAAGCACAGAAACCATTTTGCCATATTATGCCAGATCTTTTCTAGATCTGGCATAATCTGACTCAACACTTGTTATATTGTGTCATCAGCAACACTATATCAAGTGCTGCCAACTATGATATTACTAATCCTGACGCTCTACCAAATGGTACAAGCACAGAAACAATGCTACCTAATCAGAAGGATCTGACACAACTGAATATGTAACAAGTGCTGTGCCAGATTCTTTCTGAATCTGTCATAACTTGGCTCAATACTTGTTATATCATGTAATCGGCAATAATATAAAAACATTGCAAACTATGAAATTGCTCATCCCAACTCCCTTCCAGATGGTACCAGCCAGTAGTGTAGCATGAGATTTTTGATTGGGGAGGCTGAATTTGACAAAAAATTTGGTATTACAAGTGACATTTATATTGGAATTCACATTTTCATAAGTTTTATTTATTGGTGAATAAAATAAAATAATTTTACATAAAAATGCTAAGAGTGGATGAAATGCACAAGATTTTAAAATGTTACCTATATAAGATGAATACATACAAGATATAACATTTTAAATGTTTTCTTATTTCTAAATTTGATGAACTTTTACAATCATTTTATTAGATATGAAGTCATGGTCCTCCATAGGGGAGGTAAAGGTGGTGCTGGTGGGGGACACACTCTCCCTTGGACATTCAATATAACAAAGACAAGCTTCAGACTAGTTGATATTGTACATCATGTGCTTGAGTTTGCCCCCCCCCCCCCCCCCTCCTGGAAAAAGTTTTATAGATGCCTATGTATGAAGTAGAAATATATTAGGATATTATTAGCAAGTGATAGAAAAAATATATCAGTTTTGTAAATATTAACAGCTAGAACTAATGAAATAAAGCAATTCACAGTAGTGCACTGAAAGTGGGTGAGAAATATGTCTGAAACATAAGCTTAGTTGAAATTCACTGTAGTCAACGATGTCCTTAAACAATTTTGTATATTAATTCTTTACAAACTTTGAACTTGCTTTTGAAAACTTAAAAATATCTTAACCACAATATGCTAAAAATCTGCTAGAAAATTATCAATGGCTTTTGCTTAACTGAGATTCTTGTGTAACTTATTTTTAAAGGGAAATCAGATTTATTCTTTCTAAAACTCCCAAATACGCAAACGGATGCTTCACCATATTGTTGCTGTGACTAATTCTGCTTTACAAACTAGTTAAGTTTAATGGTAGTCATTATTAGTGTGTTTCTACGTCTTGATATTGTTTAAATTTAGGTGAATGTAATGTTATTCGTCAAAAATGCCTCATATATTTTAGTATTACATATGACTTTTTTCTGCGAAAATTAATTAATAGAACCATGATTGACGGAAAGTGGCTGTTCCATTAGCCTTGCCCAAGAAATTTTGATTCATGAAACGTCACGTCCTATATCCAATCATTGTCTTAAGCTATACTGTTTATAAAGGGTTGAAAATGGGTTATGCAGTAGTCACACCTTTCTGGAAGCTAACTTATAGTTTCTAGCTCATCACTCAGGGCGGAATTTAAAAGCTAGGCGGTCCTAAGACCATGCTTTTTTCAATGCACCATAAAGCCTAGATGATTTCGGCTTCTAGATAAGCTTTTTAATGGGAAAAATACTTTCAAATGTCTCATTTTAAGTAAGTAAAGTGTAACAGTTTTCTAAAAAAATACATATATTCATAAAGTTATAAAAAAATATAATAAATAAAAATATCTTTAAATTAGATTTTAAACACGGGAAGCTCAGCTTCTGAGCCTTAATGGACGCTACGCCACTGGTACCAGCACAAAAACTATGCTACTTAATCAGAAGGATCTGACACAACTAAAGATGTAACAAGTATTATGCCAGATTCATTCTTTCTAAACCTTTGGTCATGCCTCAACTTCTAATCACGTATGATTTTGTGCTTCTCATACATTGCTGTTCTCTTTGCTTGGAAGGGAGTACTGCAGTGTATCATCATATAAAATAATTAAATACTGAAAAATGTCTAGCTTCTACTTCTGTAACTGCAATTTTATTCAAATCAGAATTTCAAGTTTTTTTTTAAACATTTTTTTTTTTTTTTGGCTATGCTTACAAACATTTCATGCAAATTTATTTGTTTTAAAGTAAAAGTAAAATTTTCTTTTACAGATTTCTATAGAACATGACTAATAAAAATGCTATAGAAAGGTTAAAATTTTTATTCAGAAAAATTATTTCTTTAGCCAATTCTATCATTAAAGATATTATGTTTGCTCAATTAATAACTAAAGTACACTCACTAAAGTACACAAGTACACTCACTTCCAAAAGTTAAGCACGGACAGTAAAATCAACAAAATTGGAAAAGTAAAGCTTTGATTAACTCAAAATTGTACATGAAGGTAGCAGATGTGTTTATGCATTAAAGAAAACAAGAATTATGTACAAATATGAAAAAAATATTTACTTTTCGTAAGTTATATGATGTCACATTTGGATCATTAACAAAATGATGTTTAAAGGCAAACAAACTAAACAAAACTTACATTAATATGGTATGTGACCACCCCGGACCTTCACACAAACTTTACAATGATTTTCCATGCTTTCAATGAGGTGATCAACCATTGCAGATACGAGCAATGGCCATTCTTCCAATAGGGTAGTTTCCAACTTTCTGAGACTGGCTGGAGGAGATAAACGCTCAGAGAGACCATGCCGGAGGGCATCCCAAAGGTTTTCAATGGGATTAAGATCGGGGGTATATGCTGGCCACTCTATACGGGAAATGCCTTCACTTTCCAGGTATCCATCAACGATGTTAGCTCGATAGGGACGGACAGTATCGTCCATAAAGAGGAAATCAGGACCAACTGCTGCAGCATGGAGTCACATAATGGAGTCTAGGACTGATGGAAATGAACATCGCTGTGGAAAATGCTGTAGGGCACAGGTCTCCGGACAGCTGTTTGACTTGTTTGAAATTGTTTCCGTAATCGACCGGACAACTGCTTGACTTGTTTGGAATTGTTTCCGTAATCGAGAAATTACCGAATGATCAACACCAAAGAAAATGGCGACATCTTTGATTGACTGCCTTGCTTCAATGTGTCTACCAACATGCCAGCACTCACTATCTGTCATTCGTCTTCTTTCAGCCATAGAAACATGAATATCATCAGAAATAATCCTACAAAAGTTATAAACACTTCATACAGGGTCTGTATAAAAAGAATCGTGAAATTTTTTTTCCTTACATGAGTGTACGTCGTAGCACGCTCGCAACGCGCATGCTCGGTAGTGGGGAATGTGACCTTCAAGACTCGCCAAGCGACAGTCGCCTTCGAGCGTTTGTTCAGGCTACATCGTGTTCTTAGTGAGGCCCCTGTCGAGTGACTCAGTGCAAGTGCGAAATGCAGCGAACGATTGAACAGTGGTACGCGATCAAATTTTGTGTTGGATTGGGGAAATCGGGTACGGAAACGTTGGCCATGATTCGCGAAGTGTTCAAGGGATGAAAGCATGTCACAAACCGCAGTTTTTAAGTGGCACAATCTCTTCAAAGATGGCCGAAGGAGTGTAGAAGACCCAGACCGTCCGACTCGTCCAGGGGACTAAGAGCAGCTATTTGGACGGCCGGGAAGGGCCGAAGGAGTGTGCAGGACGAGCTTTGTGCTGGACGGCTGTCGACGTCAAGAACCGATGACAATGTGTGCTTGAAGTGCTGAATTCAGACCGTCGTTTAAGTATGCGAATGGTCACAGATGAAATTGGTATTGATAAGATGACAGTGCACAGCATTATCACTGAAAATTTGGCAATGCGAAAGATCTACACTAAACTCGTCCCGAAGGTCTTGACGGACGAGCAAAAGCAAAGGCAAGTGTCTGCTTGCGAAGACCCCTGCTTTTTGGACATCGTCATCACGGGAGACGAGACTTGGATATTTGAATACGACCCGGAAACAAAGCTGCAAAGTTCGGAATGGCATACTGCGGGATCACCTCGTCCAAAAAAGGCTCGATTGAGCAAATCCAGAGTGAAAGCCATGCTGATCATTTTCTTCGGCGCAAAGGGAGTCATCCACTACGCATTTGTTCCTGAGGGGCAGAACGTGAATGGTGCTTTTTACTTGGAAGTGCTAAGAAGACTGAAGAGAAGGGTCAACCGGGTGAGGCCAGTCATCGCCGGAAATTGGAAATTGCATTACGATAATGCAACCAGCCACACCTGCTCCTAGGTGACTGACTTCATGACAATAAACGGCATCGCGACTGTTCCCCAACCCCCTTACAGTCCTGACTTGGCAGTTCCCGACAGCAGACTTTTTCCCTTTCCCAAAAGTGAAATCCTCCCTCAAAGGACACCACCATGGGACCCTAAGTGCCGTCAAAAAGAAGCTTGCACACATGCCCTTAAGGACCTTCCGGAATCCACTTACCAGGGAGCCTTCGAGTCTTGGAAAAGCCGTTGGCAAAAGTGCATCGACGCTCAAGGGATGTACTTTGAAGACTTTTGAGGTATTGTAGCAATATCTGTAATAAATCTATTTTTCCGAAAATTTTCCCGATACTTTTTATACAAACCCTGTATCAGCATTTAAATGCATCTCCTCAAACTCTTCAGAATGCTGGTGTCTTCAACTACTACCTAATTAGCATATATCCAGACAATCAATCGTAATTGACTGTAACATATGATATTTGCATACTGCCATCTACATCCACAGCGATTTTCAGCCACTCAAATTCAAATATGCTTTTGAAAAATGAAAATTTGCATTGCATACTTAACTTTTGGAAGTGAGTGTATTTAAAGATTTAAAGGATCTACAGCTTATTGTCAAATTGTTAATTTCTGTGATCACAAAATGGCCAAACCTTGGAGTGTGAGTTTGATCTTCTGCTCAGACTGTTATTGGCAGGTTTTGCAGATTAGTTTTTTATGATTTTCCTAGCATGTAACATTAGTATAGCACAATTTGCATCAGAAATTCTGTATTAAAGGCTCTCTTAAAATCATCACCAGGCCCTTGCCTATTACATCACACCTCATTGTTTTGGTCAATACCCATCATGAATTTCAAAAAAATTAAAGCTTAGAACGACTAAAACAAAACGGGGGGTTCTTAATTATTTGTCCTCTACATTACTTCATTGGAAAATTTTAATTCTGTCCCATAATTTGTAATATAGCTCTGTGATTTTTATGTTGAAAAGTTATGCCAGTCCATAGATTCTAGTTGCTGTGGGATAATAAAAAATATTTATTTCTGCAGATATAACTATATTTATATCAAGCATTTGTTTTCTCAACACCTGAAAATAATTTTAAATATTTTATTTACTTTTTTTTGTGTTAAGAAGAAAAATCGTATTTTTAATTGTTTTGAAATTTATGTAGAATAGTACTAATGTTGACTGCAATTGGATATAAAAATTATAGAATTTCACAAGTTAATATTAAAATTCTCTTAGGAATCCCATCACCAGTTTTGCGACGTCACAATTCAGCACCATCTGAAATGCCAAGTGTTTCTCATGTCAACTCTGTGCCCTCACCTCAGAGTACTCAAGGCCTACTCATGTCTCCAAACCAATATGGTTCGAATGATCCTGTACATGATTTGCCTCCAGAATTGCTGCAGGCTGGATGGCGGAAATTTTGGAGTCGACGAGAAAACAGGCCATATTTCTTTAACAAGATTACCAATGAATCTCTGTGGGAAATGCCCAGGCTTGGACATGTGAGCATACCTAATATTATTCATAATTATTTGTTACCTTAGATGCAGATATTACCATAAAGATTTTTTTAGGGGTAGTTTTACTTTTTTCTTAAAATTTGAAGAATAATTTTTAAAAGTGGGGATTATTTAAAAATTAATATATTTCAATACTGCAATACTTATATAGGCATTTTTCTGTTTTTACGGATTGACTGCTCTGTTTCTTTTATTCAGAAGAGCACTTATCTTGCATCTGAAACCAGCTGATATCCTTTTGTTTTATGACACTTTATTAATGGAGGTTAACAGTTACATGACCGACCAGGAAAAACAGAAAGAAACAGAAATAAAAACATTAGAAATAACATTAAAACAACAATAACAGACCTAATAAAAAAGTAAATAAAACAAACAGGTACAGCTACAACCAGCTGGTTGCTGCACACATCCCTCCCTCTCACATGGGAGAAACAATAAAATGAAAGACTCTCGATGACAGTAGCTAACATCTTATTCAGTGTGAAAAGGCAGTAAGAATAAATTTTATTGATGAAGAATATCATTGCATATACATTATTTATTAATAAAAAAAATTAGTGCAGAGGTGTGCTAATTGAAAACAGCTGTATAACAACATATTAACACTTAAGAGCTTTATTAATATATCAATGCAAATGTTATTATAGCCAACTTTTAATAAACATGTAGTAGAGCAGTGATATTCAAACTGGGTTCCGCTAAATGTTTTCAGGGATTCCGCGACTTTTTTAATAAAATTTTAGATTTTTGTTATGTTATAAGATTTTATAACACTTTTATTAAATTTTTTGTTATTCAGAAATTTAGATAATTAAATTTAATTTTTTTTTTTTAAAACTGCTTGTATGTTTAAAATATGCTTGTATGCTTCACTGCAGTGGCGGTTTTTTAGAGCCAGCAAATTCACCTCAGCTGTATTCAATAAAAAATCTGAATAACATGTTTTTAATAATTTATTTTTGTATTTAGTATTTGGTTTTATGATTATAATGGTCAAAATTAATTTGCAGTCTTCGGCAGTTAATTTTTGTAAATGTAGCGTCAAACCTTTTTTGCTGAGGGAGAGGGGGCACCGAGATTTTCTGTTGCGTCACTATGCTTACGGGGCATATTTTTTGTACTAGGGTTCCAAAAAAAAAATTTTTAAGCGTAGGGTTCCGAAGGTGTTAGAAGTTTGAAGACCACTGTAGTAGAGTAATAATGAAGAAAATTATATGTACAACAATTATAAAAAAATGAGAAAAAGTATCTTTTATTGTTACAAATATTATGCATACTTTTGCACACTTGTGTACTTGTTCGATTCCCTCCACTGACAAAACTGCCGCCGTGTTTATGTGGTGTACGATCACGTTAAACATGTGGGTCCGTAAGTCCTTCCGAGAGGCTGGTGGTAGGGGAAGGAGGGTACAGTCCCTGTGGATGCCTCCCCCACTGGGTTCCAGTCTAAATTGATTGACACTTCCCGGCCATCGAAACAGTTACCTTACACCTTTCTGGTAGGTCGGACGGTCTGGGTCTCAACAACAACAACACTGGTGCAGTTCCAGGGAGTAGTAAACAGGTATTTTGATGCATATCAGATGCACAATTACACATTTTGGTGACTCTGCTTATATGTATGCAGTTTTTTCTTACTTATTATTTTTTCTTATTTGTTGAGATGTGTGTATTAGATTTCTGTGATATTAAAATATGAGGATACAGTGAAACTTGTCAAAATGAACACCCGTATTAAGAAACTTGACCATCTTTCATAATCACTACTTTTTCCCAAAGTTAATTTCAAATAAAATATACATATGAACATTAGGATGGAGTGAAAAATATAGGGAACGTTTTTTGTTTTTAATTCGAAATTGGCCAAGGTGTACTGGAAGAATGTTAACAAATGCTCATGATTCACTATTCCCCTGAATGATGTTCAGAAACACAATTTTTTTTAATCACTTACCTCATTCTCTGGAGTAATTCACTGCGTTCTTTCAGCAGTAATCTTCAAACTGAATATCTAACTTGTACACAAACTCATTTGCATATTTAAGGGCGAATCCCAGACATCGTAGTATTCCAGTAGGTACTGATCCCCTTGAAGTTCACTTTGGAAAGATCTTTAGATAGATAGATTGTTAGATCAATAGATTGGAGATCTTTAAATTGATAGATTGATCTTGTGTTGAGATCTGGTTACAGTGTAATGGTCTTCAAATGAAAGCCTTAGTTAAAAGTCATGTTCGGTATTTAAGGATACATAGTTGCGTTAATCTGTGTATGTGATGCTTTTGTCACATAAGTATTATACCAGTGATTTATGTTTTTAATATTTGAGCATGTGCAAAACTATTCATAAGCACTAAAGTATCTAGTCATTTTGTGTTAGAATATAATTTCTTAATGTTCCAGTATGTGACCTACTTACGGTGAAAGTCGAATGACATATAATGGAAAAACTCGTCGCTATTGATGTTTCCATTGAACTTCTTAAATGTTTTCATCTCTACAAACAAACCCTGTATATGTGTTAAGCAGCTAGCCATTATAATATGGCAAGATTTTTACATTTTAAATAAACGTGGACTTTGTTATTCAACTTGATTCTTGTGCTTTCTCTTTTTGGCACTACACTACTCTGTTCACGATGAATTAAAAGATTATTTCGCTTAAGTTGTACACTAAGTACAAGATACTGAAAAGAAATTGTCTCTTTTCAGTAATGTTTGTACATCTGCTAAAATAATTATATTTTATCAACAATAGAAAAAATATTTTTGTAAATCAGAAATTTAAAACAATGTAATAAATTAAAAATAAATAAAAATTTTTAAACCCTTTCTAAATCATAAATAATTTACCATTTATTAAAGGTGTAAGAAATAAATTCTCAAATATATAACTTTCATATGCTTGCTTTAAGGAAGGATCCAAAAGTTTTATTCCAACAAGTAGCAGTTTTATTTATTGTGATATAAAAGTATTATAAGAAAAAAACATTAAAACTCCTTTTTGCCAAACTTGCCATAAAAACTCCTTAGAATTGTTGCTGTTCTAATTCCAAAATGCAAAAGAAAACCGAATAAATGACTAACTGTGTGAAATCGACACTGTGAGGATTATCAAAATATTAGATTACTATTGTTTTTATTTATTTTTTAAATTTTATTTTTGCCCCAAAATCCGGACTTTATTAGTGGGATGAAAAATCGAATAAAACAGAAGTGAAACACCCCCTTTCACCTTTCCTGAAAAATAAAAATAAATTAATTAGAAAAAGACTTGAGGATTATTGATTAGTGTAGTGCATTTCCCTTTTGATAAATTACTATTATTTTTATTTATTTATTTTTTTTTTTTTTCGTAAAGATAAACTTTTGCTCAGTTATACTTTGGTTAGTGACAATTTCTGGTAAAAAGTTCTGAAAATTATTTGAACAAGAATTTTTGCTCTAAAACCAATATTTCCAAATATAATTATTCGGACTAGGATTTTAATGTCCGTCATTAGGGAGCAAGATATTTTCTCTAAATGTTGACTGTTTATGACTCTGTCAAGTTAAACATGGAACTGGAGGGAACCAGTGGCCATTATGCAGGGGTCTTACTTGTCCTGAGAATCCTGAAAAAATTATTTGTGCCTTGAAATGTCCTTATTTTTTACGTGCCATCCTGAAATTTTGCTTGCCGATTACTACAGATTTTCCTAGTTTCTACAGGAAACATTATCTCATATTATGAAATTTGCATAGTTCTCTGCGGAAAATTGCCTTCAGGTTAGGCCAATGTAAATTAATGTCAGTATACATTTGTGGCGGTTAACTATCGCCATTTATGCCACCTGCACCAAAACGAACTAGAAGCGGCTTTTCTCTATGTATCTGATAACTGAAGAAACCGCATACCATTTCCTGTTTTGGGACACCTGACTTCCAAAGATTCCCGATAGGGATTTACACATAACTTTAACGCCGGTGACAGTATGTTGGCATGTGAAAGAAAGACATAATTTTTGTCACCGGCATGTGTGAAAAACAATACGATGGTGCACACCGAAAACACGTGGCGTGCATGGGGGGCACCCCCATTAATGTGCCCCAGACCGACGACGACCAATAAGATGGTCGGTCACTCCTTCTGGGGCGTTTACAAAATTCAGTTTAGAAAAGAACTTTCATCTTTTCGGACAGAGACTCGCTCCTAAAATCTCGATCGGTCAACTTGCTTTCGAGCTTTGGAACTACGCAGTCGAAACCTCCTTCCGACTGCTTCGAACTTAACGTTCCAACAATCAGGATTTATCCGCTTGCCGCAGAATCTCTCTGCAAAGTATTAGTATGCTGTATATATATTTGTAAAATTTAATATAAATAAATGTTATTTTACGCAAGTTAACGTTCTGCCTAGAGAGCAAAACAACAAAAACAAATGTCGGGGGATTGTGCTGGGCATTAATACCGCATATCAGGTTCAGCCCACACAAACAAGCAAACATAAGCCCTCCACAGTGGTTACCCTGGACGCTCGAAACACGCAACCTTCCTCTCCAACGATTTCACCTCTCAACACGAGATGGCAGCACCACCCGGAGTCAGAAGCCTTGACACTCCCTTCCTGGTTGACCACGACTGCCCGTCATGCCGAGGCGACACGCCTCCCGGCCTTCCTTCCTCATCAGCGGAGGGAGTGTGCGGCAGCAAAGACACCTATCTGATCAAAGATGCCACACACACGAGCCAGGGTGCGGTAGCCCATTGGTTAGCGCGCTGGAGTTGCACTCGGTAGGTCCGGGTTAGATTCCAGCCACTGCCAAAACTGCCGCCATGTTCATGCGGAGTACGATCACGTTAAACATGTGGGTCCGAAAGTCCTTCCGAGAGGTTGGTGGTAGGGGAAGGAGGGTACGGTCCCTGTGGATGCCTCCCCCACTGGGTTCCGGTCTGAATTGGGTGGCACTTCCCGACCGTCCAAACTGTTACCTTACACCTTTCTGGTAGGTCGGACGGTCTGGGTTTCAACATCAACAACAACACACACGAGCCAGTACCCGAATTATAAGAACAGAAGAGGAGCTAGCTTTTGCTCAGTGATTATAATGTCGGTCTTGTAACCAAAGGGTCCCTGGTTTGGGGCCCGGCAACGCCCAATCGCCACACATTGTAATGCCAATCAAATTAATGGGAAATTACAGCCACATGTAATGTTAAAATCAGGATCACTTGTTTTGTTGGAAATAATCAATACATCGCGATTCACGTTCCCGTGAACGGGCGTTTATGCAAATTTAATATGAACGACTCTTCCCGTTCGCCGGCATGAACCGTGACGTTTTTCAACATGAGGTTTCATGCAAATCAGTTCTCAATGCGTACGCATCTGATTTGCATATCCGGGGGCGTTTCCGGAACTGTCCATTCTCGGATATATAGGGCAGAGGTTTCTTGAAGCAATCAGATCAGATCCAGACATCTTGAGACGATCGAGATAGACACTGATGGTCTGATGCAGGCAGACAGAAATGTTTTTGACAGAAGCACTGCGGAATATCGTTTGACGACGGTTAATAGTCGAAACGGATGCAGATGTGGTCAGTTTGGACCAGCATGTATTGAACGTTAAATTTACTTACAAACGTTCGGAAGCCTCTTTAAATATTTTCCTGATGTTCTATCCTTTGGTTTCCCTTTGCCAAGTGTGATACATTCAATGGTGGCTGAAATACACGCAAGTGATAGAGGTAGTATAGTAACTTACTACTAAATGCTTCAAGGAATCTCTGTCTAGTCATTTACAACTGCAAACCTTTTTGTACATAGTATATTTTGATGTTTTACGGCATGGAAAATTACCAGGTACGTGTAATATGCCTAGTTGTGTTTTTCACCAAATAAAGTGAACGAAGTTTTCCTTTAAAACTGGACTTGTGTACTTTCATGACCCAGCCAACACTTATTGACTCTGACAGTGCGTGCTTTGCTATCTTCAAATTTTTTAAATTTCGTCAATATCTGACATACGGTTATGGGCCCGTTTAACGCCCAATAGAGTCATAACTGTAAGTATTTTTAAAGAAATCGTTCCAGTGTTCAGATGGGGGCCGCACCTGGCACCATTTCGAAGTTCGTGTGAATAACGAAACGCAACAGTGTAAACGTAAACATTGTACAAAAGAATTTTTACTTCTGCTTCTTCAAAACTACGAGTGGCCATGGAGGCAAGTAGAACGGAGTTGCTGACGCGGGACAACTACGTCACCTGGCGTACCGACATCTCATTCGTCCTCAAGGGAGAAGGATGTTTCGGACATGTAGATGGAAGTGTTAAGCCTTTAGAAGAAGATGCCAGTCGTCGCGACTACGATGATTTTTATCGCCGGAAAGACCGAGCATTAGCCATCATTTATCAAAGTTTATCCTCGGAATACAAGGAGTTGATAAACGTCACCGACGAACCTAGTCAAGTATGGAATACCTTCCAGAGCCAACCTGGTGAGATTACTAGACGAATTCTTCGACATCCGGCCGGAGCCAGACGAGCCTGTTGACATTTTTTGCTCAAGACTGTGGAAGGCCGTGACGAGGCTTAAAGACGCGAAACACCCCATTGAAGACCTATATGTTGCATTCCAAGCAATAAGATATCTTCCGGAAGAATTCCGAGGTATCGTTCAACTTATATACCGATGGAATGACTCGGACTTCAAGCTCAGCAAAATACAAGCAGAGCTAGCAGCGGAGGAGAGCTGGCTTCGGCAGCAAGCAAGCGACTTTTCCAAAACTGTGAGTTTAAATTCTGCATATCTTACTTCTAAGAAATGTGTAAATAGTGTAAAAGTGTCTAAATTTAAATTTCCAAATGTATCTCATAAAGTGTCTAATGTAAATACTTCTAGTAATATTGTAAATAGTTCTAAAAGTAAAAATAAGTGTAACAAACTAGGTCATACTAAATTTAATTGTCCTAGAAATAATGGATCTAGCATTGTGGAATTTCTTGGGTCTCCACAGATTGAGGCTAATACTGTAATCGATCCTAGCGATAGACTCAGCTGGGTAGTAGACACTGCTGCTACGCGGCATTTCTGTAATAACATTAAGTTATTTTCAAAATTTAATGAGTGCAAAGGCACTTCAATGTCGCTAGCAGTAGGGGATGTCGAAAGTCCAGTTGAGGCTATCGGGACGGTGGAAATGTATGTCCAATTTAAGGATAAGCAAAGTATTATCAAATTGGAAAATGTTATGTATTCTCCTAAACTTAGGAGAAATTTATTAGCTGCATCTGTTCTTGAGGAACAAAATTTTAGTTTTAATGGAGCTAATGGGGTTCTATGGTTTTTTACACCTAAAGGGGAGAAATTCTTTTATGCAAAAAGAAAGGATGGGTTGTATTTTTTAAAACCTAAGTATAGTACCCAGGAACAACATAACTTAGAAACCCGTCAATCTAAAGATAGGGATCGAGATGGAGACAAGAAACACAAAAAGGATAAGAAATCCAAGGATAGGGATCCTAGTGCTTCCAGAAAAACGCCTAAAGTAAGAATAGCACCTAATCTTAAAGAAACTAAATTTAAATCTGACAAAACAAAAACTAAGCAGAATAAAAATGTGAATAGTTCAATATCTAAGCCTAGCAGTTCAGTAACTGAACTTAATAGTACAAACTGTCTTTGGCATAAACGATATTGCCACATAAACGCTGAATATCTCCTCCAAACCAGCAAAGTTTCTGCTGTAAACGGACTTCCTAGGCTTAAATATAAAAAGTTAAATTGTAAATCGTGTAAATTGGCTAAGTCTAGGAGAGTATCGTATAAACCCACCGGTAGGATAAGGTCCACTAAACCATTGCAATTGTTACACATGGATGTGTGTGGTCCCTTACCCACAGCCTCATATGGTGGGAACAAGTATGTCTTAACTATAACAGATGATTATAGTAGAAAAGTTTTTGTTTACCTCATGAAACAGAAGTCAGAAGTATTTTCACATTTTAAAGAGTTTCAGGCCAGAGAAGAAAGGCAGTTAGGTACTAAAATTCTATGTATCCGGACGGATAATGGGATGGAATTCTGCCATGATAAGTTCAAAAATTACCTGAAGGATATCGGTATTAAGGCTGAGAGGACTAACACATATACCCCACAGCAAAATGGAGTATCAGAGCGATTTAATTTAACCGCGTTTGACTGTGTTAGAGCCGTGTTGAACGACAGCAAATTGCATGACAGATTCTAGGCGGAAGCAATATTGTGTTTTGCATACACTAAAAATCGAATATGTCACAAATTTAAGACAAAAACTCCACATGAACTCTACAGTGGTAGAAAACCTTCAGTCAAACATCTTAGAACCTTTGGTTGTAGAGCATATGTAGGCAAACCCAGTCAGCTCAGAAAAAAGTTAGACATGAAAGCTACAGAAGGGGTGATGGTAGGCTATGCTACTAAAACTAAAGGATATAGGATATTTTTGTCAGGAGAGAAACGAACAATTGAGACCTGCAATGTGGGGTTTGATGAGGGTGATGTAGTGGAAGGCATCCTGGACCCAATTTGTCCCAGAAATATATCCTTAGGGATATCAAGAGATAACCTTTCAGAATACTCCGACGGGGAATATCCGAGAGAGCAGTCTGATGGGGGGGCAGGAGAGAGTGAAGACACTGGTGACGATCCGTCTGAATCCAGTGAGGAAACGGACTCGCCTGCTGACTCCAGTATGACTCTTTGCTCGGGTATTGCTTGGCAGCGAAAGACGGTTCCAAGACCCGATGGGAGTAGAACCGATGTGTATTATTACGCTCAAGGAGATAATAAAAGGCTGAGGTCGCACAATGATGTTAAGAAATATTGTGAGAAAAGGAATATACAGTTTGATCAGCAACTGTTTAATTTTCGGGAAAATAAAGGTCTTAAGAGGGTCAGAGGCAGACCAGAAGCAAGCAATATTGTAATAAATATACCAAAAGGGTACAACGCTGCTATAAAATTTTCCCAGTCCGAAAAATGGTGTAAAGCCATGGATGAAGAAATGGCAGTAATGCAAGAGAGGGGTGTCTGGGAACTAGTTCCTGCATTCACCTCACTAAAGCATATAGGCAGTAGATGGGTCTACACCATTAAGAAAGACGAGAATGGGAAAATCAAGAGGTTTAAAGCTCGTTTGGTAGCCCAGGGGTATGGTCAGCAAAAGGGAGAATCATACGATGAAGTTTTTAGCCCTGTTGTTAACTTCAACTTAATTAGAGCATTCTTCTCAATTTTCGTATGCATGCTTGGCTGGATGCATTTCCAATTAGATATCAAATCTGCCTATCTTTATGCTAAATTGAGTCAAAAAGTATATATGAAACAGCCTCAAGGTTATGTCAATCAGGAACAGCCTGATTATGTTTGTTTGATGAAGAAAGCCATTTACGGTCTTCACCAAAGTGGAAGAGAATGGTTTAATGAACTTGACACCAAATTAAAAGAATTAAATTTTTTAAAACTTCAATGGTGTAATTGTGCATATATTTACAATAGCAAAGTTCTTATGCTAGTCTATGTGGATGACATAATTCTCTTCTCAAAGTATCAAAGGGACATAGACCACATTGTTTCATTACTTAGCATAGAATTTGATATCAAGGTATTAGGAAAAATTAGAAAACTGTTAGGCGTGGAATTTAAAGAGTGTGACAATAAATTTTTTATACATCAAAGTCAGTATATAGATAAAGTATGTCAAATGTTTCAACAGTATAAATATCCAGTTACTTCACTTCCCATTTCTAAAGGGAATATTCTAAGTAAAATAGATTGTCCAAAGACAAGTGAAGAAATAAAGCAAATGCAAAGTTTTCCTTACAGGAGCTTAATTGGGTGTTTGGCTTTTATATCTAGTAGGACTAGACCTGATATTTGTTACGCCATCAATATATTATCTCAATTTCAAGAAAACCCTGGAATTAAGCATTGTGATGCATTGTTAAGACTTTTAGGATATGTTGAATAGACTAAAAACTATATGTTGAATTTATCTAACATTCAGGAGTTAAAATTGAATTGTTATTCAGATTCTGACTTTGCTGCAAACCGAGATGACCGTGTTTCACTTGGAGGCATGATACTCTTTATTGATAATGTACCTATTTCTTGGCGTACCTTTAAACATAAGTGTGTCAGCTTGTCAACCATGGAAGCTGAATACGTATCACTAACAGAAGCCGCTAAGGAAATGGTATGGGTACAAAACATAATTGAAGAATGTCATTTACTTGGGTTAAATTTTAATAAAAGTAACAGTGTTATTTTTAGCGACAACCAAGCAGCCATTAATTTTTCTAACTCTCCAATTGAAAACAATAGAACTAAGCATATTGATGTTAGATATCATTTCCTAAGAAATTTAATAGTCAATGAATCTTTTAATGTTAAATTTGTAAATAGTAAAGATAACTTAGCAGATCACTTTACTAAACCAATGACTAAGGAAATAATACTTAAACTTTGTAATAAAATTTTTAAAAACTAAATCAAACTTTTTGAGATTAAATGTTTAGTCTAAAGAAAATTTTAAATACTAAATTGAATTTACAACTTGGGAATTTTTAAAGATGTCATATATATACATTATTGTTTATCTTAAACCTCATTGATATAAGATAGTATATCTTGAGTATAAATTTTTGTGATATTGTATCTTTTTCACTTTACCCCTTTGTATATACATCCATTTTCCATGACCCGCATGATGCTAAATAATAGCTTATGTGTATAAAATTTTGTATTTTTCAACTTGGTAAAAAGTATGTGTTGAAAGTTTTGATAAAGGACTTTTATTATCTAATTACTTGCATCATGTATTTTTAAATATTTGGTATATCAATGCAGTCTAATAGTATTAATTATGTATACTTATATTGTGTTAATAGACTAAATTTTTTAAGCTTTTTGAATTATAGTGTTTATACTCAAATTTAAAGTAAACTTAAATTCTATGCTTATACTAAATCTTAATCTTTTAAAGTTGACTTGTTTAATATGATAATGTGCTTATACTTAAATTTTGAATACTTATAATTAAATTTAAACTAAAATTTAAATTTTTGAATGCTGATACTTAAGCATTGAAGTTGTGTTGTATATAAATTTCTACTTGATGTGAAATGTTGTTGTTACAATATTGTCGACAATACTTAACTATTTTTCAGATGCTATAAGTACTTATGCATTTTATTTTAAATTTAATAATGATATAATACGTTAAATTTTTCCTTCATTATATGTTTGATAGGATACTGGGGGCCTTGGTGTTTATTGATATACCTTGGTTTCTCAGAGTAAGTTTTCTTTTGCATATGCATTGAGACTTAAGGATTTGCATGAGGGGGCCGATTGTTGGAAATAATCAATACATCGCGATTCACGTTCCCGTGAACGGGCGTTTATGCAAATTTAATATGAACGACTCTTCCCGTTCGCCGGCATGAACCGTGACGTTTTTCAACATGAGGTTTCATGCAAATCAGTTCTCAATGCGTACGCATCTGATTTGCATATCCGGGGGCGTTTCCGGAACTGTCCATTCTCGGATATATAGGGCAGAGGTTTCTTGAAGCGATCAGATCCAGACCTCTTGAGACGATCGAGATAGACACTGATGGTCTGATGCAGGCAGACAGAAATGTTTTTGACAGAAGCACTGCGGAATATCGTTTGACGACGGTTAATAGTCGAAACGGATGCAGATGTGGTCAGTTTGGACCAGCATGTATTGAACGTTAAATTTACTTACAAACGTTCGGAAGCCGCTTTAAATATTTTCCTGATGTTCTATCTATTGGTTTCCCTTTGCCAAGTGTGATACATTCAATGGTGGCTGAAATACACGCAAGTGATAGAGGTAGTATAGTAACTTACTACTAAATGCTTCAAGGAATCTCTGTCTAGTCATTTACAACTACAAACCTTTTTGTACATAGTAAATTTTGATGTTTTACGGCATGGAAAATTACCAGGTACGTGTAATATGCCTAGTTGTGTTTTTCACCAAATAAAGTGAACGAAGTTTTCCTTTAAAACTGGACTTGTGTACTTTCATGACCCAGCCAACACTCATTGACTCTGACAGTGCGTGCTTTGCTATCTTCAAATTTTATTAATTTCGTCAATATCTGACATGTTTTATGAAAGTAATAAATATACTTCTTCAAATGTGTAATTCAGCATAAATCATTAAAATGCTATTTTTTTTCATTAATTACAGTATGATTGTACAATTCAATTTATTCTCGTTAGTTGCTGAGAGTGCATTAGTATCTTTTTCCATCTATCTCAATCTTCTAAATATTGCATATTATATTGATTAAACTAGCTTATTATCCTATTCTGATTAATTATTAATGTTAACTTTTAATTATTTTCTCATAAACACTATGGTTGTGCAATTCAGTTTTTCTCGTGAATTGCCGAGAGTACATTAGTATCTTTTCCCATCCTTCTTAATATTACATATTAGATTAACTGAACTAGTATATTTTCATATTCTGATTAATTATTATGGTTAATATCTTAATTATTTTAGCATAAACAGATTGCGCAATTCAGTTTTTCTCGTAAATTGCCGATTACATTAGTATCTTTTTCCACCCGTCTCCATCTTTTAAATGTTGCATATTAGATTGATGTTGTATATTTTATTGAATATGAAAATAAGTAGCTTATTTTCATATTCTGGTTAATTATTAACGTTAATTTTTTAATTATATTTGCAAAATACAAACTTTTTTATTTTATAAAAAGGGTATGAACTCTGTGAAGAAATATTTTCCAAAAAGTGGTATTAAAGCAATGATTTAGGCAAATAGAAAGGCAATTATTTTGGCAGGGATATAATTCATTGCTCTATTTTTTTTTATTAACGATCAGTATTTGTTACTCTTTTTAGTGAAAACTTGTGTTTTACCAAACATAAATATTTTTTATTTTATAATTTTTTTGCCTTGAAATTGTCCTGAAATTTTGTAAGATTGGTGTCCTGAATTTTTATATTCTACCTGTACTACCCCCTGTTATGTCTTTGGTTGATCTGGATTAGGAATTAATGGGATTAAAGGGGTCACACATCTTAATGAGGTTGAAATATATAAATATTTTTCAAATGTAATGTTTATTTTTAAACATTTGCCCGATATCATTTGAATTTTAATATACAACTTTCAATCCCTATCTATTTTCATCCAGTTCAATTTTTCTCTAAGCATGTCAACCCCAATAAAAAGTGAATTCAAAAATAAGTCTAACTTTATAAATAAGTATTTGTTTCTTTGTTTTTTTTTTTAATTCCCTTTGTTTCGTCCCACCTAATTGGTATTTTCGATTTTTCTTTTCATTGATCTGGAAGATGAGACATAGCCACGATTTTGGCTCAAAAATACTCTTATCAGTTTGAACAGTTGTTTTGAATTGTTTAATTATCCCTTTGAATCTCAAATCTGTTCTTTTTTTATTCAGGTTTTCAAATGATTGTTATGCAGAGTTTATTTTAAAACTAGCCATTTCACCCGCGCTTCGCCCATTCTTAATGCCTAAGTAGCTATTAAGAATTATTAAAAGGACATTGACACAATAAAAGTTCTAAATACCAGAAACTGTTTCAATTTTAAACAAAAAAAAAAATTGATTGGTGACATTTTGAGAGCTAAAGCGATACAAGTTTTTTTTTTAAATCCCATTGTTTCGTCCCACCTAATTGGTATTTTTATTTTTTTCATTGATCTGGAGACTGAGATGTATCGAATGTGCCCATAGCCATTATTTTGGTTCGAGTGAATGTACTCTATCAATTTGAATAGTTGTTTTGAATTGTTTAATTATTTCTTTGATTCGCCGCCCCTTATTCAAATTTTTTGAAGTATTAGATTTTCCGTTGACCTGGAAGATGAGACCAAAGCCATGATCCTAACTGGAGTGGAAGTGCTTTATAATTAGGCAAATGGGTTTTACATTTTTTTTATATTATTCCTTTGCACCGTCACCCAAATTCAAAATTTTGGAACTGAGATGGATTGGATCACATCAAAGCCAAGATTCTAACTGTAGTGGAAATTCTTAATAATTTTTACACATATCATCCACTCACTCAGTCAGTTCAGTGCATATAGATATATTTTTTGAATTGATAACATGTTAAACAATAAATGAAAAGTGAAAATTAATTAATAAAAATTTTGTGAGCATTTGTTTATTTTTGTGCAGAATTTTTATATATGTAAATTTGTGATAAAAAAGACTTTCCACTACTACAAACCATTCAAATTGTGTATTGGTCTGTTGTAAAACTGATACTAAACTTAAATTTGCCTGCTACAAAACTGATACGAATTTTAGTACTTATTTATGTTATTATATATCAATTGATTGTATATTTGTATTGTTTAAAGAAATTTGTAATTTAAGCAGCTACACAGGCAATAATAATAATTATTATTATTATTTTAATATTGCTTTCATAAAGTAGAGGGTTTGAGCATGTTACCTTAAACTCATTAAAAATTTTTGATATGCCATTAAAAACTTCTTAATTTTTGTTTCAAAATTGAGTATAAACCCTGTTTAAACTATTACAGCACTTCAGTAATTTATTATACGTGAAAATTTAAAACTTCATTGAAAAAGACGATTTTAATTAAGTAAAATGAACTTTATTAAAATGATGTCATTGAAATATAAATCATGAAATATAAATACAAAATCCTAGCATATTGTGAAACATGTTTTTAAACCAATGCCTACCGACATGACACAATTGCAGCACTACTAATTTATGTATGAGATTTTGAGCTGGCAGTGGTTTTTATGCCACATCTGTGAATTTGGTGCAATTCTGACTATTATTGATGAAGTTATCACAATTTCACAGTTTTTTCTGTAATTTATGGAAACCAGTCTAATTGCATTTTATTAGGAGGTCATTTGGTATAGTTACATTTTGTTAGAGGATACTAGTGAGACCCATAGGCATTCTGCCCTATAAGTAATTTTAAATACTGGTTTATTCTTAGAATATGTCCTGTATAATTGTTACAATAAAATCATGGTTATTTTTTCAGAAAACTGCAGTCACTCAATTTCGTTATGATTACTAATTATAAAAATAACAAAGAAGTAAAATTTTAAGAATCCAAATAAAATTAGATATTAACTTGCAATAAATAAGTGACATAAAGATCAATTTATGGTGTTAAAGAAATTCTAACTCCACAGATCAGTCAATTTTATATCACAATTTAACTTTTGTTTATAAAAAGTAGAAATAAACAAAAATAAAGTAAATTTAATTATGTCAATGTGTTTATTTTATAGCGAGATATTCATTGGTGCATGCACTATTATATACAGCAATACCTTGCATAGTCTGGGTAATCTGTTCCACCAATATCCTGGACTGTTTGAAACCGGACTAATCGAAGAACTAAATACATACAAAAAATGATAATTGGTTCCAAAAAAAAAATTTTTTTTCTCTTCCTGTTTTTCAATAAATAAAATGCGATTAATAAATTTAAATGTCATCATTAGAAATAATTTTTAAAAATGCATGTTTTTCGTAATTCAATTTTTATTTTCTAAAAATAGCAATATCGATGTCTGCACATTTTTCTTCGAAAACTGATAGGCAAATGTTAAATCAGCATTAAAGTTCACAAACGTTGACTGCTTACTCATGCTACGTAGCTTACACATTAACCCCTTGCCTGTGGAGGATATTTCAGGAAAGTGGGTCAAAAATGGAAAATTTTTTCACACTCTTTACAATAAACTCGGTTTATATCCCGCTTAATCAAGCTACTGATCCCGCTTACTTCCAAAAAAAATGCGGACAAGTATCGCCATCTGTTGGAAAAACAATGAACTATATTGTAAAGCATTTGGGAAGGCAAAACGAACTCAAATCGGGATCAACGGAATAGAAACACTCATTTTTCGCTTGCCCGAAGTCAGTTCGGGCATTCCAAATTTGGCGCAGAAGGGTTGCCCGAACTGGATTCGGGCGGCACAGGCAAGGGGTTAAGGACAGCAGTTGTGATTGCACTGAACTGCTATCGGAGTAGCGTCTTTTACATGAATAATTACCCGATAGTGTCACCATGCCCATCAAGCAGTCGGTGCTATGGCTGTTTAATGCTATGTGAAACTGGCACTTCAGATGTTGATAGAGAAATCAACGAAACATAATGCAGCATTTACATTTTCACTGTGTCTAGATACTTACATATACAATGGGGAACCCCAGAAAAATTTGAAATATGTATCGTATCACATAACTTTAAAACCACACAAAAAGAGACTTGACTGTATAAAAGGAAAAAAATCCGATCATTTGTTTAAAAAAATAATTTTGTGTACTAATTTTTTAGAATTTATTTTTATTTTACTCAATTAAAATTTAGTTTGTTTCAAAATTTTCAAACTGGACTGTAGTGAATCCGGGTTGATAGCAACCGGACTATGCTAGGTATTCATGTACTCTGCACTTCAATATTCATTTATTGATGTTATATGTAAGCGAGTGCCATTTTGAAAAAATATTTTTAGCCATCATATTGTGAAATTGAATTTTCCCAAAACAGAGACCTATATATTTAGAATCTATTGGTCTTCAACCACATATCAAAGTTGGGTTTTTTGCACAAGTTTTATATTGCACCAGAAAATAATTTTTCATTAGAATTTGAGATGGAAAAAATCCTTAAAGTTGCTTTGGTCATTTTTTTTCTAATTCTGTTTATGGGGATGTGCTTAAATTTAAGCTGCAACTCACTTTCAGTTCAAAAGATTTAGTGTGGATGCTCTTCTCTTTATATATAGATTGATTAGGAGATGCACCAATTTTCAAATGAGGAGTGAACTGCAAATGAAAATTTAGTGCAGCCAACTGTATCGGTGGATTGGGGCAGTTTGCCTAGTTGATTTGGTGCACTCTTATTAGAATTTATCAACTAACTTAACTTTATTACATGCTTTTCTTTCTCTTTGAATCTTCAAAAAACAGATAAAAATATAGCTTTCACCAGAGTTCAATATAATAAAATAAAATTCCATAGCAACTATTGCTGAACAAAATCGGTTTTTGTGTAGCAATTTAATATCTTTATTAGCATCTGTAAGTGGTAACTACATTTTTAAAAGTAAACAAAAATGATATTCAGTCATATTAAAAAACTATGTTCAATATATTTTTGACATAAATTTATAATTTTCATGTATTATTATTTATTTATGTATTATTACTTGTTAATGCATACTTTCAAATAGCAAAATGGAAAAAAAATGTGCGCAGACATTCAGTATTTTTTTCATATTCAAAGTGGCCACATACACATCAATATGTAATTTAAAAACTCATTAAGAACTGAATTGACAATTCAAATATATGCACACTTGCATGTTAAGCATTTAAATCAGTAAAGAAAATAATTAAATGCAATACCAACATTACTGTAAAAAAATGTGTATAGCACAATTTATAAAAAATGAAAATTAGAAATGCACATAGGAGTGGGGCATCTTGGGATATTTTAAATTTTAAAATTAAGATTACATTTTTTTGTACTACTAGATGGCAGTTCAGTGCATTTGCTGCTGTGTTTTGAAAGTACTACATCAAACAGCTAATGATTTATCAAACTTTGTTAGTTTTTATAACCATTAAAAAATGTTTATGTAAATTTTGTAGACAATAACAGTGAGATTCAAATTAAAATTTATTTAAATGAAACTACATATCAAAGAAACAGGTGCATTTGTTGTGAAATGAGATACAAAAATGTTCACTGTAGAGTAAGCCTAAAAGCATGAGACCGTTTTGGAAAAATTTTACCAGTTAGTGCATATTGGGACTGATGATATTGTCTGCACCTTGAGTTGTCTGATGAAATTGCTTTTTGCAGTGACTGCTGTATGTAATGATTTTAATTTGCTGTAAATGTTGGATTAAGCCTTTGTTACTCAAGAAGCATCAAAATTTTTCATCTATTAAAATGCTACATATGTTTTTCCAGATATTTCACTAAGTATAAGATACAGGTGCAAATAAAATTGTTTTTGTTTAAATTCAGAGTCTGCTGTGTTAGTTATTTAAATTTGGCACTATATAACAGGGTTTGCACAGTCCTTAAAAACTGTTGAACTCCGTAAATTCATATTTCAATTTTAAGGGCCCTTAAAACTCCTTAATTTTGCCAAATTCTTCTCAAAACCTCCTTAGATTTTTTGCCATCCCAATTCCAAAATGCAAAATGAAACTGGACAAACGGCTGACAGTTCAAAATCGGCACTGTGAGGAATATTATCAAAATAGAGAACGATTATTGTTTATTTTATTTGCCTCAAAATTTGAATTTCATTAGCGGGATCTAAAGTAGAAAAAAGAAGCAACCTCCTCCCCCCCAAAAAAAATTAATAAATAAAGTAAAAAAAAAACTAGATGATTGTTGATTAGTGTAGTTCACTTTCTTTCTGCCTGATAAATTACTATACGTTTCTCTTTCTTTACAAAGGCAAAATTTTGCTACATTATTTTGTTTGGTGTCTATTTAGGGTAAAAAGTTCTGAAAATTTGAACTCTTTAAGAATTTTTGCTTTAAAACCAATATTTCCAAATATAATTGTTCGCACTAGGATTCTCTTAGGTTCCTTATTAGGGAGAATGATATTTTCGCCAAATGTTTACTATTTATGTTGAGTCAGACAAGTTAAAATACTGAAAAAGAGCAGGAGTTATGTCTGTGGCTATTGGTCTCTGCTAGGAGTTAATGGAATTGAAATATATAAATATTTTTCGAAAATGTTTATTTTTAAACATTTGCCTGATACCATTTAAATTTTAATATACAATTTTCAATCCGGATCTCTTTTATTCCAGTTTAATTATTTTCACATAAATAGTACAG
Organism: Amaurobius ferox; assembly: GCA_951213105.1. Lineage (NCBI taxonomy): Eukaryota > Metazoa > Arthropoda > Arachnida > Araneae > Amaurobiidae > Amaurobius > Amaurobius ferox. Next base: position 131,228,850 of record OX578149.1, on the reverse strand, counting down.
TTTTGCAGTTCAGTTTTTATTCTTGTGCATTAAGACATATTTCATACAATTTATTAAATAGTATAAAAGCTAACTCTTTAGCAATGAGACATTCTCTAGCAGTGATGTGAATCTAAGTGCATTTATCATTATTTTACAAAATTTTAGATTTTGAAGTTGTAAATTTGTTTTATTATGTTAATGTTTATTTTAAAGTATATTTTTTTTATTGAATAATGCATTAAACAATAAATAGTATAGTAGTAATTAATTAATAAGCAATTAATATATCTGTAAAATGTACAGAAATATAAATGTGTAGAAAAGGAAGTTTAGACACTATAATTCATTTTTTTTTTATTAAAAAATATTGATTTGGAGGTTCTATAAGTTTTTAATCGTATTTGGTATATGAATAAAATAACAAATTTTGATTTTTGTAAAATTACATAATCAGAAAATGCACAGTGCTGGTTGAAAAAAATTTTAATAACTGAGCTTAAGACTCTTTTGCAAGATAGGAAAAATTCATTTAGTAATTAACAATTCATTTAATAGTATTTTTTCAATTTTAAGCTGTATATATATATGCATTCATATGAAGCATTTAAAGGAATCTTTTGTTTTCTATCATTATATACTTATAATTAATTTGTTAAAATAACAGTCTGCTCTATCTTGAATTTTGTTAAAGACAACAGGATAAATCTGGAAAACTACAGGGATTTCATTTCAAAAAATGAGCAGTAGGACAAACACATTGGCCTTTTTTTTTTTTTTTTTTCTTTTTCTGCTAAGGCACTTGAATATATGCAGATCGGTTAAATTTTTTTACGAAACACTTTTTCATATTAAGTATAGATATAACATATTAAGTATAGATATATTTTCAATTTACTGCTCCTAAAGTTTGTAAATCTGCTGCCCCGGGGCATTCCATGCTGCTTCAAAATTGAGTTTTATTCTCCGGGATGTTTAAGAATTAGATTTTCTGATGCAACCCTTTTCACATACCAATTTTTTTTTCCTCTGATTTTTAACTATATTTTATTCAATTTTTTATATTTTGTATGATTGTTAAATTGAGACCTAAAATTTTTTCTTTAAAAGTGGGCAAACCAAGCTTCAGTTAGCATTTTTTTGCCAATTAAAAGTTTGTTTCCTTGTTAAATTAAGAATCTTTGTAAATGTGGGCTTGTTACAACCAGTTTAACTGTAATTACTTTAAATTGAAACTTTTGTGACTTGTAGAAATTACTCTTAGGGATGGCCGGCTTTTGAACTAACTCATCGTTGAGAAATATTGCTGTATAACATGTATTAATTTTGCTCATAATCTAAAGATGCATTCAAGCTATTTGTTTTCTCTGATTGTAGTATGACCCTTCAACTGACCCTCTGGGCATTCAGTTGTCTCCAACAGCTGGAGAACCTCATACACCTGTCACTCCTGTCACACCAGCAAGCAATCCTCCATTTCCACGCATCAGTGAAAAAAGGAGAGCATCAGCAGAGTCAGATACAGCACCTAGTGCTAAAAAGTTTTTCTTGAGGTACTATAATTTTGCTTATTTTTAAGATATACGTATGGTATAAAAATATTTTAACAAAAAACATTCAAATCGGTGATTTTATTTGAAAAACAAAATTGCAATGTTTGAAAAAAGCTTTCACATTTGCAATTTTTGAGAAGAAGTGTGAGGTTGTTACAACCAGTGGGCTTGTAATGCTAACATTTTCCAGTGCTAACATTTTCCTAGTGCTAACATTTTCCATTTTTATAAGAAAGCATTCAATGTCATGGTTGTTGAGAAAGACCTCTAAAATTGGCAATAAAAATAAAGCACTAAATTTCATGATTTTTCAGAGAGTTGGCTAAAATTCATGATTTAACATAAAAGTGTAAATTCACGTTTTTTATTTAAAGAATCTCGATCAATAAGTCTTCCTATTCTTAGCTCTTTTAAATAAATTTTCGCAAATTTTAGTACTTTAAAATAAATTGTCACAAATTTTAGTACTTTAAAATAAGATTGTGTATTTTAGCTGTTTTAAATAAAATTGGATATTTTAGCACTTTTAAATAAAATTGCAAATTTTTTAGCTCTTTCAGAAAATTAGTTAATTGTAGTACTTTTTTTAAAACATCATGAAATTGTAATGTTACAATAAAACATTCCAAAATTGTAGAGTTGTAATAGGAGTTTTAAAGTCTATTTTGATTATACCAAATTGGTGTTCTATTGAAACATGTAGTAATCTATCTTCAGAAACAGGGAAAACTCTCGCTCATTAATCGCTAATTTTAGCTCTCTTAAGATAAAAATCACAAATTTTAGAACCCCTAAATAAATTTGAAAATTTGGCTCCTTAAAAAAAAAAGTGAATTTTAGCACTTTAAAACATTAGATATACTTTTTTGTAATTAAAAAAAATTGAGCTCAAATTAAAAATTAAGATTTTTATAACTTTTTCTATTGAGAAACATTGATAATGTTTGATTGTGATGTTTGATAAAGTTATTAAAAGAGCAAATTATTTAAATGCATATAATTTATCTGCTTAATTTATTTACCTGTTGCCAACTTCAAAAGCAAATTATAACAAAATAATAACTTATAAGTAGGAGTTCATAGATAAAATGTTCTCTATTTTAATGCTGTAGCTTTTCTCTGTGAATTATAGTTTAATAGTTTTTGATAGAGCTGCTTGACATTTACACATTACATGAAATTTATTAAAATATTTCAAAAGGTAATGCAACAGCTTTGGAACAAACTTGCATGAGCATTTTTCAACCTTGGAGAGACAAATGGTAGATTTTATATTGGGTATTTACAACATTTTGTATAAACTGATATACAGGGTGTCCTGTGCTATCAGTTCCCAATGGCTATTTCCTCAACCGTTAGTCACAGAGATACACTTCCAATTTCAAAAATGTTTTAAATTTTAAAATCTATTATCTTAAAAACAGTTTAAATCAATAAATGCATTTCTTAAAGAAATTCGAAATATAAATTTTTATACAGTCCCCTGGTCCTACCAATTATATTTAGGAAAATCATCCTCATACAATTTTATGCAAAATAAAAAAAAAAGTCATCCTTTTACGACCAAAATTGGCCGACTTATAGTTGTTTAAAGTTTGAGCACTTTTGTGCTGAGTCAATATGGTCAATACGGTCCCTGATTGGTTGGTTGCCTGAAACTGAACATTTTTATGCGTGGAAAAGCGACTTAAGTCATAGAGTTTAATGTTTCATAACTCTGTGAATTTGGTCGTAAAGGGAAGATTTTTTTTATTTTGCATGAAATTGTATGAGGAGGATTTTCCTAAATATAATTGGTAGGACCATGGGACCATATAACATTTTATATTTCGTATTTCTTTCAGAAATGTATTTATTGATTTAAACTGTTTCTAAGATAATAGATTTTAAAATTTAAAACATTTTTGCAATTGGAAATATATCTCCTGTGATTAACGGTTGAAGAAATAGCCATTGGGCACCGATAGCACTGGACACCCTGTATATCCGTTTATACATAACTGATATATATTAGTTTTATTTTGATTAAATATTTTCTTGAAGGAGCACTAAATTGCCTACATGGACAAATTATTCCCCATGCTTTATGTATATCTTTTTTTTTTATTATTTTCAGTGGCTTTTGGGATCTAGAAGTGCCAACTAATGTTGTTATTTGGGAGCGATCTCCTTCCCTCTTGCCTCCTCCACATCCAGAAATAGAACAGTACAGGGCACATCTTGTAATTAAGTTGAGACAACAATATCAAGAAATGTGCCACTCCAGAGAAGGTATTTTGTATAAAATAATTTTTTTTGAATAAGTAATTTATATGCTTGATATTTCTTTCATTAGTGTAAAAAAGAATATAGTTTTACATTATTTATAACAATATTTAAAGTTTCAAATCCATTAATTCCATTTCTAAATATGGACAATTTATTTCTTCATATTTAGAGTCATCATTTGTTAAAATTTCAATCTCAATGGTTTCATAGGGTTTTTTTAGTTTACATTTTGCAATTGAGACAACGATATTAAGAAATGTGTCACTTCAAGTAAGGTAATGTTTTTTGTACAAAGTAAATTTATTCAAATAATTGAAAGTATTTTATATGTTTGATTTTTCATCATGTGTAACAATAGAAAAGGTCATAAGAAAGGTAAACAAAGTTTATGAAGGTTTAAATATTTTTATAGCAAAACTAATTGTGTCAAATTCAATAATAATTCTAACTAAAAATAGGATCAATTTGTTTCTTAATGTTTAGATTCATCTTTAGTTAAAATTTAAATCTCTGTGGTTTATGGATTTATATGTTTTTCAGTTTTATGTATTTAAATTTTGTATAGCATGTAGTCAAACCTCTAACCATCTCATTCAGATTATCCCTCTTGACTGCTTTTTGTATGGAATAGGTATCAAATCCCACAGACTTAATACTGATTTTCCTTTTAAACTGACACATTTCTTCTTGAAAGTGACCAGAATACTACCTGGATGACAAGAGTTTAATTTTGTTTTATTTAGCATTTGAAACTCTTTTTAAAGATTCTGTTACAGATGAAATTTTTCTTTTTTGATTTTGCAGTGTAAAAATCTTTTTTTTTTTTTTTTAAATTTTGGGCTTTCATCCATTCTATCTGCTAATGACACTGGTCTACAAATGAAATGTTTTAATCATCAGAAATAAAAGTACACTTTTTTATATAAGTTTTATGTACTGACTACAAAAATCAGCTTAATTTTTATGTAGCACACATAGTTTTTAGAATACAACTAGTGACATAAAACATGATTACAAAGCAAAACTTACGATACTTATAAGAGCTTGTTTATATTAATTTGTGAAAAGGAAAATTTAAAACTTGAGTTAATTTTGTCTTCCTGTTATATATCTCAGGAGCATCATGATACAGCATCTAGCAATAATCAGCCATCATAGAAGCATTCGATAAACCTTTATAGCGATACTCCATTAACTTTTTCTTTTAAGTGACAAACAATGTAAATGTTTCATGTCCAATTTCCAAGATTGTCGGGAAAGAGATCTATATTGGAGTACGAAAAGTGCATTTTAAGTATTTTATGAGATATTTAGAATTTATATTGAAATCTTACTATTTAGAATATAAGAATCAGTCCATTTTAAATTTTGTCTGAAACAACAAAATTTAAAGAAAAACCTGATAACTTAAACTTTTAAATTGCTTCAATCAAGACTTAACTCATATCTCAAGACAAACCAAACTAAGGTTTCAAATATATTAAAAATCATACGTATATGATAAAATGTTTAAAATTTGTTTCTATCTGTAACTCAACATTTAAAATAAATTTTGTTATCTGTTCTACAGCTGCACCAACATACGGTGGTTGCTGTATAAATGTTTTTCTGTATATAAATTAGGATTCCATATTCAGAGTGCTCAACTTGCAGACTTGAAGTTACATTTTTCTGATTTAAAAATGTTTGGTACTTGTTGAAAATGGGGCTGAATTTACAGAATTAATTCTGGATCGAGAATCAAAATGAAAAAATTACAATTTGGCATGATTTTGCTTCCATGACTAAAACCTAATATATCTGTTTTTATTTGTGCATCTATTATGCAATCTGTAACTTCAGGGTTCATGTTTATGAATTATCATGCAATTTACATGTATTTATTATTTCTAATTCTGCTAGATGTTGTTTCAATCTGTTAAGTCAGGTTTTGAAGTATCGAAAATAGTGTTTTATATAAATGCTTTGAATGAATTTAAGATGTTCTTTGACAAAATGCCAAAAAACATAAAATTAGCAGCTATAGAGCCAATTATAGGTCACTTTTGATTGACTTGAAATATTACATCATAGGCATGAGATTCTTCCACTTTTTCATTTTTTAATGAGTACTTTTTCTTTTTTCATTTTGCCCAAGAAATTTTCTATCGTGGGTGAAAATATTTTCCTCTCAAATTCTGAAATTATTTTTTCCCGGGTTCACAGAATGTCTGCAGGTCACAAAATCGGTCACAAATATTCCTAAAATGTTGCAAAATTGGAAACAAAGTCACTCATTTTGAAATCTGTCTCTTAAAATCTATTTCTCCATGATTGTGAATTTGGAACTCGCAAACGGCAATTCCCACTATGTCTGGAGAGATATGACCAATGATTATATTCTACATCTTTTATAATCTATTTGCATTAGCTAAAATTATTATAATTATTTCTAGTTTTATAAAAATAAAAACTATTTTTCAAACATGTTGTTAATGAAATGGGCAATTTTTGAGTTGTATTAAGAAAAAGTTTTCTTAATTTTAGGGCCTTATTACAAAAATCCTCATAGACATTTTTCATCAATCCAGGAGCAGAAACAGTACCTTAAATAACCAGTGAAAAACTGTGAAGTCGACATTATCATATATATGTTTTGTAATTTTCAAGTCTGTGATATATCGTGATTTCTCAGTGGAAACCATCATATCAAGAAATGAAAAAACTCAAAATCTGTTCAAACACAAAATGCCCCGGCCGTTCGACTTGTGTTGCAACATTCTATTATCTGTTTTGCTCTAGTCCTGTGTTGTTTCTGTTGTGATATTTGCAAAATATTTGGCAGTTAATTTTGTTTACAATTGAATTATAATTGTTTTACACATTTGTACTTGGTCAGCTTGAATTTAGATCACTTTTATTATCACACAGATTATTTTATGTTATTGTAAACCATGAATCTTGGTTTTGTTAAAGGACATTTGGACAATTTGCCTAAGATCAATTCTACTGTGATGGTGCTCTATTTCAGAAACAATAAATATTTTGTGATAGCTGAATTTTGAAGTGTAAAAGTTTATACCCTTTTCTTGAAGGTTTTTATTATTATTATTATTATTATTATTATTATTATGTGGATAATATTTACGTTTGGGGTATCTGTGGTGGAAATCGGAACATTACGGAAAATGTAATCACTTTGGACGCTAATATCTCTGAATCTAATTGATAAGAATGTAAATATTTTTTCTTGTTTCGTCAGAAAGAGTTCAGATTATAAATATACAAAATAATTTTAATATTTTAAACTTTTTTGAGAGTTAATAGTTTATTTTTATTTTATACTAGCCACCTTTGGCGACCTGCCTGTTCACTACCATTGAAAATTCTGACAGTGGCAAACTCGCTGGCACCATAACCCCGTGGAGTTGTTGTTGAGACCCAGACCATCCGACCTACCAGAAAAGTGTAAGGTAACTGTTTGGACGGTCGGGAAGTGCCACCCAATTTAGACCGGAACCCAGTGGGGGAGGCATCCACAGGGACCGTACCCTTCTTTTCCTACCACCAACCTCTCGGAAGGACTTACGGACCCACATGTTTAACGTGATTGTACACTGCTTGAACATGGCAGCAGTTTTGGCAGTGGCGGAAATCGAACTCGAGCCGACCGAGTTCAATTCCCATTCGCTAACCACTAAGCTGTCGCACCCCTTCCCAAATCTTACTGAAGCATCTCAATAAAATGATTATTGAGATATAGATTTCCAGAAATTTATATGGAAAGGCTATAAAAGAACTCATCTCTCCATTGCAGTGGAGTTGACGAATGGATGTGACACGGACTACATTGGACTGTAATTTTTGTCAATGTTTTGAGAATAGTAGTCTCTGTTTTGTGAAATTATATTCGTCAGTATTTTGAGAATAATATCGTTTATTCTGTGAAATTAGGGAAGTATGTAAGTGCTGTTTGATTATATTTTGTGCTTGTGAATAAATATAAGTTATCCAGAAACTTAAACTCATTCTTGTATCCTATGTATACACCCATGATTTTAAAGGATACATTTGTAACAATCAATGTTAGGAGTGGGGTTTCTGAAAACTTGACAACCGGTTATGGCTCCCCCAAGTAGAAAAATTAAGAACAGTTGAGCGAGACGGAATTTGTGAAACCCGTACAAAAAGCTGTTGTGGCCGTCAAAGGGAGGGTCAGTATACCACTTGTTGGCAACCGGGCGCTGCACTCAAAAGGGTGGTCGCGGATGGTGTTAACGAGTCACGATCGAGGATTGGGAGTTCCGTTGGCTGGATTCCTCTGTTTACTGGATTCCTCTGTTGGCTGGATTCCTCTGAAGGATCGGACCAGGCACAAGTCGACTATTGGTGATTCCAGGAGGGATCGCAACACGCTGGCACAACACTTGGGTTTGAGCATATGCTGAGAAAACAAGTGGGTCTTTTTGCGTTGTATAAAATAGGCAGGATGGAAGTTTCAGGTGATCGAATGCCTTGGAATGGAGTTGTGGCTTAGCATCGAAGGTTCTTGAGTCGAAAAAGATGAATGGTTCCATGTAGCAAAACTTACCGGTGATATTTCGGTTTCGTGAAAGAATTTGCAGAAACAATCTTGAATTTCAAATTACTTAATTTATTATATTGCATTTAGGAATCATTTCAGGAACGATACATATTTCATCTATTTATTCCAATTAAAAGATAAAACTAAAATACTCTCTTCAAAAACATAAAACCGGACATCTTGACAATAGGTTCGTAATAGAACATCGAACGATCACATATGTTGAAAATTTACTCAAGCATCTCACCTTCAAAACGCATTACTTTATCAAAGCAATTTTAACATTTTCAATTAACATTTAGAATGATTTTAGAATAATTTCGGAATAGAACATTTTGTTCTTATGGCCCGACGGGCCTCGCGATGTTACCCCGGTTGTATCATATCACCAACTGAAACTATTCACAAATTCCACGCCGAAGCGTCTTAGTAAACCTGAGCAAGTTCATGACAGCAGAAAAAGAAGTTCCCATGTTAAAGAATATGAAATGCAATGTGCGTGTTTGTACATGTAAACATGTACAAACACGCGGGAACGAAACACTACGCAAAGGTTTACCGAAACTGGTGGGAAAGATCCAAAAGGCCGAATTACAGAACTGGCGCGTTATCAATTTGGAATAAAATTTAAGAACAAGTTTTAGTATCGAAAGGAAAATTAGAATTCGCCGAATGTTAAATTTAGACGGAAATAATTAATAAACAAGGCATGCATTTCATAAAAAAGCTATGTAAGAGGCTATGAAAGTCGTACAAGATGAGATGAAAGTTGGACAGGAAGTTATGAAAGGGATACATGACATCCCCACTGGAGGACATTCTGACATCAGCAAGAGATTGAATAAAGTTCGTGAATGCTTCTGGTGCAATGCGAGATCTGATGTTTAGGTCTAGTGCAAAGAATGCACGGAATACAGTGCTCAGAAGAGACCGGAAGAAAACAAGTGGGCTTTTTCAGTGTTACAATGTCTGAGCTTCTTTCGAGAGAATTGCACTCGACATTTTGGGCCACTACCAAGAACTGCAGACAATAACAAGTACATTGTAATAGTGATGGACTACTTCGCAAAGTGGCTAGAAGCTTACACAATCCCTGGCCAAAAGTCTCCAGCCATCAGTGAAGTTCTAATTCGGAACTGGATATATTGTTACAGGGTCCCCTCTCTCATCCATTCTGACCAGGGAACGAACTTTAGCTCTGGCATATTCACAAGACTGTGCAAACTACTCGATATTGACAAAACTCAAACTACTCCTCTTCATCCTCAATCGTACGGCATGGTAGAGAGATTCAACAGAATGGTACTGTCACCATATTCATATTCAGAAACCAGTAAGACTGGAACTGTTACCTACTGTTGTTCCTACTGGCTTACCAAAGTGCAGTCCACGAATTGACCGATTATTCTCCATCAAACAGGCTGTTTGACCAGGATCTATGACTACCATGTGACCTAATGTTTGGAAGTTCCTTCATCATCTAATGAATATGTGCAAGATCTGCATGCATGGTTGGAAGAGGTTCATCATTTCACTTGTGAGAGGATCAACATTGCTACTGATAGAATGAAGATCCAGTATGATGCTAAAGCTAATGCTAATGAAGTGCGATTCCAGGAAGGCAACAAAGTCTGGCTGTTCAACCCTCGACGACGATGACCAGGGTTTTCGCCAAGACTGGAGAAGGACCCTACATCATTAAGAAAATAATTAGTGGCATTTATCAAATCCAGAAATCATCTTCAGCGAAGCCAAAAGTTGTCCATGTCGACTAATTGACATCATATTTTGGCCCACAGTAGATTGATACTGTCCTAGACATGCAGTCTTAATCAGGGTGCAGTGTTGGGAACATGCAATATTCCCTCATTGGTACCTCCTTTTTCATGTGTCTTGAAGGCCAGGTAAAGAAAACACAGTCCTTGACACGAGCCCAGGATTTCCTGGTTAGAAGAAGGGTTTCCAGATTTGATGATTTATCGCCAATTTGGCGACTTCCCGAATCTTTTTGAAGCATCTCGATAGAACGATTATTCTTTGAGATTTCCAGAAGTTTCTATGAAGAGGCTATAAAAAGACTCATCCCTTCATTGTAGTGGAGTTGACGAATTGATATGACACGACATTGGGCTGTGATTTTTGTCAATGTTTCGAGACTAGTGGCTCTGTTTTGTGAAATTATTTTCATTAGTATTTTGAGAATATTATTGCTTATTCTGTGAAATTAGTGGAGCATTTAAGTGCTGTTTGATTGCATATTGTTTCTGTTTGACTTAGATATGGGTGGCTCAGAGAGAACTTGTTCCTGTTTACTTTGTGCTTGTGAATAAACATAAGTTATCCAGAAACTTGGACTCGTTCTTTATCCTGTGTAACCCATGGGTTCTGAATATGTATACGTTTTCAAAACAGCACATACTTAATGAAAATACTAAATAGTAACTGCTTACTGCAGTTATACTGGTATTAAAAATTTTCATGCATGGAATGTTTTATATACTCTAAAATTGCCTGCAAGCATTACAGACTAAACCTGGGGGCAAAGTCAATAATCCACTTTTAATCTGGCTTTAAATTCATCCATAATAGCAAAAATAAACATAGAGTGTGAACCAGTAGTGGACACCCTTAAGGATTTTCTAAGTTTAATAAACTTCTCATAAAAAAGCTTTAAAAATTGAATTATACAGTAACTGATTTATTACCATCATGTACGTAATGAACACTCTTTGACAGTGGTGAATTTTGTTTATTATTTGTCTTCATGTGCTTCATACTACATTTTACGAAGAACATAATTTTTTGGCATGGATATGAATATATTATCTGATGATGTAAAACTAATTATCATGCACAATGGAAGGATACAATACGTATAACTATATGGCAGTTTGTGATGGAAGAAACAGTTATAATTAGTGGAACTTTAAGCTTAAACAAACTTAATCACCGATTCTCGAAGATGTGGAAGGGCATTATGGCATCACATTCCATGCGCACCAAAAAGGGTCATTTTCCTGCAGAAATTAGAAAGGCGAACTTTGCAAATAAGTTAAATAGAGAGAATAAAATATTTTATGTTTTTAACCATTTTGAAACATTTTGAATGGGATAAAAAAAATGAAGCAAAAACTGTCTGAATTGACCAGGCATTGTGCCAGTTTTCATTCACATGTATTGCCGAAAGTACACAATTATCTTTTTCCATACATCTTCATCCCCTTATTGAGTATTAGATTGACTAAACTAGCTTATTTTTCGTATTTTGTTATAGTTAATTTTTATATTCACATAATATTTAAAATTCAATTATTTTTGCATAAATAGTGCTATTGGGCAATTCAGTTTTTATTTACATGCCGAGAATACACAATTATCTTTTTCCATGTATCTATCTACATCCTTTAATTATTACACAATGAATTAACTGAACTAGCTTATTTTTATATCGTTACAGTTTTAAGGTAAATATTTTAATTATTTATGCATAAATAGTATGATTATGCAATTCAGTTTGTATTTTTATTTGTTGTCGAAAGTGCACAAGTATAATTTTTCACTCACCTCCTTCAGCAATTTATTGCACATTAAATTGACTAAACTAGCATATTTTCATATCTTGGATAATTAAGTTTTATTTGGGTTATTATTACAAATTTCTTAAATTTTCCGCAAAGTGGATGCTTTGAAATTTTTTTATATTATAAAATTGTGATTATATAATGTTCCAACATTTTTGTTGTTCTATCCGTGGAAGCTAAAAATCTGAAAGCTAAGTTATTTAATAATTACTTCAGTTAACAAGTGTTCATATCATACTTTTTTTTACATGAATTCAAAATTTCCTCTTTCTTTATTTTTATGCAATCTCATGCCTGAGAAAGCAAAACAACAAAGGAAAAAACATATATAACTCCTGACTATAGGCCACTTCTGATTGATTTGAAATATTAAATTATAGCTGTTAATTAATTATCTACATTTTGTCTGCAAACTATGATTCTCGAATTTTCCAAAATGTTTGAGAAATATGTATATACCCAAGTTCCTTCTTAGATCTTTTTAATGTTTTAAGGCTTTTCTTTAAAATTTTGAAAAGCAATTATGTTTTTGTAAATCCAAAAACCCATTCCTATGTTTTGCCCCCCCCCCCCCCTACCTTCCCCGAGTGCTGAGCCAAAAAATTTCTCCAAGTTTTATGTATTGGTAATTTGTGAAAAATTATTTGGTAATATCTTAGAAATCTGTGTACACAATTTTTGGTGTATTTATATTTATTGTGAAAATATTTTTCAAATTTGCAATCTGTTTGCATCTGCTAAAATTTTTATATGGGTGTCACGTTTTATACTGAATTAGTGTTTTACATATATAATATGTTATTAATTAAATTAAGTGATAATTTCTTTATAACTTTGTTAAAACGATACATGTCACATTTTTTTGTCACACCCCAAACTAATGTAATAAAAACCTGAAATAACTGAGTGATTGGGATAAAATTTGTCATGAATATTTCAATTCTTAATTGCATTAATCCTGTCGCTTTCCCCCCCCCCCCCCCCATCATAAAATCAAACAAATGATTAGTTTATAGCAAACATCATATTAGCCACATCAGATTTTTTCATTTTCCTTGCAATGTATTAGTAATAATGCATGTTTGAAATTCTTTTTATTAATTTAAATCTTCTTTTAGGTATTGATGCACCAAAAGAGTCTTTGAATAGATGGTTTATGGAAAGGAAGATAATCGATAAGGGTTGTGACCCTCTCTTACCATCCAATTGCTATCCTGAGATATCGCAGTCTATGTTTCGTGAAATAATGAATGATATTCCTATCAAGTTGATTCGACCCAAGTTTTCCGGGGATGCACGCAAACAGTTGTCTAAGTATGCAGAAGCTGCAAAGAAAATGATTGAATCCAGGTATCATTTATATTAAACTATTTTCTTAATGGTGTATTAGTTTATTTAAGTTTCAAGAGCTTATTATTAAGGTTAGGATTTTGTATCTTTAATTCGACAGTTGAGGTTAACACAATTCTGTAGTTTGGTATAAAGTTGGGTGTTATATCTTCACATTCTAACCTTTTTTTTAAAGTTAGCGAACCTTTAAGATTTTCTAATGTTTCACAATAAAGTTCCGTACATTTTTTGGCCTGCTGATTGTGCATAGTCACTCGACAATGGGATTTAAGCCACACCTAGAGAAGAGGAATTTCTTTTGGAGTATCATTTATTTATTTGTTTATTTTTCATTTGTAGAGCAGTGCTTATTTAAACTAAGGATTTCACATTTTGTGGTGATTTGAATTGAAACTAATTTCACAATTTGGAAACTGAGTAGTATTATTTAAGTAGTAAAAGTAGATGAATATTTAGGACTTGTGCAATGCTGGGTAATTCATTCTAGTATATAAATGTATGTCATACGAAAGGCTATTTTGAAACTTGCATTTTGCACTTTTTACTCTGTTTTCCCCATGCCATTGAATACTTTTTCCTTTACAACAGAAAGCATTTTGTTCCATTCCCAAAGTATCAAAGCATATTTATTTCATGGAGTTCCTGATACTGTAGTTTGTAATTTCTTAATTATATAAAAACTTTAGCATGTAAAATTTTCATATATAGAACAACAGTTTGTTCAAGTAAGCATAGACCAAATAATACAATTTTAACAATCAAGTAAGTAGGCAAAAAGTAAAATGAAAAATAGCCCCTTTAATTTTTCGTAGTAATTTGTCATTAAACGTCCTGGATTTTTCTGTGTGTCTGTATTTTATCCTGTAATAATATGAAATATTTTAGTCTTGACATGAAAATAACAAAATAAAGGTGTGGCATTATTTTGTTTTATTTTGAGATCATAAATGATTTTTTTAAAGGAATTTTAAACAAATTTTAGTTAATTTAAATTCAACCCCTATTAATTATATATGAAATGTTATTGTCAGATTTATTGAATAACTATTTCTTGAAGTCAACTAATGTACTTTGCTATTGATGTTATTTCACATTAGTGCTGTGTTTAAAATTTTTATTCACTGGCGTGTTTCTATTTATTCTTTAAAAGTAAAAAAATGAATTTTATGGTTTTTATTCTAATAAAACCTAGAGTTGAACAATATATAATTATCTGCAGGACAAATTAGTGATTGCTTCTAAGCTAATTTAAGCAGCAAATTTAAAAATGTGTGATGTCGATTCAGTGATTTTTATCCTCTTATTTGTGTTAGTCAGCAAATTCTAGCAGTTTTCGTTTTTCATTTTGTACGAATTAAAACTTAGCAACAGAGGTGAATTTCAATAATTGGTTTTCCAAGTATTGCTAAATGAATTGCCCCCCACCCCCTCTCCTCCCTCCCTCCCTCCCTCCCTCCCTCCCTCCCTCCCTCCCTCCCTCCCTCCCTCCCTCCCTCCCTCCCTCTAAGAACTTTCATATTAATGTAGTTCATCAAATTGCATATTTTAGTAGCCACTGCGGTTTCTAACTTTTAATTTTCACATTTACTCCATTTGATCACAAAAAGTGGTCAACTAAAATCAATTTTTCTGTAGGAATATCTCTCCAGAAAGCCGAAAAATTGTGAAGTGGAATGCTGAAGATGCTTTTCAGTGGATAAGGAAAACTCTCAATGCTACATTTGATGATTACCTGGTAAATGTGCATTTTCTTTTAAAAATTGTTTTACTCTCTTTTGTAGTTTTTTAATGAATAATTCATATGTTCAGATGTCATTCATTTGGAATTTTTTGTTTACTCTTAATATCTGCATCCTAGAATATTTGATTTTCAAATGACTTCGTATAAATGACTTCTTATAAAAAATCTTCAATGACTTATAAAAAAACTTAACTGATATCAATATGGGGGAGAAATGCCTAACCCATTAAATATTGCTCCATGAAGCACTAAATGAAAATGTTTGAAATGGCTGTACAGGGGAGAGTGGGGCGCCATGGGACACTTATTGATTTTTTATCAATATTTTTCTATGATTCTATTTTGTCTCTTAGAAGAAGGTGGGGTACAATGGACCGCTTTCATACATTTTAACAATTTTGTTTTAAATGATGAGCAAAATTATCACTTTAAATGAGTATGCATATTGTCTATATATTCAGGTTTATGATATACTTAAAAACAAAAAAAAATCTGAAAATGATTCATTTGTACATTAAAAACAAAATTTATTTAGTATGTAAGCACAACAAATAGATTTCAGTAAGTTATTCTATTTAAATTTTTAATGGTCTTATTTTTTCAATTAAAATTTCACTATTGCAACTGTTGCTTTTTAAAATCTAAATATGCAGGTTTTTTTTTTCTTTAAGTTATTCAATAAATATTAGAGGAAAATAATAATGTGCTAAATGGGGGAGGATGGTGAATGAAATATATTCAATCCATAAACCAATAATTAACTAAGATTAAAATTTGCAAATGATACAAAGTATTTATGTGCAACTGAGAGTCCACTATATATTGTGATGTCCTAGTTTCTGGACGGCATATTACAAGATCTTAAATATTTATAGCAGATGCATCAGCTTTTTCAGATAAAACAAGGACATCTTAATTAGACTTTTATTGCATTAATCGCACAAGATCATGATTTATATTAATTCTTACAATGACTAAATCAATGTAATATTTTATTGCGAAATTTTACAATAATATAATCGCAATAACCTTTACTTTTGTGTTTAAATATTAGAGTCATGCTGTAAAATATTTTCAGTTTCAGTACTGTTTCACTATAAATAGATATTGCTGTCAGAATCATTAAAATTTTCAGATATATTTACACAATATTTTACTTTCTTTTCTTTACATCAATTTTGCTTTTGTCTTCCTTCGAAACAGTAACTAATTCTTTTTGAATATTCTTTCTGGCTTTAATTAAGTGGCTTTTTTTTTTTTTTTTCATTTTTCTCTTCTTTCTGCATGGCTTCTTTTCTGGGATGTTTTGAACTGGTGCATCAGTTGGTATTTTTGATGACACCTTTTCATTTTAAACTTATTGACTAGCCTGAAAAAAATGTTTAGTAAGGGCAGAATTTCTTCAGATGATCAAAATTTTGTTAGATGATTTTCGTTCGATAATTGTGTTGGAATTGCTTGTTAATGGCCTATGACGATTAAAAGTTGTTAATTCTGGCTTTCTAAGCAAAATTTCAAGATTCTGATTTCTAAAATTATACATCCAATTTTTTGCTGTTGATTTTTTTTTTTTTTTAGAACTATGGCATATTTTTTTAATTGATAATTAAATAATTTTAACGAACATAAGCGAATTTTCTCATTTTAAATATAAGTCTATGATGTATTCTAGAAGCATCTACAATGTATTTTTCCAACATTTCTTCCTCTTCCTTTGAGAATACCTGCCTATTTGCATAGTTAAGTACAAATTTAACTTAGCTGCTACTTTTGAGGACGTGTACTTTTTAACATAACACACTAAAAGTGCATTATGTTCAGAAGTACAAGTCCTACAGGTTTTGTAATACCTGTCTCTTTGCAGATTTAATGAATGGGTCGATTATCATCAATAACACTTTTTCAGCCTGCTTTATGACTTCATTTGGTACAGTTCTTTACCAGAATTCTGTGAAATTTATATTTATAATAACATAATTATATTGGATTGATTTTTTGAAATTATTTTATTATAGATAAATGATCAATGCTTCTTTTGTGTTCTATCTAAATTTTACTTCTTCACACCGAACAATGGCTTAATCGTGATAGTGCTGCCATATTTAACTACAGTTTCTGAAGTATATATTATACTTGCACATTTCTATACATTTTCGAAGATATGACCCTGGCTCCAAAATTAAAAACAGTTCTAATTATTATCTTCTAAGATGGTTAATTTCACTCACTCTACCTACACTGATTCCATCCAATATACCAAGAGATAGAACTAGAAATATATTAATTATCTTAAAAAATAATTTTCTTAAGATTTTGTTTGATTAATTCTAGATTTAAAATATCATATGTCACAAATCTTTAATATTTATTCTCTGAAACTTAATTAGTTCCATTTTCATTTGCAATATTTGAAAATTTGAGTTATAACACTTGAAGTGTGTAAACTAGAGCATAAATCATGTGTAAATTTAAATGTATTCATTAGAGCCAAATAATTCATCAAATTTACTAAAAAAAAACTGATGTCCAACTTATAGAAAAACATGGGTACCCCAGGTGTTGTGGTCCATTGTGCCCCATATGGAAGTTCAACAACAAATACAAATAAAATAAACAATTTATGAATGTATTTAATGTAGTGAGGTATGACAGTGTTCTCCCTTGAAAATGTTACCTGCCGGATGGTCAAAGCAGATGTATTATGTTTTACAAATTTTTTCGATGCTCAGAAACGCAAACAACTTTAACTGTAAATGTAACTTACATTTAATAATAATTACAACACATATTATATATAATATTACAATATAATTGCTTATTAGTATTAATAAATACTAATAATTCTACACATGAATTTTTTTCTTCTTCTGCGAAGCAAAGTCATCAGCTGCCTTGTTATAATCAAAATCATCTGGATCTGGCCCCTCTATTGAAATAGCCATGAGATTATTCAGAGTTGACTGTTTCATTCGGTTTCGTAAACAGGTCTAAATTCTACCTTGGGATGAAAATTGTCTTTTACATTCTGCTGTACTGACAGGTATAGAGTGCAACAGTAGCCAGCTTTGATAAATTTGGAAATGATTCTCTGAGCTCAGGTGTTGTAGCCAATTTCAAAAGTATTTGCTTTGTGCTTATATTTTTGTATGATTGCCCTTTGATCATTTTGGAGGCAACTACCCACTCTAATTTAGAAGCTTCATAGTTTAATATTGGTGGATTCCCTTGTTTAGAATAATGATCAAAGAGACTCTCAGCGGCCTCATTTTCGCCATGACTGGAGGTGTTTGTACTAAAAAGTCTAGGGAAAGATGTAATAATAGGCATGTCTGGCTTCCAGGTGATCAACAGCTATCTCTATGTATTTATCATAGATTTCAGTTTTAAATGTAGCTGCTTCAGCATCTGAAAATTCTTCCCCACTTTGGTTTCAACTTTAAAACTAAAACGTTTAAAATTCTTCCCCACTTTGGTTTCAACTTTAAAACTAAAATGTTTAAAATTCATTCATGGCATTTGTTCCAGTTGTTTGACAACTGAAGTTAAAGTATGAAACATCTATTCAGTCCAAGAAGATTTTAATCTTGATTGACTACATGCTCTAGATATTGAGAGTACCGATGAGGTTTAAACTGTTTAGAGACAAGAGGATTTATATGATTATTTATTTACCACACCTTCAAGTTACCAAACATTGAAAAAAGGAGCGATTCCTTACATATCTTACCCCTTTGCCCCCACCCATAAATCGGAATTCCACCGGTCCGATCCATTATCGGAGACTCCACGTCGGCGACTTTCATCGCAGTGGTTAAGCGCTGTGGGGGTGGTGTATGAATATGCAGTTCACAGACTAACTGTGATGCAGTTATCGCACTTCATCGTGAGGCAGTTGGTTCTAATTTATTATTGTTGTGCGAAGTATTTAAGCACATATATTAAGGAATATAAAGTGAAAAAAAAATTCTTAGGACTACGGGTAAAAAATTTCAATAGCCGTCCTCGCGGACGGGCTAGATTTTGCCGATTTCCCGAAGCCTGAACCAAACTATGAAAATAAGCTAGTTTAGTCAAGTTTATGTGCAATAATACGGGGATGGAGATGGATGAAGAAAGGCAATTGTGTACTCTCAGCAAAGCCCGAAAAGAAAGACTGAATTGCTCAATCTTATAATTTAAGCGAAATATAATTTGTTTAGTAAATTGTTTAGTAAAAAGTAGTAATTTAATTAGTAAAAATATTTCTTTATTTTTACTTACATTATAAAAATAAATTGGGTCTATTTTTCTGATATGAAATCATTAGAAGAAGAAAATAGATGCAAACTGATAATTTTGGACTCTCAGCAAAGCAGGGAATATGAATTGGATGGTGGGATGCATGGATTTCGCGGGATTTTCCGTAGTTTTGGAGAGTCCGTAAAACTGTAAGATGAAGTAAAAATCCGTATAAACTACGGAAAATCCTTAAAAGTTGGCATGGAATGATCGGAGAACTAAATTTTCTTTCAGAACTAAACTTTCTCAGATGGTAGGCAAAATATTATGCTGTCAGTGTCTCTTTAATCCGGCTCCAAAGTTCTTTACTAAAGTTAGTGGCTTCGCAAATTTATGTAGGCTAATCAAAAATTATTTTTTATATTTGTTCACATTCGTTCGTTTTTTCTTTTTTTTTACATACGTTTTTCTTAAATTGTCGGCCGGGCGGCTCGTAAAAACAGCCGGGCAGCCCGCCCATTCAAAAGATAGGAAGGGAGAACACTGTATGATATAAAGAGGAAAAATCCTTACCTTTATATTGTACTGAGACACTTCTTTGAAGTTTCAATTCTTAAATGAAAAAGTGGAAATCTACATTTGAAACTTTTTATTTTCGCCATCTATCAATCACCTACAACTGTAAAATGGCTTCATAATGAATTGAGAACATTTTTGGATATAGTACATCAAGAACTGTGTTGTCATATATGTGTCAAAATATGAAGCATTGTGGAAAAACGTAAAAAGAGAAAAAAAAAATTAAGGGGCGGGGTACTTTGCCTCTAGGTCCATTGTACCCCGTTCTCCCCTAAATTAAACACTTCCACATAAGATAAGAGTATAATCAACATCAAATGTCTTATTAAAATGTCCCTATATAATGCAATGAAACGTACCAAAAAAATGATGTATAAGATCCATAGCACAATGTTTTTAACATTAAATTGTACATTTAGTGCTTTTCCGGATTACAATATGTAAAACTATTTCAAGTGCCTAATTAACCTATATTTCACCCAACTCTAAATTGACATTTATCATTATGGATAACATCCGCAGTAAGCAATATAGTCCATATATTAAAATATGTTAATAATCCATCAATTTGACATCGTCAGTAACTACAGTCATTTCTGTAATTTTAACGATATTTTTGTCATTGTGAGGCAAAATATCACCGAGTTGGCAATATTTCGCTAAATTAGTCACTAAGTTTGCCAAATTTATTGCCAAACATTACAGACAAACAGAGAGAAGAGTATATCTTATATATAAATGACTGTTAGTGAATTGTTAGGCATCAAAACACAAAACTATTAAACGAAGTATCGTATCTCATGAATAGAACAAACTAGATCCATGAGAATGTTAGAAAATTTATCACGTAATATTACATATGAAAAGTAAACATATTTCACAAATGTGATTTTTTTATAAATTTATTTGAAAAAAGTGCAATATCCGAAGAACTGTTCAGGCTAATGTTCTAAAATCTGTGTTGGTCTTTTTTTAATAAAAAATTACATAAGAAATTATTATTCACATAACATTGTTGAAGGTTCTAATTGTTTTCAAAATTTCATTAGAAAATTTTGGAGTCTTCTGAACATTCAATTGCATTTAAAATTAATAGCAAGCAGTATTAGGAAGTTTATGTCAATTTCAAAATGTTGCTCCAAACTGCTATAAATAATGAAAATTTTGCACTTCTGCACTAAACTATGCCAGGGGTGCATTAGCCCAGTGGTTAGCGTGCAGGAATTGCACTCGGTAGGTCCAGGTTTGATTCTCACCGCTGCCAAATCTACCACCGTGTTCACGTGGAGTATGATCACGTTAAACATGTGGGTTCATAAGTCCTTCCGAGAGATTGGTGGTAAGGGAAGGAGGGTACAGTCCCTGTGGATGTCTCCCCACACTGGGTTCTAATCTAAATTGGGTGGCTCCTGCCGGCCGTCCAAACAGTTGCCTTACACCTTTCTGGTAGGTCAGACGGTCTGGGTCTCAACAACTAAACTGTGCCAAAATGGTGGAATTGCAAGTTTGCTAGAATTCTCTGCCAAATGATGTTAACGTCGGACAGAGACGCCGATTACTACAGATTCTCTAAAGTTTCTTCGAGAAACATCCTCAAACTACGTTGTCGGAATTTTCATAGTTCCCTACATAAAATTGGCTTCTGGCAAGACCAATGCCAGTTTATGGCCTCATGCACGGTAATGCCAATCAAATCAACCTAACAGCAACTACAGTTGCATGTAATGTAAACTAAAATGTTTTTTTTTTTTAAACTGACATGTTTCGTCATGAAGTATGGTGATCAGTATATGGGAACTGCCAAAAATGGCAGTCATCTCATAAATTGGTATATTATTGAATTTTGTATAATTTAATTCATATTCCTGTACATTGCTGCAAATCCAAAAGTATCAGATTGTACCCATTTCCATGTTCTAATGATTCCATATCAGAGCAGTATTTAATTTGTATACTAAGAGTAAGAATAAACAAATGTTACATAATATTTGAAAGATATGCTATATTTGTAGATGTGTATATATGAGCAGCATACCTGCCAATTCTGTTGAATAAAAATCCAGTAGATTTTGATGCAGAACCAAATTTGTTTTGCTTGTTGCATAAATTGTGTTCTTGTGCAATTCAGATCTCACAATTTATTCATGATTTATTTATTCATTTGCGATTGCACGATTTATTCATGTGTGTTGCCGAGAGTACACAATATCTTTTTCCATCCAACTCCATCTTCTTCTTATTACACATTAGAGTGACTAAACAGGCTTATTTTTATGTTCTGAAAGTTATTATTTTTTTATTTTCTCAGAATAATTTGTGCAATACAAATTGTATTTTCGTGCATTGCCAAAAGTGCAGAGGTATCTTTTTCGTTCATCTTCTTCCAATAATTATTGCACATTAAATTGACTAAACTAGCATATTTACATATCTTGGTTAATTATTAAGTTTTATTTAGTTTATTAATTTCATTAAATTTTCAGCAAAGTGCGAGAGTTACTAAAGGAAACAGTTCTGATCAGGACCAGGATTTTATCTTCGGATATTGGACTGTGTTTATAAAGGAAACAGTTCTTAGATATTTACTTTTTAGAGTTTAGGTCCTCGTTCGGAATGGGAAACATATAAAAGGTGCTGTACTGTAGTTTACTTTACAAGATTGACTTTAATTTACCCTTCTTTAATTTACCCTTCCTTCATTCAGCAGAACTGACAGGTATGATTTCAGTATATGTGGATTTTCAAAACTAAAAATTTTCTGTATTTAGAATAATTCCAATTTACACAGATTATGCTATATGAGATGTATTTTCTGTATTTAGAATAATTCCAATTTACACAGATTATGCTATATGAGATGTATTTTCTGTCAAGCAGATTGTGTTCTTTTTCACTTTGTATTACTTTAAAGATATATTTTAATTATTTATGAATATATACTTGAAGATTGTTTTCTTTATTAGGAGAGATTAGCTCATTTGAAACAACAGTGTCAACCACATCTTGTTGAAGCTGCAAAGGAATCAGTTGAAGCCATTTGTGCTAAAATTTACCATTTGTCTTGTGATTATTCTAAAAAAATTCATGAGAAACACTGGGCCATTTTTAGAACTCATGGGATTGAAGGTATTGACCATTTTTATTTATTTTACACATACAGTTAAGTACAATTTATTTGTTTCTCAAAAGAATGGTATAAAAAAGACACCTAAATGCAGCAGCATTTAATTAAAATTTACATTAAGATAAGGTTGTACTTAAATTTATTGTTCGAAGAAAGAAAATAACTTCAATGCATTGCGGAAAAACAAGTATCTGTCTTAAGAACTGTTTCCTTTACAAATGTGTTTATAAAGGAAAGTTCTTAGATATTTACTTTTTAGAGTTTAGGTCCTGGTTCGGAATGGGAAACATATAAAAGGTGCTGTACTGTATTTTACTTTACAAGATTGACTTTAATTTACCCTTCTTTCATTTTGATTTATTTGCTTACACAGGTGGTTTTCCTATAATATGCGTTTTATTAGCGCGGTTTTGTTAGTTGTACTGTTTAGTACAACTACAGTTTCAGTCTTGTGCAGTAAGAACATATGCAGAGAAGGATGTTATTCATTTTGAATGCTTAAAAATTTGTCATTTTTGGCCAGTCAGGTAATTAAAATTTATCAATTTTGTTGAATACGTATGCTGCTCAGAAAATAGAAAATGCTCTTTTACCACAAAATTATTTGCATTCTTTTGTATATCCATAATATTTTTTTTTATAGGGCCTGTTAATATTTTATTTTTTCTTGTTTTTTTTCTTCTCATATTCTGTTAATAAATTCTTTCATTTGAAGTCTCATGGCATGTAAGAAAAAGTATATATATATGTTTGAAATAGAATCTGTATTAAATAAAATTGATTGGAGAGATTTCTCGCCCTTATAAAACTTGATGATTTTAACATCCTAAAAAAAGTTACTTAAAATCTATGTTTATTAATGCATTGAAATATATAGAGTTCTAATAAAATTATTTCTACATTGTATAATTAGTAATTTTTGCTTTAACTTTGATTTATTTTAACCTGTGATCTGTTACAAATACACTAAGTTGGTCTTAATTATATTCATAATAGTCAATTAATTTGAATTATAATTACCATTATTAAAAAGAACTTTCTACTCCACAATTCATCCAATCAGAACTCTAAAGCACAAAACTTGTATCCCTGTTTTGTAAAAATTATCTATGGAATTTGCAAATACTGTGACAAAATAGTGTAGCACAATAATATATTAATAATAACACAATAACAACGCATAATTTAATTATAAAATGCAAAAAGAAAAAGTTCATGAATTACAGGGTAACCAATAGACATGTCTTCAAAAGCCAAAGAAAGCTGCTATTAAATATCCAGAAAATCGTATAATGGTTTAACACGCAGCGATTTGAGAATGAGATGCCAAGCATAACTAAGAGTCAGAACGAGATCAAAATTGCAAATAGAATCATGGTAAAATGAAAAGGGATTCATAAAGTAAAATATTACGGGGGTTATTACAGCTAATTAAAAGAAAAGACATATCGAACACAAAATGAGAGTTGTCTTTGATAACAAACTGGGTAAAAACCATAGACAGTTTTCCATTTTTAACATTGTGAGCATCACTTACACCCTGGCCTGACACATGAAGTTATTTTTATCCTTAAATTTATCAGAACGAATGTGATTAGATAACGTAATAATAGTAGAATGGGCGGGCTCAAACTTAAATTCATGGCAAAAATGAATCAGAGGATGAAAAATCACCGGGTGAAAAGGAAGACTAGATTTATAAGGCAAAATGTCATGAAAATAAGTGAGGTTAGCATTAGGATAAATAAAATTATAGCGAACAGAGAAAAAGATTTTATAAATAAACTTGAACGAGTAAGCGACCTCACAGCCAAGATTAAAGATAAAGTCAATTTCAGTAACTAAAACCAAAATAGATGAGCAAATATTTTAAGCACCATTAAAATCTATATAATAAAAGGCAATGTCTGTGCGTCTGTCTGTCTGTCTGTCTGTCTTATACACTATACGTTTCGCGACCGCGCGTCGGAGAGCTACGAAATTTGGCAATCGGAGACCCGGGGGGGAGGGAAGGGGACACGTGAAAACCGATTTTTAAAATTTTAATTATTTTTTTATTTATTTAATGTTTTATGCGATTTCGACCGTTTTTTGCCCTTTTTGCCCTTTTTTCTCCACGATCCAGACATCGTAGAAAAAAACAAATTACACCATCGGAAAGAGCAGAGAATTTCGAGTAAAAATATATCAATTTCAAATCTGAATTTCGATTTCTAATATTTTTTAAAGATTTTAAAACAAAAGTCACTTTTTGCTCAAGAAAACGATTTTTGGTTTTTAAATTCTCGCATCGTGAAAAGTACTCATAATTTCGACTAATAATTTACATTTTCAGAAAGGTCAAACATCTGGCATTCTTACAAGTCTAATCTGGTCCAGAAATAATGAAAATTGCCTTCAGGATCGCAATTTTAAAGACGTCATGATTTTAAATTTCTCGCCGTTCCGCTCGGCGTGACGCTTCGTTTCTCCCCCGCTGAAGCAGGGAAGGTGGTGGGTGGGGACGTCAAGGTGGAGGTGACGTCACGGTTCTGTATATGCATAGCGATGGGTGGGACAATAAGAAACCGAATTAGTTTTTACTTTCCGTTTCCCGCGCTTCCGATTTTAAATGAAATAAGAGCTTAACATATGCACTGTAGAAATTATTATATTTATATTTTAAATGATGGAACGATATGGATTTTTTAAATGGATATTTTAATTTTATGGATATTTTAAATGATGGAACGATGGATATTTTAATTTTATGGATATTTTAAATGATGGAACGATGGATATTTAAATTTTATGGATATTTTAAATGATGGAACAATGGAATGAGGATGATGGAATTAAGAGCTTAGAGAGCATATGGTCATTTTAAATTGTAAATTAGCACGCAGGAAGTTAGCGGTAGGCCCGGGTACGATTCCCGCCACTGCCAAAACTGCCGAAGTGTTCACGCGGAATACGATCACGTTAAACATGTGGGCCCGTAAGTCCCTCCGAGAGGTTGGTGGTAGGGGAAGGAGGGTACGGTCCCTGTGGATGCCTCCTTCACAGGGTTCCCGTCTAAATTGGGTGAATATAAAGAAAGTTGCGGAGGGCGAGGCAGCCCAGTGGTTAGCGCTCAGGAATTGCACTCGGTAGGCCCGGGTTCGATTCCCGCCACTTCCAAAACTGCCGCCGTGTTCACGCGGAGTACGATCACGATAAACATGTGGGTCCGGAAGTCCTTCCGAGAGGTTGGTGGTAGGGGAAGGAGGGTACGGTCCCTGTGGATGCCTCCCTCACAGGGTTCCCGTCTAAATTGGGTGAATATAAAGAAAGTTGCGGAGGGCGAGGCAGCCCAGTGGTTAGCGCTCAGGAATTGCACTCGGTAGGCCCGGGTTCGATTCCCGCCACTTCCAAAACTGCCGCCGTGTTCACGCGGAGTACGATCACGATAAACATGTGGGTCCGGAAGTCCTTCCGAGAGGTTGGTGGTAGGGGAAGGAGGGTACGGTCCCTGTGGATGCCTCCCTCACAGGGTTCCCGTCTAAATTGGGTGAATATAAAGAAAGTTGCGGAGGGCGAGGCAGCCCAGTGGTTAGCGCTCAGGAATTGCACTCGGTAGGCCCGGGTTCGATTCCCGCCACTTCCAAAACTGCCGCCGTGTTCATGCGGAGTACGATCACGATAAACATGTGGGTCCGGAAGTCCTTCCGAGAGGTTGGTGGTAGGGGAAGGAGGGTACGGTCCCTGTGGATGCCTCTCCCACTGGGTTCCGTTCTAAATTGGGTAAATAAAAATAATGTTATGGAGATAGTCGCTGGGGGCGAAGAAGCCCAGTGGTTAGCGCGCGGGAATTGCACTCAGTAGGCCCGGGTTCGATTCCCAAAATTGCTGCCATGTTTACGCGGAGTACGATCACGTTAAACATGTGGGTCCGTGAGTCCTTCCGAGAAGTTGGTGGTAGGGGAAGGAGGGTACGGTCTAAATTGGATGAATAAAAAGAAAGTTATGGAGATTGTCGCGTAGGACAAAGTAGCCCAATGGTTAGCGCGCGGAAATTGCACTCGGTAGGCCCGGGTTCGATTCCCAAAATTGCCGCCGTGTTTACGCGGAGTACGATCACGTTAAACATGTGGGTCTGTAAGTCCTTCCGAGAGGTTGGTGGTAGGGGAAGAAGGGTACGGTCCCTGTGGATGTTTCTCCCACTTGGTTCCGGTCTAAATTGGGTGAATAAAAAGAAAGTTATGAAGAATATCGCGGAGGGTGAAGTACCCCAGTGGTTAGTGCGCGGGATTTGCACTTGGTAGGCCCGGGTTCGATTCCCAAAATTGCCGAATAAAAATAAAGTTATGGATATTGTCGCGGATGGCACGGTAGCCCAGTGGTTAGCGCGTGGGAATTTCACTCGGTAGGCCCAGGTTCGATTCCCGCCATTGCCAAAACTGCAGCCGTGTTCACGCGGAGTACGACGACGACCGTTGCGATCAATTTCCGCGCGCTAACCATTGGGCTACTTTGCCCTACGCGACAATCTCCATAACTTTCTTTTTATTCATCCAATTTAGACCGTACCCTCCTTCCCCTACCACCAACTTCTCGGAAGGACTCACGGACCCACATGTTTAACGTGATCGTACTCTGCTTAAACACGGCGGCAATTTTGGGAATCGAACCCGGGCCTACTGAGTGCAATTCCCGCGCAAACTGCAGCCGTGTTCACGCGGAGTACGACGACGACCGTGCGATTTCGACCGTTGTTAGGGGAAGGAGGGTACGGTCTCTTTGGATGCCTCCCCCATTGGGTTCCGGTCTAAATTGTGTGGCACTTCCTGGCCTTCCAAGCAGTTACCTTACACCTTTCTGGTAGGTCGCGCCAACGAGTTTGCCACGGTCAGAATTTTCAAGGGTAGCGAACAGGCTGGTCGCCAAAGGCGGCTAGTAAGTAATAAAGGAGGCTTTCTTAGAAGAAATAAGGTGAAAGGAGTTAGCAGGAATACAACAATTGGAAAACATAGATTTACAAAAAATTATGGTACTAATATTAACTACATAAATATGTTTAACATTAATTCTTTGAATCCTTCAATTGAAATTATGAACCGGTTAATTTTTTTTTTTAATTTTGCATGTACACACATGAGTTTATATTCATATTATTATACAAATATAATTCCATTTTATTTGATATGCATATAATCAATCACACTTTAATCATATATAAGCAAACATACTGTGTGAGTGGGAAATTTTCTTTTGCAATAATTTTCTGTCGCCAAAATTCGCATCAGACTCTTTATCTGGCAACCCAACCACCAGCTACTGAGTGAAAAGTCTCTCGTACCTTCTACAATGCAACGTGTTAGGTGTTCGCTGAGTATAAAACTGTGATAATTTAAAACATATCAATGCTGAATGTATCACATTTTAGAGATGTTTAAATAGAATTGCATTTCCGTTGGAAACAGTGTTTGAAATTAGCGGTCGTTGGTCATAATTTGCGATTAGAAATTTCAATTTGATGACCAGATTCTTCAATCTGGTCGTCAAATTTGACGCCTAACAATGCTGTTGTTAAATATCAGTTTTCCCTTTAACTAAATTAGGATCCCTAGTAGAAGACTGGACAGTAGTCGAAATAAAAGCCGCATTTTATACACGCCCACAGTGATAAATCTGCAGGTGGTACACAGACAGTAAAATACTCCTCTGTCTATTCAAGGAAGGAAACATTGGGATCTTTATTGTACTTCAACTCACCCCCACCTTCAAGACCTGAAATTGCACTTCTGAAGAATTTGTTTGCTTTATCCTCAGACATTCCGATGTCTGAGACTCCGGGTATTTAACGCGTTTCTATTGCTTCCCTCCCCTTTATTCCCTCGTATGGAAGAAAAGGGGGTGATCCGGTGATCCTGCAGTCTTTACATTCTAATTGCTTACTATTATAGAACACACTGCATTCCAGATTGAATCATTCCAGCGTCTTGCAAATTTGGTTAGCTAATATTTTGTTATCAGACATTGAAAATGATGTTTTTATAGCTGCCAAGTGTT
Source organism: Amaurobius ferox (assembly GCA_951213105.1). Taxonomy (NCBI): domain Eukaryota; kingdom Metazoa; phylum Arthropoda; class Arachnida; order Araneae; family Amaurobiidae; genus Amaurobius; species Amaurobius ferox. Next base: position 131,199,863 of record OX578149.1, on the reverse strand, counting down.
CAGATTTTTACGTACTTGTTCCGGGAATCCAATTTGGACCCACAGTAGTCTGATTTTTCTTTTCCATAACATTTATATTTTATTGTATGCAGATCTGCATAAGAGTATCTACAAGTCATGAAATCAGAAGTAGGTCATGAAATGAGAAACAAAGTCAGGAATTTTAAGATGGCGGTTTTCCCGTTTTTTCATCTAAAAATCCATTTCCATGTGATAGCATCTGTTTCTAATTAATATGGGAGAAACACATTTGTATCGACTAAAATTATGATTATTTTTTGTTATATACAAGAAAACTATTTTTCAGACGTATTATTAAAGAAATGAAGAGCTTTATTGCACAAGTACCGGGTACCGCGATAAACGGCATTTGTCCGCATCTTCTTTATATTTTGTTTTATTGTGAAAATACTTTTCCACTTCTGCAATCTGTTTGCATCGTCTAAAACGTTTGTAATTATTTCGTATATACTATATTATACAGAAAAACTATTTTTCAAGCGTATTTTTAATGACATGAAAGGTTATTTTGCAGCAGTATCGTGATAAACGGCATTTGTGCACGATCCTCTATATTTCGTTTTATTTTGAAAGTATTTTTCCACTGTTACAATTTGTTTGCATCGTTTAAAATGTTTGTAATTATTTTGTATATTATATAGAAAAACTATTCTTCAAACGTATTATTAATGAAATAGAAGACTATTTTGCAGCAGTATGGGGGAAAAAAACGTTATTAGTGCGTGATTTTTCCTCATGCAATATGTTCCTATCTTTTTTTCTGGTAGGTTTGCATCTATGCATTTTTTATATCAATCCCTGAAATTAATGTGATTTATACTTTTTTTATTATTACCCAGGCTGTCTAGCTCACCCAAAGGGTGTAGATGAGTTTCAAGGGTATGATTTATATTTTGTCAAAGCGACAAAAAAAAGAGTAGCAATTCCCCCCCCCCCCCCCCCTTTTTTTTTTTTTTTTTTAAGATGAATATAGTAAACAGATTTTAAAATGAAATTGCATACTTTGACAAAATTGGCCACAAAAAGTGACTAAATTTCACTCAGGATTCCCTTATAATATTTTAATTTTAAATGTGTTTAATTCTTATATTTGTAATATGAGAAAGATTATATGGAAATGTCACTAAAATGTGTATTTATATGTGATTATCAGTTATCCCTTTTTATTATCATGCATTTTCCATTCTCGCAATTTGTTTTCATCAACTAAAACTTTTATATTAATTGCTGTTTTAACTCAGGAAAATTAATTTTCAAGCATGAAATGAAGGGGTATTGGGGCAATGACTGTACAAGATAAGATGACCATAATTGAAAATTGTGAAATAGAAGTTTTTTTTTTAATTTATTGTTTTTTTTTATGCCCTTTTTGCCAAGTAAAAACAAATTAGCAATTTTTTCTATTTATTTTTTCTTGAGTTTCTTTTTCAGTTTATTTTAAATTTTAAGAAGATTTAGAACAATTTTTAATATAAAAATCTAAATTATTATTTTTTTATATCTTTAACAAAAATGGGCATTTAAAAAATAGTTGTTATTGTTAGAGATGTAAAAATGGCAACTAGCCGTGTCTATTTGGCACCTAGAGTCAGAACCTATAGGCATCAAATGATGCCTAGTTCAAATTTTTAATTTCTAACACTGGTTGGAAAGTGTTTCATAATCAATGCTTTATGCATGATTGATATTTCTTATTAATATTTATCTTTGTTTTCCTGCTCTCTCTAAATTTTTCAGTATATTTTCATCTATTTTATTTTTTAGTTTATTTAAGCCACTTTCAAATGAAATTTCTGGTTCCATTATTTTTTTAATGCCTAGCGTCCCATTATACTGGATGGGACGTTGGGCACTAATAGGTTAAATAAAAATCTTCAGTCACTGGATATTTCTTTGTCTTGTTTAGAATATTGCTTTGAATTTTTTTTTTTTTTTTTTTTCAGAATTTTTTAGATGCTTATCAGTTTCTCTCCCCCCCCCCCCCCCCCCCCCCCTGGATATTTTGGAAATTTAATGTTTTAATGCTATATTATGGAATAATGAACTGTTTTAACTTGGCAATTTTGATATAAAAAATTTTTTTGAAATTTGGTTATTTATAATTTAATAGTTTTTTTTTTATTGGAAGTTACAGATTGCTTTTAATTTTGCGTGTTTTCCCATTTATTCAACTACAGTATCTTGACTACAGTACTTTGAAATTAAAATACCTCATTAGTAACAGCATAAACAGTTAATTAAAAGTATCAATCGGTTTCAGAAGTGAAAAACAGCCCTCTTTTTCAAGGTAAAAGTTTTAATCAGCTGTTTATACAATCTACCAATAGAGTATTTTAATTTCAGATTTAACATGGACGGTAACGAGGAAAGTTTTATATCACTCATTTAAAATAACTACAAATGCCTAAATTTGCAACTTTTTCTGGCAGATCAGCAATTCATTTTTGTAACTTTTCTGCTTTTTTAGATTTTTTCCCCCTCAACAATTCTCAAGTATATTTTATTTTGTACTCCTTTCCCCGTGATTCAACCATTATTATTAGTAGTATTATTATTTTATATTTTATCATTACGATCATAAGATTTTAGTCATTTTATATTTCTATCTGAGATTACAAACTTGCTAATATTTTTTTAATTTCACAGGTAATTTGTATCTTAATTTGTTGATTATGTTTATTTTTTAATTATGAAATTTTTAATCTATTTGTTTTTATTTTCTTTCTTTGTGCTTTTCCTTGCATTGCATGCTCATAAAAATTTAGTTAGGACCAAAAAATTGTTATAAAATGGGAATACAAAACAACCTTAAAAATAAAATGTCTGTATATTCATTCAAAGACATAAAAAACCAGAGTGCTTTTAAGCATGAAAACACCCATCATCAATGGCATATGACAGGAGGAAAAAGGAGTATTGGACTATTTATACCCAGCCAAACTACAATCAAACTTTGAATATCATTAATGGCCAAAAAATGCAAGTATATACAAATGATACAGCATATGCAGAATTAAAATTAATGAAATAGTAAATATAACATGTTTAGATTTTTATATATGCAGACAATGATTTAAACTTAATGGAATCAAGAATGAGATGCCATACAAAACTAAGAGATTGTGCAGGGTTAAAATTACAGATCAAATCCGGATAGATATAAATAAAGATTCAAGAAGCAAATATTATGGGGATAATTGATTGAAATTTTAGATGTGCTGCCTTAAAGCAATTATAAAATGAGAAGTTTAAAATTTATTAGGGTCACTCGATTATTTCTTATTTTTCTCAGAGTGGGCTGAGTGGATTTAAAGTTCATTATAAAATGAGTGAACTTTCTTGTAAGTACTTTTAACCAGAAATAAATTAACACCATTATTCAGAAACTATGCTTCTTTATCCAAACTTTTAATTTTTCACAGGTAACATAATTTTTCATGAAAGAGTCATGCAATTTCATGAAATAAGGTATACTTATTTTTATCACATTACCAACAAAACCCTATTGATATTCAACAAGAAATGATTATTGAAAAACCAGGGTTTGTATGCACTCTAGAAACTGGAAATTTACAGGAAATTTGAAAGTGGACTAAAATGTCAGGGATCTCGTTTTGTTGTATAATTTGTCAACATATTGTGTTGTGAAACTCCAGTTTGAAATCTAAATTGCAAGGGTAACATTATTTAGTTACTTTTCTAAATAATTAAATTTTAATTAGTTACTATAATTTTTAACATAGTTACTTTTCTGGGGAGTAACTTTTAATTTAATTTTGTTAATATTGGTAGTAAATTCTCAAGTCTGTTTATCTGTCTTATTTGCTAACAATGTCTAAATTTCAGAGGTGGAAAATCTGCGCCAAACTGCTACAATTTCCATTCACTGTTACATCCTGCTACAAAAGCACCTAAAATCTCAATATCTGCACCAAACTGCACCAAAAACGCTATTTTTTACACGTGCAAAAGCGAAAGTTTCGCATTGACTGGTTTGAATTACGAGAAGAAAAAATCGGGTTATCTACAGTTATTCGGCGCGATTTCAGACCCCATTTTCAGCAAGTCTGCGTATCACATGACCACATCCATGAGTACAACCTTGACCGATTACAGTACAATGTTGAAAATCCGGACTTTGCCGGTTCCGGATTATAGAATTTTAATAAAATTCAGATTTAATATTAACTAAATACACTATAAAGCACTATTTTTAGTAAAAATAATGACAAAAGTTAAGTTAATCAATTGAAACATATTATTTAATCTAAAAAATAGGGCAAAAGAAATTTCTAAGAAAAAATATACACATTAATAATTTAGAATGTGTGAACGAAACGAAATGATAAAATTGCATTTTATCATTTCATTTAAATATTTGAATTAACATTTGTTATTTCATTAATTTTGGTTTATGGGAAAGCAGTTTTCTTTATCCTGTTGATGGACATTATTTCTGTTCGGTTATAAAGCTTCTTTATTCAAGACCTTAAATTGCATGATCGATTGTTTGCATAAGATTATCAATGGGTATTCTTTCTTCTCCACACTTATCATCCCTACTTTGATCTTTTTTTTTTTATTTAATATCATATCGCGAATTTTGCCATCACTCAATTTATTTATGATTGGCGAATCATCATCACAGTGCAAAACTTCCGTTTTATCGGCTTTGTCGAGATTTAATGAAGCGCCAGAAGAATTTAATGTAGCACCGAGATTTAATAAAGCGCGAGGATTAGCACTTTTGCTGATATATTTAAAGGTGTAAATGTGTTTAAACCATTTTCGCTATTAACGAACGAAAAGCAAAATATAAGAATTTAAAAGTTTTATTTATTTTCTAGCATATATATAATGTTATGTTTAATAAGGCTGATGACTCTGAAAAAAAGTAAAATCTTTATTAGTAATAGTCATATATGTAAAAAATATCGCAGTAGATAAAATAAATATCTTCTAAAAAAGAAAAAGATCTCTCCTCTCAATGATTTTTCTAAATTACGATGAGTCATTACTAGGCTGCAACAGCACTGGGACGTGATGGGGCAGGGAAAGGGAAGAAAGGAATTTGCTTAGTTCCTAATTGTAAACACAGCCTCCCCCTTTGAGAGGTCTGTGTGTTAATGACCTTGTTGCTCGGTTCTGTGCGATATGATATTATTTAGTTATTTATTTGCTATTTATAGTATGTAAATATGGCTTTCTAAACAAAAAAGACAAAATATAGAGTCAATTTCAAGCTGACACGTTCGACGAGAACGAAAAAATCGTCAGATATTGGGAGGGAGAGGAGGAGATTGTGAAGACAACAGAATACGTTGAAGAATGGGATTCGTACTACAAAGTGAACAAAATAAATTTCCGTGAGTGTTAATATGAATTCTCGGAATTTTTAGATTTAAATGAACAATCTGTGATAAAATGTTACGATAACGTTTTAAAGTGTTTAATATTAAAAATTACATTGTTTCAGAAAAATGTCTTTTTCAATAATGAAAAAAGGAAATTTTAATAATAAAAATTCAGTATTTAAATAACGATGTATATTTTACGTGAAATAATTCAAGGGGAGTTCTGACTTGAATAAGGGGGAGGAGGGTTTAACGCCAACAGCGTAATTCACGCTCCAACCACGAGCCGATCTACGGCCCTCCATCTAAACTTTCGTTTCATTTCGGGGTTCAGAAAGTCGACCGGAAAATACGGTATTTTTTTTATAAAATATAATTCCATATAAATAATCTTACCCTGTTGTTTTAAATCCGTGACTTCGTCAATCCAGGGGGGAAAAAACGAAAATTTGGAAAACGTCCGGATTTTGGATGTCCAGATTTTTGAGGTCGTACTGTACTATTTTTTTGTAGCTGCTTTTTCGAGTTATTTTATGTTTGTTGTTTAAAGGTATAGAAATTCCGACTTTTACGAATTTTCTGTAGTTTTACCGATTTTTACTTCAGATAGATAGATCGTTAGAGACAGTCATAAAGTACCCTTTTGCATCTATTTAAATTTTCATCTTTTAATTATTCCAAATTAGAGCAACAAAACTCTTTTATTTTTATAGTGCGTGTAAAAAAATAAATAATTTTCACATAAATTTGTGCTGCAATTTGCCTGAACATGTATCTATTTATATTGAACAAGTCAAAATACAGGATGATAATAAGGGAATGAAAAGTAGTGTTTAGAATAACGTGTTATGCTAGCATTGCATGGATCTTCACTGGCTTTGATGAAATACTGGAAAATTTATTTCCCTCATATTATTTAATTACGGCGTTCGGTGACCAGTCCTATAGCTCTTTGCAATAGATGTCGATCGTTCTCCTCCGCTATGCATATAAGTCACAGCTAACGGTGCAATTTAGGAAGTAGCTATCGATGATCGCGGTGCAGTTTAGGAAGCAGTTTTAGATTGCGTATCTCTGCTATGCCTGCAAGTCACTGCGGGCTGTCGGCTAATGTTAAGGATACTTCAGAGACGCATGCAATCTGCGTAAGCTATATACAATAACGATGACTCCGCTTCATGCAATAACAATAAGCACGATGCGCGAGCATATGCAATTCGCATCGCATTACAAAATGAATCTTATTTTATTAACGGATGCTGATATGCAATAACGCTATGCCGGCTGAGCTGAAAAAATTTAGTGTGCATTTAACTAGCAGGCAATTTCTGGTCTTTAAGATTAGATAGTATCATTACATCTTTTTCTAATTTTTCTAGCTTAACTTTTTAAGATTTAATACTCTTCATGCTTTAATTAATGTAAAATGAAATTTTTATATGCCTAAAATAACTATCGAGTGTGCGCAACACCATTTTCCAGCTGCTACAAAACAGCAATATTTCCTGCTACAAAGGTGCTACAAAACTCAGTTTTCAGTTTTCCACTCCTGAAATTTGTTGATCGGTAGATAAAAGTATGTGTCGGACATATCTAGGCATGATATTCTTCATATAAAACCAGAATCCCCCCCCCCCCTTCACTTCACCCCTTATAAATTTTTTTTTTTTTTTTTTTTTTTTTTTTGTGAAAATCTTTTCCTTGCAAATTCCAAAATTTCTTGCTCTGTTTATAAGATGTCTGCAGATCGAAAAAATCCTTAGAAATGCCCGAAATTGGAATAAAATTACAAATTTAGAGATCAAAGTTTTTATTCTTGCTGTTTCTTCACAATTTTAAAATCAGCACTCACAACTGATGATTTCTACTGTGGCTGGAGAGAGATGATCAATGATTATTTTTGTCCCACTTTTACAGTCTATTTGCATCGACTAAAATTTTACTTATTTCGTGTTATATACAAAAAAAGAACTATTTTTCAAACGTATTAGTAATGAAATGGTCTATTTTGTCGCTGTATCATGAAAAACTGCATTTGCACACAAACCACGATATATTTAATTTAATAGGAGAATATTTTCCACTTTTGCTACCTGTTTGCATCTATTAAAATGTTTGTACTTTCATGTTATATATTTAAAAAATAACCTATTCTTTAAATATGTCTTAAAGGACATTTTTGTAGTAGCATCGCAAAAAAACTGCATTTGTTTGCGACCTTCGTACATTTCGTTGAATTGGGAGAATATTTTTCACTTTTGCAATCTGTTGCATTGATTCAAATTTTTGTAACTATTTCATGTTTTTAAAAAAAATTTAAAAAAATGTAATATTAATGAAATGAAGAACTATTTTGCCTCAGCATCACGAAAAACTGCATTTGTGTACTATTATTGGTATATTTCATTTAATTGGGAAAATATTTTCCACGTTTGCAATCTATTTGCATCGACTACAATTTTTGTAATTATTTTCTGTTTCAAACAGAAAAACTATTTCCCAAATGTATTATTAATGAAATATAGGATTATTTTGCAGCAGTATTATGAAAATCTGCTTTTGTACATGAACCTTTGTATATTTGTTTAATTATAAAAATATTTTCCACTTATGCAATCTGTTTATATTGACTAAAATTTTATAATTATTACATATTGTATGCAAAAAATCTATTTTTCAAAACTGACTAAAATGCATATAACAAACTGGTTTCTGAAGGCAGTCTCCAGTATTGATACCTTGTCCAGGCAACTTTTCTTTTCTCTAAAATTAATGAAAGCATTGCCAGAGCATGTCATAAGTTCTGGGGAAAATAAACTCTATGATTATAAGTCCACAAATATAATGTTAATTTTCTTCATCAACCAAAGGAAAGAGGATATATTTGTACTTGGTGGGTTGAGATTCATCAAAGTTCAATGTCATCATCTGCTTTCAACAATGTCACTAGCCCTTCACAGTGGATTAATGTTTTAGTGTAATTTAAGTTTTAGTGTACTCAGAGGAAAATAGTATTATTTCCATTCAGAGGATTATAGCATAATTTTTGTAATTTATTTTAACTATTACTTTCCTTATATACATATAATGTATAAGGAAAGTATTGTGACGGGGTCGAAAATTCGAATTAGAGTTTTCGACGGGAGAGTACGTTTCAAGCATCCCTGATCACGAATAGAACATTTTTGAAGTGGTGTATGTGTGCGTGTGTGCATGCGTGTGTGTGTGTGTCAGTGAGTCTGTCGAGACGATAACTGACGAATGAATGGAGCGATTCGAACAAAATTTGGTACAAAAATTACAATCCATGAATACTGGAAGCCTATTGTTTTTATACGCAATTGGATGTTCAGAACCCCCTAAATTTTCAACTGAAATTTTGAAAAAATCATAAAAAAAATTTAAAACATTCAATAAAGCTATGTTAAATAGTCATTTCTACGTAATAGTCATTTCTTATGTAATTTTTCATTAGAAAATAATTGACATAAATTTTAGAACGCTAGCCTGAACCGTTCTTGAGATATTGCACATTTTCCAAATAAATGTATCAAAAAATCCCACAAATTAAAAAATATATATATTAACTGTTGAGAAACATGTTCACTTTTCATATGTAATATCATGCGATAAATTTGGTGACACCACTCTCATGGATCTAGTTCGTTCCATTCATGAACAAAGATATTTTGAGGAATACTTTTGTATTTGAATGCCAATAATCATTTTTCTGCTATAAGAATAACTTATTTCTCAGTCCATAACACTTGGCGAGATTTTGGCGGGGAATTTGGCAGAATGTCGGCAACTTTTTAAAATGTTACCAAATTTAAAAAAATCTATCCAAATGGATAAAAATGATGCTAAATCAATGAAAATAATGACCAATTGACAAAAATTCAATGTCTTGGAAAGAATATAAGTATCTACTATAAGAATAACCTATTTTTTTTTACTGTAACAGTAGTAAATTCATTGCATTATATAAGGAAAGTCATGTGCTGCCCACATCAGATTTTTTTAAGGTTATTGCGGGTTAAATTGTTTTAAAATTGAATTATGTTAATTAGTTGAATTTTGTTTAATAACCTTTACATTCTAATATATTAAACTTACACAATTTTATTGTTCTAAATTTCCCTTCTAGCTAAATGATGTTCCTTTTTAATCTAAATTTTTGTTTGGCAAAATGTTTTTAATACTTTAATATCTTAAGCTAATTATTATATTTGTACTTCTACTATACTTTTGCCATTTGTTTATTTGAAATGTTACATTAATTGTTCTATAGTATATAAATTTTTAATAGTTAAAAAGTAAAGTGAAGTAAAATTTTTAATAAATGTTAGTTCTCTGAAAAACTTAGTTCTGTGTTCTCTCTCTCTTTTATTTTTTAAATGTTACATATTTGTAATTTAGGGAATATTGGTCAGTAGGCAGATTATGTTGGGATATTTTCAGTTTTTAGATACTTTAACAGATTTTAGGAACTTTTAGAATAATTCAGGTTGCTTACGGTGTTTACTTCCCAACATCTGAGAGCTGCAGAATGAATGTTAAAATATTTGGCACCAATCAATCAGAAATTCTAATATGAGCTGTCAGTATGAAACAAATCTTCAGTTTGCTCTTTTTAGTAAGAACTTTCCTAAAGGATCCTGTGGAATATGACTTATGCAAAAATATGAGAACTGCTTGTAAAAGATATGCAAAATAAGACATCTAAAAGAGTAAAGAAGAATTCTGGCCAATGAACGAAAAGAGAAAGTTTGCAGCAAAATAGTGTCTGTGTGTAAAGGCAGCAAAAAAGCAGGGGAAGAAAATATACACTAATTGTAGTTCTCAAATAAATGCTTCAGAAAAAGAACTCATTGTTAAGTCAAAAATCATAGAAGCTAAAGCAGATTTCCTTGTGACATTGTCAAAACTTAAGACTCCAGGTTCTGCAAAATATAGACCTCAACCAAAAAACAGAAGACCAGTACTGTTAATGAATATCCTGTAACCAATAATGTACTTTCAACTATTAAACAGATGTTTGCAAGATATATGGACATAAAGGCTATAAATTGTTCGTACACATTGGGAATATCAGAATTTTTAATCATGTTGAGTGCTTAAAATTTTAATGTAACATTGGGTATGCATTTAGAGCGATGAAAGCCAATTGAAAAACTAAAACTTTATTGAATTGAGTACTGGTTTTTCGAGATGTTGCCATTTTGATGGATTTAATTATTATATTCAAAATGGAGCTGATGCATTTTTAATTCCATTTTTAATTTCAAATGTATTGTATTCAACTAACAAGATTTATTAAAGTAAATGGATGTTCCTGACATACTTTTATGATTTCAAAATATCCTCTTTTATCTTTCTGAAATGTCATGCCTGCATATCATATTTAAGTAGAAATGCTACATAAGCAAAGTTAAATGAGTCCCAAATAACAAAAAAGGCTGTGCTATCATGTATAAAATGATGAAAATTAAAAGAAAAAATAAATAAAACTTTAACAAAGGAATTTAAATCAGCTTCATTTTGCGTAAAATGCATTTATATTTACTTAGCAATGTTGCTTATTGTTGTCAAATAAAGATGCAAGATCAGTCCTGGCCCTAGTCATGAAAGTCCCAAAAATGGAATTTGTATTTTCATCAAACACTGCAATACTCTAAAATGCATGACTGAAGTATTCGGATCACATTTGAAATTACTTTTGTGTTATGTTTCATTTTTATCTATTTTACATGTATGTTCCCTCTTTAAAGAGTCATATGATTGTATAAATAGGAAACTATACTACTTTTACAAATTATGTTGAAAAATGTGCATCAATCTAGTTTTTAATATGTTCTGTTTTATGATGTTAATATGGTGAAAAAAAATTTGTTTTATAGAGGACTGAGCAGTTTCTAGAAGCTAGCGAGTTACATTTTATTGTGACAATTCTTCTCTGAACTGTTAAAATAACATTGCTTAATTATTGTTATATATAATTAAGAGTGTGCATCAATTGCCTTCTGAGTGTTTCTATATTTCCATGAAAATGTATTAACTGCTTGTTTAATATTTAAAAATTTTATCTGTTAATATTTTTGCTAAACAACGATGAATAAAGGGATGTTTATAAACTCACTTGAACTATAAGAAAAAAATGCCCCCAAGCTGCTAAAAGAAGTAAAATAACTACCTTTGGCTGGAAAGAGAAAACATCAATTGAATATTAAAGAAACAATCAAATTTAGAACTTTTTTCCAAATCCAGTTTAAGGGTAGCAAATTTATTTTCCAAAACTGTTTCTTCATTTTTTACCTATACTCTATCTTGTAATCTTGTATATTCACAATAACTTTTTACAGTGTTTTGAGTATTTTTTTTTTTTCTGCAATCTGCTGATGCTTGTTTCACTTTGTATCATACTTCCTTTTTATTTTTTAATTTATATTGGCAATATTGATTTTTTTTGGGTCACAACAACCATTTTTCAGTTGTCAGACATTTTCCTGTCCTTTCTAGAGTTGCAATTGAGTCATTCAGAAACCAATAGGACTCCACTTAGAAACTGATAATTTAAACCTAAAAGTTTGTAAAACATTCTATGATTGAAAACAAATACTTCTTTATTATAATTATTCAAAATACATGTAACATTAATATTAGCATGCAATTTAAAGTTTTCACAATAGTTGTACTTATATAATTTGATAAATATAGAGTTTTTGTAGAGTTTATCATACTGACAACTGAAATGTTTATCATGATGACGGTTGAAATGCAGTTAATCATATTGGCCATCGAAATCATCTGGCTAATTGTACAAACCTTATTGAAGCACGTTTACAGCTTCTCCTTTTATCGGATTTCTCCGAAGGTTCTGTTGATAAAAATGTCATTATGTATCATTTGAATAACGGTGTGTTCTTGCATTCCAAAATTATTTTATACAAATTAGCTTTTTGCTTTTTCCCCTTGATTTCTTTTCGATTAATCTCTGAGTAATTGGGTTAATAATTACAGGGTAGCTACAGAACCTAGAATTCAGGGAATATCAACATTCTGGAAATATAAGGGAATAAAAAAAAATTTTTGGCTTTCTTCAGACTCACAACCATACACATGTGCAGAATTCCTTATTCGTGTTTCATGTGACGGGAGACAGCCTATTGGACACTGCATAATAAGAAGAGAGTTTTAAAATTTCAACGTTTCTCAGTGATCCCTCTCATCTTAATTATTTTGAAAGTTGTCAAGATATTTCATATGACAGCAATAAAAAATACTGTTTCTGCTTATAATTTTATTGCAATAAGTGATGTTTAATGATACAAATTCTTGACTGGATTTTATAGAACGCTGCTGTATGTATAAGCTAGATAAGCTATAAAACTCAGCTATAAAGATGAGTTCTATGGCTTATCTAGAATTTTAGTGCTTGGAGGAATAACATTTTTATAATAATACTGTTCTTATCTTAACTCTTGCATGAATACTATACTTTAATTATTATACTTTTCAATGCTGAAAGTATTTAATTTTAATTATTTATTATCATTACTTTCAAATTTAATAATTTACTTTTTTATGCTTGTTAAACTGATGTTCAGTAAAAGTAGATAGTGACACATATCAGGGAATTTTTAAAGATATTATCTGGAAATCGGGGAATTTTTTATCAGATATTCTGTAGGACCCTGAACTATGTCTAGAAGTTGAAATTCTAAAATGTATTGTGGCTTGGTTTTATAGTTTCCTCATGATTAGCATAATTTTAATGTTTCAATTTTGATCTCTACAGGAATCAAGGAAAATGACTATATGTTTTCCATTTTTACCATTTTCTGTTATGTGATGCTTTAATTAAGCAACTTAATTAAGCAAACTGCAATTTCCTGTGAACCTCTTGATCTTTCTGCCTTTGGCCAAGCATATGTAAAAGAATTTTCAGTTTTGTAAACATGACACCCAAAGTTGTACACACATAACTTTTTTTGCTTATAGTAGGTAGTTGAAGCTGATAGGAAATTTGCCAGTGCCTTCTACAAATAGAAAGTAAAAGCATAATAATAATCTGTACAGTTTACTTTATTTTTGTAGTTTCTTCTTTTAATTTTCATTGGAATTTGTGAGCTTTGTTTGAAAATAATTACAGCACTGACATGTATATTTTAAAGGAGTTTTGAAGCACATATTAGATGTTGGAAGAAAAAGCACAATATATATTCTCTTTTACTGGATTTCTTAAATTTTCATTACACCAAATAGGAAACATATCATACTTTTTGTTTGTTTGTCGAGTCAGAATTAAGATTATTTGATTATTTTTCTCTGTATTGAGCATGAGTATAGTGGCTTGTGTAAATAATAGGAAAAGATAATACATGATCACAGTTGCCAATTGCCCAATCTTCTGGTTTTCAACCATCTTTATTTCTCCTTTTTCTAGACCGAGATGATGTGAATGCTAGTCATATGGCTTGCTTTGGCTCTTTTCCAAACTTTTAGACTATTTCTGTCAATAATGCTGAGTGTGAAAGAATATTCAGCCAAATGAAGGAAATTAGGACAGAATGTAAATTATTTCTGGCAAGTATCAATGAAAAAAGAAATATCATAAAAAAAATTTGATCAAAGATTCTAGACATAGGCAATTATATTGTCTCCCAAGGAAACCTAAATTGTGCAAAATTCAATCCCCCTTTTCTTTTTGTAATTTCTTTCCATCTTCTTTTCTCTATTTGATCAATGTCATCCCACCTGAACTATTTTAATTTATGCAGCATATTTTTATTTGTAGCATTTTTGAAAGTTTCAATACTTATATGTTGGATTCATATATGTTGGATACACAAATGTCTTTATTTAGTTTTTGAATTTTAATTGTGTATAATTGGGTATTCATATTCCAGTTTTATTTGTTGAAAAGTTCTGCTTACTATATTTAGATTGAGTATAGCCATCAGAGATTTTTTTTGCATCATATAAAATCCGTATGTTTATTTATATTTGGTGGTTGACAGCTATGTATGATTCATGACTTTTGAAACATCAATTTAATTTTTTTTTTTGGGTAAAATGACTTCTGGCATTAGTGGCTGTATTAATATCTTTATCAGCAACACTACAATTATAAATCCTCCCGTCTAAAAAGCATGTATTATAAAGTAGGAATAATTATGAGTTCTTAGAATTTTGTATTTGTTATTTAGTCAATACCTTTTTACAGCAGATGATGTAACACATCTTCAATTAAATATGTTCTGTTCTATGTAACTACTAAGAATGTAGAAATATTTAAAGCAAACTTCTCTGGTAAGTGGAGGGGGGGGGGGGTCATTGTTGCCTATTGCCCTTCATGCTGACATTGCTCTCTTTTCTCAGAAACTAGAAATGGTGTTTTTGTTCTGTTTCTTTCCCCAGTAACTTTGTTTTTTGATATATCTTTTATCCTTATTACATACTTTTTAAAAAGTTTTGATTTTGAAATTTTTGAGAATTTTTTTTAAATATTACACGAAGGAATGTAGAAAATAATAATATAAAGTTATTTTTCAAATTGTAATACTTCTTTTTTAACATTGCTGTGTTAAAGTGTTGATTTGCACATGAAAAATATATATACATTTCAGTGAGATATTTCCAATAGAAGCTGTAAAAATGGGATATAAATGTTGAGAAAATGTTAACTTTTCATAATAGAAGATGAAAATAAGAGAGGCATGGACTTTTCGCATGTCGTGTGTTCTAAAAATTTTAATTAGGAATACTTCTAATCGTCATAACTGAATAAAATTAATGTCATTGTAAGCAGAAAATTTTTGAGTATTAAAAAAAGGAAGTATTAAAGTAGTAAAATATTTAGGACAAAAAACTCCAAAAAGTTAATTTTTAAACTTTTTATGCCAATATTTTTTTTAACATGATAATTTTGAGTAACAATTTTTTTTATTTCACAATTACATGGTTTATCATAAAATACTTTTTCTGGAATTATATTACGATGTTGTGTTTTATATTCTTCTCCAGAAAAATTCTTTTTTGTTTGTTGAGATTTTAAACCACATTTCAGTATATTAGGACCATTTCCGACCTTTTAAAATTGCACTTTAAGATTCACCAGTAGCTTTATTCTCTTCTTTTGCAATAGCATGCTGCGCATTACTCCTTGTACTTAGTTGATTGATTATACATACAATCAACAGTATTGTATATTTTCTTAAAAGGAACATCTCTTTTTGTCATCACAGTAGATTTTTCTAACAATTAACTTAGAGAGTAGTCTGGGTATGGTTCATTAGCATCAAAACCTTTTTTTTTTTCTGAAAGCTTTGGTTGAAAATTCAGTGGGAGCAAATACTGCCATGTATGTCTCAAGAATTAAACTAATGGCATTAATCATTTTGACAACTGAAAGATTTTATCATTTAGATGCTGTTTTGCAGTAAAGGATGTGCTACAGTCCTTGTGACTGCCACCCCTACTGGGTTCCAATCTAAATTAAGGAACATTGGTCCATGTCAGACTTCTACCATGAGGTGCCTGGGATCTTTGGACAAACAAAAATGGCAATATCTTCTT
Organism: Amaurobius ferox; assembly: GCA_951213105.1. Classification (NCBI taxonomy): domain Eukaryota; kingdom Metazoa; phylum Arthropoda; class Arachnida; order Araneae; family Amaurobiidae; genus Amaurobius; species Amaurobius ferox. The sequence continues at coordinate 131,183,910 of OX578149.1, read as the reverse complement.
TATCTTGTTCTGGCATTTTCCGAACAAAGGAGATTAGCAACAACAGTAAAACTCACTTTTTATAAAATGTGGAGTTAGTCACATTGGCTTTGGAGCAAGCATCTCAATTATTTTGACAAAGGAGACCTATTTTGCCTCCAAAACGTACGCTTTATTCTCCTTTAACATATTCACGTCCAGCTATGGAATAAATCACAAAATGCCAAAGTCTTAGGAAGTTTTATTTTCCTTTTCCAGTCTCGTAAATGAACAAGCAAGTTTATATTTTCTGGTTCACTTACCCAGCAATTCCTTTGAATATATTGCATTTGTTGTTATTGAGACCCAGACCGTCCAACCTACTAGAAAGGTGTAAGATAACTGTTTGGACGGTCGGGAAGTGCCACCCAATTTAGACTGGAACCCAGTGGGGGAGGCATCTTCAGGGACCATACCCTCCTTCCCCTACCACCAACCCTTCAGAAGGACTTACGGACCCACATGTTTAACGTAATTGTACTCCTCATGAACACTGGCAGTTTTGGCAATGGCGGGAGTCGAACCCGTGCCTACCAGGTGCAATTCCCCTCATGCTAACCACTGGACTACTGCTCCCAATATATTGCCTTTGTAAAATGTGTAAAATTTCTTACTTTTCTATCTCATTTTACTGTTTTCTATATTTTCTTCACGTTGTTTCATTACTTTTTTTAAAAGAATCTTTTAATTTAAGTATTTTTTTAAATATTGTTGGAATATTATTTTAATTGACTCGAAAGGTCAATGGGACTTGAAAAGTCAATCAAAAATTTTATTCATATTTTAGTATAATTCATCGATTTGATCAGTCGACCAAACTTTTTAATAGTGACCAGGGCCTAATTAATTAATTAACACAGCACTACTGAAAAGTATTTTTAATATTTATCAAAGCATGATGCATATACTTTACATAAATATTAAAACTTTTTATATAGTGTTTATCTCTTTTTCTCTTTTGTAATAAAGGAAAGACCCTTTTCTTTTCAATAATTTAAGTTTGGTAAAAACAGTGAGCATAAATTTCAAAAATTTAATGAGCTAAGTCCTCAACATTCTTTTTCATAATATAGAAAAATTAAAATGCTTGACAGTTTGATTGATGTACTTTTAAGTGTTTTATGGATTATGATTATTTCCGGAATCTTAAATATTTTTAGCAGAGTAGTATGAAAACCATATATTTTATATTTTTACATGATTTGTATATTTTATAATTTAGAAATCACAAGTCCTTTGCAAGTCAGCATTCATAAGAAGGTGTATTGTTATCCTGTGCAATTTGCTATTTCATCGCCTCATCTACCTACTGTCCAACTTCATTCAGATAAAGAACACACTCAACTACGATTTAAAAGTGATGTTGTAAGAATTACTAGTATCTTTTTCCAGAAACTAGTAAGTTTTTCCTTCTATAATGTTTTTTAGTGTTGCCTAGTATAAGTAACTGACATTCCTAATTCTGTATAAAGGAATAAAATTTAATCAGTACAAAATCTTAAATATTTTACCATAAACCTGCTCCCATATAAACTTAATACACCAGTGAAAATTGTATTAGTTGGTAATTTGTGTTGTGTTTAAAAGATAGAATAAAACCTGCTGTGTTTAAAAGAGATAAAAGAAGACATAATAATTAGTTTAAAGAAAATTAGTTTATTAAATTGTAACTTCAAATTATTTCAAATTAACAAATACAAAAACACTGCTCACAGCAGGTAACTCAGGAAGAATTAACATTAGAATTTTAGAATTTTTTCAACTTAGTTAAAATTAAGGAATTAGCATAAAAACTTTACTCACAAAACAAAACAATCTACTTTAAATTCCATCAGAAAATCATTAACAAAAATATTAAATTTAAAGAATTTTAGAATTTTACCCAGGCTCTTAAAAATTTATGAAAGTTTAAAAATTTGCTCTCAGAATAAAGTTTTAGAATTTTAAATTTACAGAATAAAATTTAATTAAATGCATTTCAAAAATATTGAGAAATCATATTCAAAATTAAAGAAATTAAGAGTTTTTAAATATAATAGCAATATTCACCAGCTGGGTCATCAGACAGGGGGGGAACGTTCCAATTATTAGAGCTGCACTGGTTGGAGACAAAAAGTTCTAAAAGTGGAGTTGACAGGAATAAAACTACACTGGTTTTCTTGGGATCCAGAAAAAATTCATCAGCAGAGGCCTAACAACTACATCTGGAACGCTAAAATCTTCTTAAAGTCAGCCGTCCTCATCAGATACTACTTCCACGTAACTCGCATACGGAATTTTAATACACACTTTTCCGGAGAGCTACTTCGTGAATTTCGCGATAAAAACTTGAAAAATCCATCATTTAAATTAAAACAACTAATGTAAAAAAAGAATAACGCGAGGAACTTAACGTTCCATTGAAAAGCTCGCGTGGAACATAAGTTCCATTCGAAAATCAACAACGCGCTTCTCGCGCTAACACACGACGAAGGATTTCAACAAAAAACTGAAACTGAAAAATTCTGTGCACGTATTTATACGTGCGGCAAAAAGTGCGGAGTTTAGATAAATGGCAGCAATTAAAATTCGCTTACCGAAATTAGAATTGCCAAAATAATACTTATAATTCCGAGAGCAGACGATCCGTAAAAATGCGAACCAATTAAAATAAATCACGAATTCCAAAGAGGTGCGAAAACGCTTAGGTGGCGCATTTAATCGCAGTAAAAAGCCCGCAAAACAGAATTCCGAAAATGGCCGCAACTGAAATTTTTGAATTGCAGTGAGACATGGAAATAACTTGAAACTGTAGAACAAACGGAATTTCTAACCAAAATGGGAAAATGAGACATCAAATTAAAGGGAATTTTAAGGGGAATCAAATAAATAAATAATTTTTAAAATTTACAAATCAAAAGTAATATTAATTTAAGGAATGGAACATTTTTAACTAAGAATATTATAAAGAAAATTAATTTAGAAGATTAAAAATATTCTAATTAAAGAATAAATGAAAAAGCCAATAAATATTATTTAAATATTACCAAATTAAGAATATTGAGCCAGGGAAAAAGAATATAAGTAAATTTTCAAACCTCCAAATTACATACATTCTAAAGCAACCCAACACATTCCTTCCACCTATCCCCCAAAAAATTTTCATTTGAAAAATGAAAAATTTTTGATAATAAAAATGAAATATCTATCAGAAGTTACCAATTTAAGTATAGCAATTTTTATCCGAATTCAACCTCTATTTCGGAATAAGCAATTTGTTAACAAACTATAAATTAAAAGAGAATTATATAACAATGAATAAATTTTTGTACATCAGATCACTAAATTTGTGTAGACAAAAGTAAAGGTAGAGGATTTGACATTGATTCTCATTAGCTATAAATAAAAATAAAAAATGTTTACGAAAACATTGGACCAGCCAAATAGTTTTCAAAGAATCGAAACATTGAATTTTGAAAAGTTACCTTGAATAACCAATGAGAAACAACTCTCACTTCCACTACAAAATATAAATACCAGCTGGAAAGAAAAAAAAATGTGTAAATAGAGTGATCTAAAAAATAAAACAATGTACATAAGTTGTATAAAATAAATAAAATTTCAATAGAAGTGTCAAATGACAATTGACACAATAACAAATATTATCAATAAGCAACAATAATATACTAAAATTTCAAAGACACAAGTATCTATTCATGTCCATTCAAAACTAAACAATATCATCTGCATTCTGCAGTTATCTAATATACATTGCCACTTTTATCTTTGCAGTACTCTAATACTTTTAACGACAACAAATATATACCAAAAAATATCAACATATGTGATCAGAACTTACGTCATGGACCACGTAATCAAATATTTGCATAAATCTGCACTCTCAATAACAATAAATAAGTAACTATATATCTCTATCAATATAATCAATTCATATTATCCAAATTAATCTTTTCTCAATCATTATCTAAATCCTGCAGTAATCTGCAATATCAATAACAATAACAAATTTTATCTTAAAATCAACATCAATTAAATCCAGTTTGCAGCATTCTTCAATGTATCAATAACAAATACACACATATAAAAATTATACGTTAAAAAAAATTATGTTGCGCAACAATAAAAAAAAAAATGTCATTCTAGTTTTTCCTTTGTCGTAAATTATATCTTTGTGTTGGAATTATATCATTCTCATGAGATGTATTACTTGCTGAATTATCAGATTGTGCACAAGAAAAGAACACAGAATCTCTTTCTGGAATTTTTGTTAATCTGTCAATGTGCACCAACTGAATATTTCGTGTGTCATTTACATGTTGAATTTTAAAGTTTACATTAGATGTTTTTTGTATAACTTTAAAAGGACCTTTATTAAGTTTGGAGAGTTTCTTACAATGTCCTCTTGGAAAAACAGGAATGTATAAATATACTAAATCTCCAACTTTTATATCTTTTATAACAGCAGACTTATTTCTGTATGTCTCTTGTGTTTTAGCTGCTTTAAGTAAGTTCTTCTTTACTATTTCAAAAGATTTTTTCATACGAATTGCCAAATCCTGACTATAATCACTAACAGTGGTAAAACTTTGTTCATTTAAATTAAAAAGAAGATGATGTGGCAAAATTAATTCTCTACCATAGAGAAGATTAGCTGGAGACTCACCAGTCGAGGAATGGATTGAAGTTCGGTGGGCCAGCAAAGCAAAAGATAAATGTCGATCCCAATCCTCTTGTGTTTCAGACTCTAAATGACTAAGTGTGTTAATTATTTTACTGTTTAAACGCTCGCAGACTCCATCCGATTGTGGGTGATAGCTAGTAGTGGTATGTTTTTCAATACCTAATTTTTCATACAACTTCATGGCAGCATTCGAAATGAAATTAGAACCTTTGTCAGTGATAATGTGTTTTGGCACACCATGAAGAGAAAAGAAGTTTTCTAAACAATTTAAAATAGTTTCAGATTTAATATTGGGGATAGCATAAGCTTCTGGCCAACGAGTAAAATAGTCAGTAATCACTAGTATGTACTTATTGCCAGAGTAAGTTAGAGGCATGGGGCCAATACAATCCATAGCTATTCTTTCCATAGGGTAAGTAGAATTTGGAAACCTCTGTAAAGGAGCTTTTTGTTTTTGTTTAAATCCTCTTTTCTGTAAACAATCAGGACAACTCTTAACATAATTTAAAATTTGAACATACATCCTAGGCCAATGAAAGTGTTGCTGAATTTTCCTCAAAGTCCTTCTAAAACCACCATGTCCCGCAGTGATCGAATCATGACAATAATTTAGAATATCAGAGATCAAATTTTGTGGAACAACAATACGCTCTTTTCTTTGATATTTTAATTTAGGTTTTCTATTAGTACAATATAATACATCATCTTTTAAGAAAAACATTAAATTTTTAGGGAATGGGTCAATATTTTTATGTAAGCATGAGCCAATTCTTATACAATTGGGATCAGAATTTTGAGAATTACGTACTCTTAAAAGAAGGTTTGTATCAACATCCAAGTCTATAGTGTTTACTGTTACATTATTTACACATCTAGATAGATAATCAGCTGTTAAATTTAGGCGACCAGGTTTATGAATAATTTTGTAATTAAACTGGGTCATGGACATTATCCATCGTGCTATCCTAGAAGTGGGGTCTTTTAATTTCAAAACATTTGAAAGGGAGGCCTGATCACAATAAACAGTAAAATGTTTTCCCAAAAGGTATTGCTTAAAATAGGATGTTGCCCAGACAACTCCTAAAGTCTCTTTCTCGACTGTGCTATAGTTTATTTCTGCATCTTTTAGTTTTTTACTAGCATAAGCAATAGGGTGCAAAAATCCATCCTTTCCTTCTTGACAGAGAACTGCTCCAAGAGCAAAATTTGATGCATCGGTACATACCGAAAACGGTTTTGAAAAATCAGGGAGATGTAAAATGGGTTCTTTAAGTAATTCGGATTTTAAGGTTTGATAAGAATTTTCTGCTTCAGGGGTCCAAGAGAATTTAATATTTTGCTTAGTTAAATTAGTTAAGGGAAGAGCTTTTAAGGAGTAATTTTCAATAAATTTTCTGTAGAAGCCAGTTAATCCTAAAAATTGGCGAATTTGTTTTTTAGAGGTGGGTTTTTGAAAATTTTTAACAGTTTTTAAATTTGAGGGGTCAGGCTGGACAATACCTTCAGAAACTTGAAAACCTAAATAATTTATTGAAGATTTAAAAAAATTGCATTTACTTGGCTTTAAACATAATTTATGTTGAGATAATCTATCAAATACTACCTTTAATTTCATTAAGTGTTCCTCAAAGGTTCTAGATGCAATAACAATATCATCTATGTAAATAGAAATTTGTAAAGGGGAAAGCTTAGCTAGGACTATGGACATAAGTCGTTGAAAGGAGCTGGGGGCATTTTTCAAACCAAAAGGGACTCTTTTCCATTCATAGTGGCCAAAAGGTGTAGAAAAGCCACATTTGTGTGTGTCGTCTGGGTGCAATTTCATTTGATAAAAACCAGATGTTAAGTCTAATGTAGAAAAATATTTCGCACCATTTAAACTATCAATCAATTCAGTGATATTTGGCAGTGGAAAAATATCATCAATAGTTTTATCATTTAATTTTCTAAAATCTGTTACTAATCTTAATGTTCCATCTGCCTTTTTAACAAACAGTACAGGTGCGGAGAATGGTGAATCACTTTCTTGTATAATATCATTTTCAAGAAGCTCATTAATTTGTCTATCTAATTCATCTCTTACATGATAAGGAACTCTATAAGGTTTCTGTTTAACAGGAATATCATCTTTTAAGTTAATGTTATGAAAAACTGTATCACACCCCTTTAAATCTGGAATAGAATTAGCAAAAATATGCTTATAATCATTAATTAAACTCTCTATTTGTCTTTTTTCGTTATAGCCTAAGTGTGAAAGATCAAAATTTCCTCCCCAAACATCAAAATTATCACCACTCTCTGCACTTGACTCAGTAATATTGTTAACTGAAAAGGAAGATACTACTGTGATAGGAACAATTTTTGCTAAATTTGAATGCTTATTTATGTGCAACTCATCAGTTGACAAATTCAATACTTTTACATTATATATATTAGATCTAGATACATTATTCACTGATCTAGCAATCAGAATTTTACTGTTGTTTAAAGGCTCAATCATCACAGTAGGTGAATTAAATTTAACAATCTCTTTTAATTTTACTTGTATGAAAGCCTCCGATAGAGGAGGAATTGTGTATTTCTTAAGTGCATAGCACAAATTATCCTTATATATCTCAGAATTCAAAGTATTTTCTCTGTTAATTTCATAATTATTAAAGAATTGAGTTGCATCAGATAATGAAAATGGTACAGATTCATCCTTAATTGCAAAAGGCACAGTTACAATATTATTGTATAAAACATTATTACTAAAATCTATTGACATCTTATAACCCTTTAAAAATTTCACACCAAGTATTGCTGAATAATTACAAGAATCACAGTCCATAATATAAAAATCAACATTAAATATTTTGTTATTTAAATGTAAATTAATATTTAATTTCCTGGAAACTTTTATAATATCACTAGAGATGCCTTTTAAATTTATATTACACTTTGTTAATTGACTGTCAGGTATATTTAAATGAGATAATACATTTGTAAACAACACATTAATAGAAGCACCAGAATCAATAAGTATAGGAATATCAACATTATTTATCATACCAGAAATCACTGGTAGAGACAAATTCTGTAATGAAATCAAATTTGAATTTTGCACCACAGGTAACACCCCAAGGGCTTCAGAAGGTAAGTTGAAGTGAAAACTCCCTTCACCCTTACTTAGTTTAAATTTTGTTTTTCGTTGTCATTTTTATCACTCTTAGGTGTATAAAAAGTGTTGTAACTCATTTTAGGTTTAGTTTCATTTATGTCAGGCTGAAAGCTTTGATTTGGCTGATGGTAAAAAAATTGAGTAGGTTGTTGAAATCCTTGCATTTGTTGTGGAAAATTATATGGATAGTTTTGTGTAGGTTGTGGAAAAGAAAAAGGTTGTTGATACATTCGAGTAGGCAGAGACCTAGAATTTCTGTTGAACCTGTGTGATTGAGGAAATTTCCTACAATCCACACTTATGTGACCAAATAGACCACATGAAAAACACCTTCGGCTATCCTTTGTCACTCTAGTTTGAGGCAGCTGTAGTTTGGTGTTAATCTGAGTTTGCAACTCAGCAAGCCTTTTAGTGAGGTTCTCTACCTCCATTTTATTTCTCTTAAGTTCATCATGGAGCTGCTTATTTTCAGACTCTCCAAGACTCATTACATATTGGGGGTCATCCCCATGTTGCTTGCTCCACACCTCTTCCTCTGCCACAGCATGCCTTTTTGCAGAGTCAAAACTCTTGTGGTTTTGAGGTAGGATTAGCCGTTTGAAATGAGGCTTCAGACCCTCAATGAAAACCGAGCACAAGACATCAAGTCTTTGCTGGTTTGCCACTCTGTCATTCAGTAAGGCAGGTAAAACAGTTTTGTATGAAGAAGCCTCGACTCGGGCAGCAAACTGACGCACAGATTCATTAGGTCTCTGATAACTTTGCAAAAATGCTCTCAAGTTACTGTGTAAACATTCTATTGAGGAAAATCTGTCGCGTAAAGCTTTAAGAATTTGAGAGAAAGATTTCTCTTCTTTTAACTTAGGATTATCTCTAATAAATCGTGCAGCTATGCCTGACAGTTTTAACTTTAAAACTAAAACCTTGTCTGACTCTGACCAGTTTGCATGGTCGGCTAACATTTTAATCCTATCTATGTAATCCTCTAATGGGATTCCAGATTCCTCTCCTGAAAACACTGGGATTGAATCTAAAAAGTCTCCTATTGAAGAGACTGTTTTAAAATTACTCATTACATTACATTTAGAAGAATCCATTTTTAATCCCTGTTCAATTAAATCATTTTGTTTACTATTAACATTTGAATCAGTATTTTTGTTACAAACAGAATTTACATTATCAGAGGTTGCCTCAATGTTTACTTTAGAAGGTAAATTTCTTTCCAATAAGGATAACCAAGTTTTCTTGGTACTAGCAACCTGACTTCTGGGAATTAAATCCCGATCTTTACCATCATTTGTATTACTAAGAAATGAAGGAAATGGCTCTTTACCAACAAAGAACATAGCATATAATAAAGTTTCAAAAGGCTTATCTTTAGAGCCATCTCCAGTTTCGTCTGACCCAAACACAGAAACATACATACAGTTATTTTCTCTAATATCATCCATAATTGTAATACAATTGAAAGCTTAATACTACTAATAAATATTATTAAACATGAGAGCAATTTCTAGACTGGTACACTGCACCAAAACTACTGTTGTGTCTAAAAGATAGAATAAAACCTGCTGTGTTTAAAAGAGATAAAAGAAGACATAATAATTAGTTTAAAGAAAATTAGTTTATTAAATTGTACTTCAAATTAATTCAAATTAACAAATACAAAAACACTGCTCACAGGCAGGCAACTCAGGAAGAATTAACATTAGAATTTTAGAATTTTTTCAACTTAGTTAAAATTAAGGAATTAGCATAAAAACTTTACTCAAAACAATCTACTTTAAATTCCATCAGAAAATCATTAACAAAAATATTAAATTTAAAGAATTTTAGAATTTTACCCAGGCTCGTAAAAATTTATGAAGGTTTAGAAATTTGCTCTCAGAATAAAGTTTTAGAATTTTAAATTTACAGAATAAAATTTAATTAAATGCATTTCAAAAATATTGAGAAATCATATTCAAAATTAAAGAAATTAAGAGTTTAAATATAATAGCAATATTCACCAGCTGGGTCATCAGACAGGGGGGGAAAGTTCCAATTATTAGAGCTGCACTGGTTGGAGACAAAAAGTTCTAAAAGTGGAGTTGACAGGAATAAAACTACACTGGTTTTCTTGGGATCCGGAGAAAATTCATCAGCAGAGGCCTAACAACTACATCTGGAATGCTAAAATTCGCTTACCGAAATTAGAATTGCCAAAATAATACTTATAATTCCGAGAGCAGACGATCCGTAAAAATGCGAACCAATTAAAATAAATCACGAATTCCAAAGAGGCACGAAAACGCTTAGGTGGCGCATTTAATCGCAGTAAAAAGCCCGCAAAACAGAATTCCGAAAATGGCCGCAACTGAAATTTTTGAATTGCAGTGAGACATGGAAATAACTTGAAACTGTAGAACAAACGGAATTTCTAACCAAAATGGGAAAATGAGACATCAAATTAAAGGGAATTTTAAGGGGAATCAAATAAATAAATAATTTTTAAAATTTACAAATCAAAAGTAATATTAATTTAAGGAATGGAACATTTTTAACTAAGAATATTATAAAGAAAATTAATTTAGAAGATTAAAAATATTCTAATTAAAGAATAAATGAAAAAGCCAATAAATATTATTTAAATATTACCAAATTAAGAATATTGAGCCAGGGAAAAGAATATAAGTAAATTTTCAAACCTCCAAATTACATACATTCTAAAGCAACCCAACATTTGTGAAAGACCATTTGCAAGAAAACTGCATTTATACATATCTTTGGTATGTTTCATTTAACTAGCTGTATCCATTCAATGCATGTACACTCTAAGCATCTGAGCCTGCAGAGACAGCACGCCCGGGGGCATCCCAAAGGTTTTCAATGGGATTGAGGTCGGGGGGAATATGCTGACCACTCTATACGAGAAATGCCCTCACTTTCCAGTCAACAATGTTAGCTCGATTGGGACGTGCATTATCATCCATAAGGAGGAAATTAGGACCAACTGCTGCAGCATAAAATCTCGCAATGGGGTTTAGGACTTCGTCCCGATACCTTGCAACCGTCACAGAACTGCCTTTAAAGATATACAGCTCTATACAATATCCCATTGAAATTCCAGCCCACGCCATGACACTGCCATCTCTGAATGTGTGATGTTCTTGGCCTGATTGCGTATGCCTCCTTCTCTCCAGGACCCTTACACGCTTGTCATCTCATTCCAGGGCAAATCTAGACTTGTCCATGAACAGGACGTTGCACCAATCTGAGACAGTCAAATTCACATGTTGACTACACCACTTTAATCTTGCCCCTCAGGCTTGGATGGGTAGTGAAACACAAAAACATGGTACTAGGGCATACATTCCCTTTGTTGGGTTGCTTTAGAATTTAGGTAATTTGGAGGTTTGAAAATTTACTTTTATTTCTTTTTCCCTGGCTCAATATTCTTAATTTGGTAATATTTAAATAATATTTATTGGCTTTTTCATTTATTCTTTAATTAGAATATTTTTAATCATCTAAATTAATTTTCTTTATAATATTCTTAGTTAAAAATGTTCCATTCCTTAAATTAATATTACTTTTGATTTGTAAATTTTAAAAATTATTTATTTATTTGATTCCCCTTAAAATTCCCTTTAATTTGATGTCTCATTTTCCCATTTTGGTTAGAAATTCCGTTTGTTCTACAGTTTCAAGTTATTTCTATGTCTCACTGTAATTCAAAAATTTCAGTTGCGGCCATTTTCGAAATTCTGTTTTGCGGGCTTTTTACTGCGATTAAAGGCGCCACCTAAGCGTTTTTCGCGCCCCTTTGGAATTTGGGATTTTTTTAATTGGTTCGCGTTTTTTTCTGATCGTCTGCTCTCGGAATTAAGAGTATTATTTTGGCAATTCTAATTTCGGTAAGCGAATTTTAATTGCTGCCGTTTATCTAAACTCGCCCTTTTGCCGCAAGTATAAATATGCGCGCAGAACTTTTCAGTTTCAGTTTTTTTGTTGAAATCCTTCGTTGTGGTTAGCGCGAGAAGCGCGTTGTTTATTTTCGAATGGAACTTATGTTCCACGCGACCTTTTAATGGAACGTTAAGTTCCTCGCGTTATTCTTTTTTTTTCCATTAGTTGTTTTAATTTAAATTATGCATTTTTCAAGCTTTTATCGCGGAATTCGCGACGTAACTCTCCAGAAAAGTACGTGGTGAAAATTCCTTATGCGAGCTGCGTGAACGTAGTTTCTGATGAGGACGGCCGTTCTAAAAAGATCCGAGTGTTCCAGAAGTAGTTGTTAGGTCTGATCTCCTGAGTTTGCAATCCTTTTCAAGAAAATGCTGAATCCTCTCCTGTTTCAAGTTTGGGTGAATTCCAGAAAACCAGTGTAGTTTTATTCCTGTCAGCTCAACTATTAGAACTTTTTGTCTCCAACCAGTGCAGCTCTAATGATTGGAACTTCGCCCCCCCCCCCCCCCCCCCATGTCTGATGACCCAGCTGGTGAATATTACTGTTATATTTAAACTCCTAATTTCATAAATTCTCAATATTTTTGAAATGCATTTAATCAAAATTTATTCTGTAAATTTAAAATTCTAAACTTCATTCTGAGAGCAAATTTCTAAACCTTCATAAATTTTTAAGAGCCTGGGTTAAATTCTAAAATTCTTTAAATTTAATATTTTTGTTAATGATTTTTGATGAAATTTAAATAGATTGTTTTGAGTAAAGTTTTTATGCTAATTCCTTAATTTTAACTAAGTTGATAAAATTCTAAAATTCTAATGTTAATTCTTTCTGAGTTGCCTGCCTGTGAGCAGTGTTTTTGTATTTGTTAATTTGAATTAATTTGAAGTACAATTTAATAAACTAATTTTCTTTAAACTAAATATTATGTCTTCATTTATCTTTTTTAAACACAGCAGGTTTTATTCTATCGTTAAACACAACAGTAGTTTTGGTGCCGTGTACCAGTCTAGAAATTGCTCTCATGTTTTATAATATTTATTAGTAGTATTAAGCTTTCAATTGTATTACAATTATGGATGATATTGGAGAAGATAACTGTATGTATGTTTCTGTATTTGGGTCAGATGAAACTGGAGATGGCTCTAAAGATAAGCCTTTTGAAACTTTATTATATGCTATGTTCTCTGTTGGTAAAGAGCCATTTCCTTCATTTCTTACTAATTCAAACGATGGTAAAGATTGGGATTTAATTCCCAGAAGTCAGGTTGCTAGTACCAAAAAAACTTGGCTATCCTTATTGGAAAGAAATTTACCTTCTAAAATAAACATTGAGGTAACCTCTGATAATGTAAATTCTGTTGGTAACAAAAATATTGATTCAAATGTTAATAGTAAACAATATGACTTAAATGAACAGGGATTAAAAATAGATTCTTCTAAATGTAATGTAATGAGTAATTTTAAAACAGTCTCTTCAATAGGAGACTTTTTAAATTCAATCCCAGTGTTTTCAGGAGAGGAATCTGGCCTCCCATTGGAGGATTACATAGATAGAATTAAAATGTTAGCTGACCATGCAAATTGGTCTGAGTCAGACAAGGTCTTAATTTTAAAGTTAAAACTGTCAGGCATAGCTGCAAGATTTATTAGAGATAATCCTAAGTTAAAAGAAGAGAAATCTTTCTCTCAAATTCTTAAAGCTTTACGCGACAGATTTTCCTCAATAGAATGTTTACACAGTAACTTGAGAGCATTTCTGCAGAGTTATCAGAGACCAAATGAATCTGTGCGTCAGTTTGCTGCTAGAGTTGAGGCTTCCTCATACAAAACTGCTTCACCTGGCTTACTAAATGACAGAGTGGCAAACCAGCAAAGACTTGATGTCTTGTGCTCGGTTTTCATTGAAGGCTTGAAGCCTCATTTCAAACGGCTAATCCTACCTCAAAACCACAAGAGTTTTGACTCTGCAAAAAGGCATGCTGTGGCGGAGGAAGAGGTGTGGAGCAAGCAACATGGGGATGACCCTCAATATGTTATGAGTCTTGGAGAATCTGAAAATAAGCAGCTCCATGACGAGCTTAAGAGAAATAAAATGGAGGTAGAGAACCTCACTAAAAGGCTTGCTGAGTTGCAAACTCAGATTAACACCAAACCACAGCTGCCTCAAACTAGAGTGACAAAGGATAGCCGAAGGTGTTTTTCATGTGGTCTATTAGGTCACATAAGTGTGGATTGTAGGAAATTTCCTCAATCACACAGGTTCAACAGAAATTCTAGGTCTCTGCCTACTCGAATGTATCAACAACCTTTTTCTTTTCCACAACCTTCACAAAACTATCCATATAATTATTTTCCACAACAAACGCAGGGATTTCAACAACCTACTCAATTTTTTTACCATCAGCCAAATCAAAACTTTCAGCCTGAAAGTAATGAAACTAAACCTAAAATGAGTTACAACACTTTTTATACACCTAGGAGTGATAAAAATGACAGTGAAAAACAGAATTTAAACTAAGTAAGGGTGAAGGGAGTTTTCACTCCAACTTACCTTCTGAAGCCCTTGGGGTGTTACCTGTGATGAAAAATTCAAATTTGATTTCATTACAGAATTTGTCTCTACCAGTGATTTCTGGTATGATAAATAATGTTGATATTTCTATACTTATTGATTCTGGTGCTTCTATTAATGTGTTGTTTACAAATGTATTATCTCATTTAAATATACCTGACAGTCAATTAACAAAGTGTAATATAAATTTAAAAGGCATCTCTAGTGATATTATAAAAGTTTCCAGGAAATTAAATATTAATTTACATTTAAATAACAAAATATTTAATGTTGATTTTTATATTATGGACTGTGATTCTTGTAATTATTCAGCAATACTTGGTGTGAAATTTTTAAAGGGTTATAAGATGTCAATAGATTTTAGTAATAATGTTTTATACAATAATATTGTAACTGTGCCTTTTGCAATTAAGGATGAATCTGTACCATTTTCATTATCTAATGCAACTCAATTCTTTAATAATTATGAAATTAACAGAGAAAATACTTTGAATTCTGAAAAATATAGGGATAATTTGTGCTATGCACTTAGGAAATACACAATTCCTCCTCTATCGGAGGCTTTCATACAAGTAAAATTAAAAGAGATTGTTAAATTTAATTCACCTACTGTGATGATTGAGCCTTTAAACAACAGTAAAATTCTGATTGCTAGATCAGTGAATAATGTATCTAGATCTAATATATATAATGTAAAAGTATTGAATTTGTCAACTGATGAGTTGCACATAAATAAGCATTCAAATTTAGCAAAAATTGCTCCTATCACAGTAGTATCTTCTTTTTCAGTTAACAATATTACTGAGTCAAGTGCAGAGAGTGGTGATAATTTTGATGTTTGGGGAGGAAATTTTGATCTTTCACACTTAGACTATAATGAAAAAAGACAAATAGAGAGTTTAATTAATGATTATAAGCATATTTTTGCTAATTCTATTCCAGATTTAAAGGGGTGTGATACGGTTTTTCATAACATTAACTTAAAAGATGATATTCCTGTTAAACAAAAACCTTATAGAGTTCCTTATCATGTAAGAGATGAATTAGATAGGCAAATTAATGAACTTCTTGAGAATGATATTATACAAGAAAGTGATTCACCATTCTCCGCACCTGTACTGTTTGTTAAAAAGGCAGATGGAACATTAAGATTGGTAACAGATTTTAGAAAATTAAATGATAAAACTATTGATGATATTTTTCCACTGCCAAATATCACTGAATTGATTGATAGTTTAAGTGGTGCGAAATATTTTTCTACATTAGACTTAACATCTGGATTTTATCAAATGAAATTGCACCCAGACGACACACACAAATGTGGCTTTTCTACACCTTTTGGCCACTATGAATGGAAAAGAGTCCCTTTTGGTTTGAAAAATGCCCCCAGCTCCTTTCAACGACTTATGTCCATCGTCCTAGCTAAGCTTTCCCCTTTACAAATTTCTATTTACATAGATGATATTGTTATTGCATCTAGAACCTTTGAGGAACACTTAATGAAATTAAAGGTAGTATTTGATAGATTATCTCAACATAAATTATGTTTAAAGCCAAGTAAATGCAATTTTTTTAAAACTTGAAAACCTAAATAATTTTTTTAAATCTTCAATAAATTATTTAGGTTTTCAAGTTTCTGAAGGTATTGTCCAGCCTGACCCCTCAAATTTAAAAACTGTTAAAAATTTTCAAAAACCCACCTCTAAAAAACAAATTCGCCAATTTTTAGGATTAACTGGCTTCTACAGAAAATTTATTGAAAATTACTCCTTAAAAGCTCTTCCCTTAACTAATTTAACTAAGCAAAATATTAAATTCTCTTGGACCCCTGAAGCAGAAAATTCTTATCAAACCTTAAAATCCGAATTACTTAAAGAACCCATTTTACATCTCCCTGATTTTTCAAAACCATTTTCGGTATGTACCGATGCATCAAATCTTGCTCTTGGAGCAGTTCTCTGTCAAGAAGGAGAGGATGGATTTTTGCACCCTATTGCTTATGCTAGTAAAAAACTAAAAGATGCAGAAATAAACTATAGCACAGTCGAGAAAGAGACTTTAGGAGTTGTCTGGGCAACATCCTATTTTAAGCAATACCTTTTGGGAAAACATTTTACAGTTTATTGTGATCAGGCCTCCCTTTCAAATGTTTTAAAATTAAAAGACCCCACTTCTAGGATAGCACGATGGATAATGTCCATGACCCAGTTTAATTACAAAATTATTCATAAACCTGGTCGCCTAAATTTAACAGCTGATTATCTATCTAGATGTGTAAATAATGTAAAAGTAAACACTATAGACCTGGATGTTGATACAAACCTTCTTTTAAGAGTAAGTAATTCTCAAAATTCTGACCCTAATTGTATAAGAATTGGCTCATGCTTAGATAAAAATATTGACCCATTCCCTAAAAATTTAATGTTTTTCTTAAAAGATGATGTATTATATTGTACTAATAGGAAACCTAAATTAAAATATCAAAGAGAAGAGCGTATTGTTGTTCCACAAAATTTTATCTCTGATATTCTAAATTATTGTCATGATTCGATCACTGCAGGACATGGTGGTTTTAGAAGGACTTTGAGGAAAATTCAGCAACACTTTTATTGGCCTAGGATGTATGTTCAAATTTTAAATTATGTTAAGAGTTGTCCTGATTGTTTACAGAAAAGAGGATTTAAACAAAAACAAAAAGCTCCTTTACAGAGGTTTCCAAATTCTACTTACCCTATGGAAAGAATAGCTATGGATTGTATTGGCCCCATGCCTCTAACTTACTCTGGCAATAAGTACATACTAGTGATTACGGACTATTTTACTCGTTGGCCAGAAGCTTATGCTATCCCCAATATTAAATCTGAAACTATTTTAAATTGTTTAGAAAACTTCTTTTCTCTTCATGGTGTGCCAAAACACATTATCACTGACAAAGGATCTAATTTCATTTCGAATGCTGCCATGAAGTTGTATGAAAAATTAGGTATTGAAAAACATACCACTACTAGCTATCACCCACAATCGGATGGAGTCTGCGAGCGTTTAAACAGTAAAATAATTAACACACTTAGTCATTTAGTGTCTGAAACACAAGAGGATTGGGATCGACATTTATCTTTTGCCTTGCTGGCCCACCGAACTTCAATCCATTCCTCGACTGGTGAGTCTCCAGCTAATCTTCTCTATGGTAGAGAATTAATTTTGCCACATCATCTTCTTTTTAATTTAAATGAACAAAATTTTACCACTGTTAGTGATTATAGTCACGATTTGGCAATTCGTATGAAAAAATCTTTTGAAATAGTAAAGAAGAACTTACTTAAAGCAGCTAAAACACAAGAGACATACAGAAATAAGTCTGCTGTTATAAAAGATATAAAAGTTGGAGATTTAGTATATTTATACATTCCTGTTTTTCCAAGACGACATTGTAAGAAACTCTCCAAACTTAATAAAGGTCCTTTTAAAGTTATACAAAAAACATCTAATGTAAACTTTAAAATTCAACATGTAAATGACACACGAAATATTCAGTTGGTGCACATTGACAGATTAACAAAAATTCCAGAAAGAGATTCTGTGTTCTTTTCTTGTGCACAATCTGATAATTCAGCAAGTAATACATCTCATGAGAATGATATAATTCCAACACAAAGATATAATTTACGACAAAGGAAAAACTAGAATGACATTTTTTTTTTATTGTTGCGCAACATAATTTTTTTTAAGTGTATAATTTTTGTATGTGTGTATTTGTTATTGATACATTGCAGAATGCTGCAAACTGGATTTAATTGATGTTGATTTAAGATAAAATTTGTTGCTATTGATATTGCAGATTACTGCAGGATTTAGAGAATGATTGAGAAAAGATTAATTTGGATAATATGAATTGATTATATTGATAGAGATATATAGTTACTTATTTATTGTTATTGAGAGTGCAGATTTATGCAAATATTTGATTACGTGGTCCATGACGTAAGTTCTGATCACATATGTTGATATTTTTTGGTATATATTTGTTGTCGTTAAAAGTATTAGAGTACTGCAAAGATAAAAGTGGCAGTGTATATTAGATAACTGCAGATGCAGATGATGTTATGTGTAGTTCTGAATGGACATGAATAGATACTTGTGTCTTTGAAATTTTAGTATATTATTGTTACTTATTGATAATAATTGTTATTGTGTCAAATGTCATTTGACACTTCTATTGAAATTTTATTTATTTTATACAACTTATGTACATTGTTTTATTTTTTTAGATCACTCTATTTACACATTTTTTTTTTTTTCTCTTTCCAGCTGGTATTTATATTTTGTAGTGGAAGTGAGAGTTGTTTCTCATTGGTTATTCAAGGTACCTTTTCAAAATTCAATGTTTCGATTCTTTGAAAACTATTTGGCTGGTCCAATGTTTTCTTAAAAATTTATTTTTATTCATAGCTAATGAGAATCAATGTCAAATCCTCTACCTTTACTTTTGTCTACACAAATTTAGTGATCTGATGTACAAAAATTTATTCATTATATAATTCTCTTTTAGTTTATAGTTTGTTAACAAATTGCTTATTCCGAAATAGAGGTTGAATTCGGATAAAAATTGTTATACTTAAATTGGTAACTTCTGATAGATATTTTATTTTTATTATCAAAAATTTTTCATTTTTCAAATGAAAAGTTTTTGGGGGATAGGTGGAAGGAATGTGTTGGGTTGCTTTAGAATTTAGGTAATTTGGAGGTTTGAAAATTTACTTTTATTTCTTTTTCCCTGGCTCAATATTCTTAATTTGGTAATATTTAAATAATATTTATTGGCTTTTTCATTTATTCTTTAATTAGAATATTTTTAATCATCTAAATTAATTTTCTTTATAATATTCTTAGTTAAAAATGTTCCATTCCTTAAATTAATATTACTTTTGATTTGTAAATTTTAAAAATTATTTATTTATTTGATTCCCCTTAAAATTCCCTTTAATTTGATGTCTCATTTTCCCATTTTGGTTAGAAATTCCGTTTGTTCTACAGTTTCAAGTTATTTCCATGTCTCACTGTAATTCAAAAATTTCAGTTGCGGCCATTTTCGGAATTCTGTTTTGCGGGCTTTTTACTGCGATTAAAGGCGCCACCTAAGCGTTTTTCGCGCCCCTTTGGAATTTGGGATTTTTTTAATTGGTTCGCGTTTTTTTCTGATCGTCTGCTCTCGGAATTAAGAGTATTATTTTGGCAATTCTAATTTCGGTAAGCGAATTTTAATTGCTGCTGTTTATCTAAACTCGCCCTTTTGCCGCAAGTATAAATACGCGCGCAGAACTTTTCAGTTTCAGTTTTTTTGTTGAAATCCTTCGTTGTGGTTAGCGCGAGAAGCGCGTTGTTTATTTTCGAATGGAACTTATGTTCCACGCGACCTTTTAATGGAACGTTAAGTTCCTCGCGTTATTCTTTTTTTTTCCATTAGTTGTTTTAATTTAAATTATGCATTTTTCAAGCTTTTATCGCGGAATTCGCGACGTAACTCTCCAGAAAAGTACGTGGTGAAAATTCCTTATGCGAGCTGTGTGAACGTAGTTTCTGACGAGGACGGCCGTTCTAAAAAGATCCGAGTGTTCCAGAAGTAGTTGTTAGGTCTGATCTCCTGAGTTTGCAATCCTTTTCAAGAAAATGCTGAATCCTCTCCTGTTTCAAGTTTGGGTGAATTCCAGAAAACCAGTGTAGTTTTATTCCTGTCAGCTCAACTATTAGAACTTTTTGTCTCCAACCAGTGCAGCTCTAATGATTGGAACTTCCCCCCCCCCCCCCATGTCTGATGACCCAGCTGGTGAATATTACTGTTATATTTAAACTCCTAATTTCTTAAATTCTCAATATTTTTGAAATGCATTTAATCAAAATTTATTCTGTAAATTTAAAATTCTAAACTTCATTCTGAGAGCAAATTTCTAAACCTTCATAAATTTTTAAGAGCCTGGGTTAAATTCTAAAATTCTTTAAATTTAATATTTTTGTTAATGATTTTTGATGAAATTTAAATAGATTGTTTTGAGTAAAGTTTTTATGCTAATTCCTTAATTTTAACTAAGTTGATAAAATTCTAAAATTCTAATGTTAATTCTTTCTGAGTTGCCTGCCTGTGAGCAGTGTTTTTGTATTTGTTAATTTGAATTAATTTGAAGTACAATTTAATAAACTAATTTTCTTTAAACTAAATATTATGTCTTCATTTATCTTTTTTAAACACAGCAGGTTTTATTCTATCGTTAAACACAACACCTTCATGGAGCCTTCGGCGCACAGTACTGGCAGATATTGTCTTACCAAGTGCCACTGCAACCATGGATGTAACAGTTGTGGATGTCGCTACTTTATTCCGCTTGACTACTATAGCAATATACCGATCATCAGGGGGGATAGTAACCCTTAAATGACTGGGCACAGTTCTCCGAACAACTGTTTGACTTGTTTGGAATTGTTTTCATAATCGAGAAATTACCGAATAATCAACGCCAAAGAAAATAGCGACATTTTTTATTAATTGTCCTGCTTCAATGTGTCCAACAGCATATCAGCACTCACTATCTGTTATTCATCTTTCAGCCATAGAAACACAAATGTCATCAAAAATGATCCTAGTTATAAACACTTCGTATCAGCACTTAAATCCACCTCCTCAAACCCTTTAGAATGCTGGCTTTCAACGACTGCCAAATTAGCATATATCCGGACAGTCAATCGTGATTGGCTGTAACATACGATATTTGCATAGTGCCATCTACATCCGCAGCAATTTTCAGCCACTCAAATTCAAATACACTTTCGAAAAATAAAAATTTGCTTTGCGTGTTTAACTTTTGGAAGTAGATATATCATTGAGAGCAAGTTTTCTTGAGGAAACTGATCTGTTTAGTGTTATTACATATTTAAAAGTTTGGCAGAATTTTTACACTCAAGTGCCAAAGTTGCTGTATTGTTTATCTCATTACAAATGTGTTCAAATTTAATCCCGGTTTTACCAAGCTCAAACAAGAGCTAGCAAGGTGTCATAAGCAAAGCGGGCAGACTCTGCTGGATTTTATATAATACTCCAGATAAATAATTATCCAAAATTTCATTAAATTGAGTTGAGAAGCAGGCTTTTTACTTATATAATATTTAACGGAAAACTTTTCTTTTTTAGGAACATTTATATCGCTTAAATTGTTCCGATGACAGGAAGTTTGAAAATTTCCTTTCTCGTGTATGGTGCACACTAAAGCGTTATCAGGTATGTTTTGTAATCAAGTATTTTTTATAGTTAATATGGCCTGGTTCTTTGAGCAATTTTAATTAATTGTTTCTTTTTTCAGGCATTTTCTGGTATAAGTCATAATGACGGTCATGGCATTCAAGGTTCACTACCAGTTGCTGTTTTCGATAGTCTTCATAAGCAGTTCGGTGTAACATTTGAGTGTTTTGCTTCACCTCTAAACTGCTACTTCAGACAGTATTGTTCAGCATTTCCTGACACAGATAGCTTTTTCGGTTCTAGGGGGTAAGATGCATGTTAATTTCAAAGGTGTTCTGTTGATATATGCTAAGAATTATTTGTTTGACATTTTTATGCAAAATTATTATATTCAAGAAATAATTTTAAATGTTGATTACTTTTTTGGACTTCTATTACATAATTTCTTGTTTATTAATTAAAATTTTATTTCATTTTGGGGTCATTCCATATCATCTAATGGTGTATGTGTGACCTTCTCAGATTCAAGATACTCGAGCAATTATAGGGTCAGAAGCGAGTGTTCCTTGAGCTCGATTTTGGCAAAACTAGTCTACAGGATTCGCGCAGTCATTAAGAACTCCTTAAATTTGCATTTTTTTTTAGGACCCTTAAAACTCCTTAAAATTTTTACCATTCCGATTCTGAAATGCAAAAGGATGTCGAACAAACAATTGGCGGTTCGAAGTAGGCACTGTGAGGAATATTATCAAAATATTAGGGATTACTATTGTTTTCTTTATTTTTTAATTTATTTTGGCCCAAAATCTGAACTTTATTAGCTTGATCAAAAGTATAGAAAAAGAAGCAAAACACCTCTCCTGCAAAAAAATGAAAAATAATAAAGTAGAAAAAAGATTGTTGTATGTGTAGTGCACTTTCCTTCTGATAAATTCATCATCATAACTCATCGTGCCTAGTGGCACATAAGGCCTTCAGCTTGCGTCTCCACGCTGGTTGATCCTGTGCCACATTCTTTGCTTCTGACCAGCTCGCCGATCCCATCAAATTTCTGTCCTGCTCCACCAGTCAGTTTCCTCCAAGTAAGCTTGGGTCGACCCCGAGATCTTTTTCTTTCAGGTGCCTAAATAAGTGCCACAGCAGGGATGTTATACTGCGGCATTCTCAAGACATGTCCAGTCCATTTCCATCTACGTTTTTTTATCTCTATCTGATAAATTAATATTAAGTTTATTTTTCTTTACAAGAGTAAATTCTTGCTCAATTATTCTTTGTTTGGTGTTAATTTGGGGTAAAAGTTCTGAAAATTTGAACTCTAAGAATTTTTGCTCTAAAACTAATATTTGCTAATATAATTATTCGGACTAGGATTCCCTTACATTTCTCATTAACAAGAACAATATTTTCACCAAGGTTTATGGTCCAGTCAAGTCAAAACACACTGAAGCCAGTGAAAGTTATGCCTTTAGTTAGTGATCTGGATTAGGAATTATTGGGATTTAAAAGGATCAAGCATCTTAATGAGATTGAAATATATAAGTATTTTTTGAATATAATGTTTATTTTTAACATTTGCCTGATATCATTTAAATTTTTATATACAACTTTCAATTGCTATCTCTTTTCATCCAGTTCCAATTTTTTCTCTAAGCATGTCAGACCCAATAAAAATTCGATTGAAAAACAAGTCTAACTTTTTTTTGTTTCACAAAATATCTGATGTGGGCAGTTCATGACTTTCACTCCAAAAAAAAATTTTTTTTTTTTGTCTTCAGGGATCTTGCTTGTGTGCACTATATGCATAAATTACCCAATATTTTTAAAGCGACTCATTCCAAATATTATTATCAGGTTATTTTTATAGTACACCAGTATAGATGAATAAATATTTTATTAAATGAAATAATTTATTATGTAAATGGCAGGATTACACAATTCATTTTATATCATGTTGCATTACTGAGAGTCCACAAACATCTTTTTCCATCCACCTTCATCCTTTAATTATTACATAGTATACACACTAAATTTGCTTATTTTCATATTTTGATTAAATTTAAAGAAATATTGTGCATAATTAACCAAATATTATGAGAGTTAATAATGATGAAAGTAAAATGATTCAGTTAATATTGTTTGGAGAAAAAAGAATGTCTTTTTTACGAAATGGCCCACAAAAATCGCCAGAATCTAAAATAAAAGACTGTATGATTTAATGTATCAATTAAGTGAGTGCTTGTTTTATACATAATTTTTAACAATGAAAAGAATAAACTTAAAACCATTACCCTAGAACTAACCATTCTCGAGATATTTTAGTGTTTTTTGCATTTTTGCTACACTGCCTTTGAAAATACATCGTTACCAAACGATAACAAAATTTGAATTAAAAGTGCAAATTCAGTCTAATTACAAATAATTATGCATGTTATTTTATGCAATTAAACCCAATATAATGAATTATTAAAGAAATAAAGAGAACATGATTTTGAGTCTGTAGGGAAAGTCATGTGCTGCCCACATCAGATTTTTTTTTTTTTTTGTTAATAATTCAAGTTTTCATATGTTTATTATTCTGAGTTTATTCTAAAACCAAGAACCTGGAACAGTCATTTCACCCATGCTTCGCCACTAAGTGTGACATCTATACACTTAATAAAATTTCTGAATATCAAAAACTATTTCAATTTTAAACAAAAAAATATGGATTGTCACACATTTTGAGAGCTAAAATGTCTTTAAAAATCCCTTCTAATAAGTCTTTTTAAAATCTGTTTGTATCATCACACCAAATTGGGATTTTCAATTTTTTCATTGATTTGGAAGTTGAGATGGATCAAATAAGCTCAAAGCCAATATTCTGGCTTGAGTGAAAGTACTTGATCATTTTGAAAAGTTTAATTATTCCTTTGCATCATTGCCCCTAATTCAACATTTTCAAAATATTATATTCTTCCGTTGACCTAGAAGATGAGACCAAAACCAAGATTCTAAGTAGAGTGGAAGTGCTCAATAATTAGGCAAAGAGGTTTTGAGTTTTTTAATTCCTTTGCACAATCACCTCTAGTTCAAAATTTTGGATTTTCCCCTTAGTCTTGAATCTGAAATGGATTAGATCACATCTAAACCACAATTCTAGCTATAGTAGAAACGCTTGATAATTTTGATGCATCACCCACTGACTCAGTGAGTTCAGTGCATATTATAGATATAGATATATATTTTAAATTGATAGCATGCTAAACAATAAATAAAAAAGTAAAAATTAATTAATAAAAATTTTGTGAGCATTTGTTTATTCTTGTATAAAATGTTTATATATGTAAATTTGTGGTAAAAAAGACTTTGAAGGAATTTCCACTGCTACAAATCATTCTAATTGTGTATTAGTCTTCTGCAAAACTGATATGAACCTTAGTTTTATTATTTTTTATTAATATATAGCACTTAATTATATATTTGAATTATCTAGAGAAACTTGTAATTTAAGCAGCTAGCTGCACATTAATTTTTCTGGAACATATTTTTCTTTGGGAAATAATGCTGATAGAAGATTTCAGCATGTAATTATAAATTTCTGAAACATTTTTGATATACCATTAAAAATTCCTAAATTTTTTATTTCAAAATTGAGTATAAACCCTGGTCTAATAAAGCCTAATCTAGCTCTTCATATACTGACAGTTTCATTGCTTTTCTTATTTTCATCATAAAGAATAAAGTGATTATAGGCTTGTCCTTTTGTTTTAGAATATCACAAACTTCTGTTTTCCATATTCTAAACATTTTTTTTTCTCATTGAACATTTATCAAGTATATCAACAATTTTAAGTTTTTGATCAATCGTTAAAACTTCAATAAGTGATTTGAGACCGTATGTTTTAGCGACTAAAATAATATAACTGCAGTGTTGTGAATAATCATCAAAACTTACAAACTGCTTGTAGATAATTCAGAATTGACTGTAATTATTAGTTATTATTTTAAAACATGAGCTTTTACAGGCCTGAGGAAGTATGAAAAACATAAATCATATATTTGAGTGGCTAAAAAAGTCCTAGTTATGGGAGCTAAAAAAGTCCATAAATGAAATCATTCCAGCACTATTTGTTTGCATGAAATTGTTAGCTGCATGTGAAATATTTATGAATTTGATATTTGTAGTTTATACAACATAAATCTAATTTCTTTTTCTCTAGACCCATTTTAAATTTTTACCCAGTAAGTGGATCATTTGAAGCCAATCCTCCATATTGTGAAGAGTTGTTAGACAGTACTATAATTCATTTTGAGGTAATATATTATTTTGTATATTTTACTGTTCTAACTATTATAGTTATTCTTCCTCCAATATTTTTAAATTAAAGATTTCGAAGGCAATGCAATTTACCTCATTTTCAGCTATTTTATGTTAAATATTAGAAACAGATAAAAGTGTATTTTGCATTAGATTAAAGGTTATTCAAGATCTGGTATTGTGAGACTATTAGCCTAGACTTTATTGTCCATGAATATAGCTTACAAGCATCCAATTTGTTGACTTAGTTGTACTATGGCAACACTGAAAAAAAAAATATTTTTTTTTTTTAAATTAACTAATCACACTACTAATTCTATAAAATTCAATTAACCAAATATACAGTTCACCGAATGCCTAGTTAACCATATACCATTTAGCTCTTCCATTTGATCTGTATTTGGAAGAATTGAAATACTGCGCAATAAAAGTTATAATATTTTAATATATGATTCACCAAATGCCTAATTAGTCAGATCCATCCCAATAAACAAATATTTTTTGCAATGCACTTGCAATTGAAATTTTTGCTCATAATTAGATTTTTTTTTTTTAATTTTTGACTAGCAGCAGACTTTCTCAGACTTTTAATTAGATTAATAAATTAATAATACTTTTCAACTACTGTTCAAAAAGAAAAAACAAATTACCTGATAGCCTTTGCTATATAAGTTGTTTTGAGAGGAGATAGCAGCTTCTCTATATCTATTATATAGCTGAGTAAGACTGAGTAAGCAATAAATTTACAGCCCGAACTGCTGAAGGTAGAAACTTAAAACTTTACATACAAGTGGAATCTATCCTATAAGTAATGAGAAAAATCTAAAATTTTGGAATTTTAATAAAAAAAACTTTATAAATCTCGAGTTTTTTTGTTTCAACCTTTGTACAGTTATAATTCAAAAACATTTAAAGACATAAAATTCATTTTTATACCATCCTGCACTAAAAAAATTTTAAAATTGTGGATTTTATTAATTAACTCAGTGAACAACCAACCATCCTTGAGATATTTTAATTTATAGTTATAGCAGACTATTTTTGTATATTTTATAATTCAATTTTTACTGACTTTTCACATTTGTAGCCATAGTAACCTATAGCTACCAATTCTCCTGGTTTTACAGGCAGACTTCTGATTTTTCTTCCTATCTTCCAGTTTTCAGCTGTATTTACCCACTTTCAAAGCCGAGATAATAACAAAGTGCTCTTTTACATTCATTTTCATCTTCTAATTATTTCACATTAAATCTCTATTTTTATAGTGTGAGTAAAAATGAATAAATATTTTGCTAAACAAAATAATTTTCACAGTAATAGTGTGATTGTACAATTCAATTTGTATTGGAGTTCATTGCTGAGAGTTCACAATCAAATGTTTTCATCCATTTCCATCTTCTAATTATTGCACAGTAGTCAGACTAAACTAACTTATTTTCATATTTTAGTTACTTTTAAAAGAAATATATTGCATGATTAAGCAAATATTATAAAAATTAACTATTATAGAAGTAAAATGATTCTTACAGTTAACATTCTCATGCAGAGCTTTGAATCTAAGACATTTTTCTCAGTTTTAGAACATTTCATATTTTTAAATGATAAATTTGTATTTGTTATAGTGAAATTTAGTCTAAAATATATTTTTATTGATACTATATTAGCGAATATGTAACCACACATACAATGTGAAAATTTCAATGTTTCTATTATAACTAGTGGGTTTTTCCTGCTAGCAGTCACTAAATATATTGCAGTCAGATTTTTAGCAAATTTTATGACCCTCCCCCTTTGTGATAGCCCCTTTGCATAGGCTCAAATGTTGCAAAGAAGCAAAATTGGGTCTAAATTTAGCATGAGCAGGTCAAGTGAGTACATTGCAAACTCAAAAATACAACATGAAAATTGTATCAAAATTGGAGGTGAGTGAAAATTGTCTATCTTGTTTAACACTCACCCACTACTCCATAAATTGCATCACGTGACTTAACCGATCACATCTATCCATCCCTTGAAGAGTGTGCAGAAATTTAGAGAATGGAGTAAAAAGACACTACGACTTTTGGAATGAAAGTTATCAAATAATGAATTTCATTGTGAAAAATTAACAAAGTTACATCAAAAGGAATTGAATTTTTGTAGAGCCCATGGTTCGTATGTTTGTGAAAATCCTTGGAATTTTTTTTTAATGCAGGATCTTGCAGCCGATTGCCATTTCCCATTGCGCCAAATTATGATAAAATGTTTCATTTGATGAGTAAATATATGAGCGAATTCACCAAATTGTAAGGCCTAATTATGAATAGGTTTTCTAAAAAAATTTTTATTTCTTTTCTTTTTTTAGTTTCTTTCCCTCTAAAATCTGTGCTTTATTTTTATTACTAAATCAAAAGTATAAAAGAAGCAAAACCCTTAACCTTTCTCCTGAAAAAGAAAAGTAGATAGAGAGACTGGTAAATTGTTAATTAGTGCTCTCCCCTTTCTTCCTGATAAATTATTATACATTTGTTTTTCTTTGCAAATTTTGCACTTATCTCAATTATTCTTTGTTTAGTGTTAATTTGCGATAAAAAGTTCTGAAAAATTTAACTCTAGGAATTTTTACTCTAAAACCAATATTTATAAATATAGTTATTGGAACTAAAATTCCCTTATGTTCCTCATTTGTGTGAACTATGTTTTCATCAATTGATCAAAACAACTTGAACACTTCAATGTTTACATTGTATCAGTCAAATCAAAACACAGGAAGAGAATAAGAGTTCTGTGATCAACATCCTGTTCAATTCTATTATTATATTGATATTTTTATGAATATATTATTCACTATCTTAATGAGATTGAAGTACATATAAATATTTATCAAATTGGATGTTTTGAAACTTTCAATGGGGATCTCGTTTTGTGCAGCTTAATTTCACCCTATGTATGTGGTAGTTAATAAAAAATGGATTCAAAAATATAAATCTTAACTTCGAAGAAGTATTTGTTTCACAAAAAGATTGATATGGTCAGTTCATGTCTTTCTCTACAAACTCAAATTTATTCACAAAATAATTTTTCACTCAAAGAGGGCAATTGCACAATTCATTTTGTATTGCCTTGTATTATCAATCCACAACCATTTTTTTTTCATCCATCTCTATCCTCCAATTACTATTGCACAATAGGCAGATATTGCTCGTTTTCATGTTTTGATAAATTTAAAAGAAATATTTCGCATAATTAACCAAATGTTATAAGAGTTAACTAAATGGAAAAGTAAGAAGATTCTTATAGTTAAAAGCTGTTATAAAGGGTTCATTAACACCAAGATTAAAATTGAGTATAAGAGGATTTCTTATGTGTCACAAAGATGCAATTACATTAATTCTGTAAGATGTGATGTATATGATATAAAAGTAACAAAATAAATGCTTACATATGTGTCAAATGAAAGACAAAAATGTCAAAAATATATAGAACAGAAAAATGTATCCTTATAAAAAAAAAAAAATAAAGTGGTTGATTATTCAGAAATAAAGATATTAAAGAAGAAATGTTTGAAAATACATAGATATCCAAGCATTGGCAAAATCTGCTGATAAACTAGCACTAAAGGCTGAGGAATATGATATCACTTTCATTACAGCCAAATAGTATGGGACAAACTTCCAAAGAACAAGAAAAATTATTAGAAATAAATTCCCAGCTGTTAACATGGGGTTGGGGAGAGGATCTAGAACTATCATAACATTTGTTGTTGCTGCTACACCTTAAGCCTTTAAATAGTAATTGAATAGTGCTTGAATTTATTTCAAGAAGTGCTGTATGAACCATGAGAGCTAAAATATGACACTCCACAATGACACCCCCACTGGGTTCCGGTCTAAATTGGGTGGCACTTCCCGACCGTCCAAACAGTTACCTTACACCTTTCTGGTAGGTCGGACGGTCTGGGTTTCAACATCAACAACAACTCCACAATGACAAAATTTGAAGACCCTACCTGAATCAGTTATTTCTTGACATAATTGCAATTTTTAGCATTATGTTGCTTTGAAATCAAAGTTATACAATGATTAATTTAATTTTATAAAAATAACATATATAGTTATGACTTAAAGAATAAAAGTTCTCTAGAGGCAAGTTTTGACACTTCATGATGACCAAATTTTGAATAAGTTGGCACATTTTGGGCACGGTAGCCCTGTGGTTTGCTCGCTGGATTTGCACGCTGCTACAACTGCCGCCGTGTTCATGCGGAGTACGATCACGTTAAACATGTGGGTCCGTAAGTCCTTCCGAGAGGTTGGTGGTAGGGGAAGGAGGGTACGGTTCCTGTGGATGCCTCCACCACTGGGTTCCGGTCTAAATTGGGTGGCACTTCCCGGCCGTTCAAACGGTTATCTTACACCTTTCTGGTAGGTTGGACGGTCTGGGTCTCAACAACAACTTCATGATGACAAATGTTGAAAAAATTCGATATTTTAGAAATCTTTAATTTTATTACCACTACCTCTGACGACAGCTGGTCTGACTCCAAGTTCCACAAATCAATAAACAAGAGAGGGAATCATTCTTTCACATTTTTCGGAATTTTTAAAAATCTATTAACTTTAACAAAAATCTGGCCTCTAGAGGCCCTTCGAAACTTATCTGTCCACTGTTAAAAAAAATAAAGAAACTGAGTTCTAACTTCATTTTTGAATAAGAAGAGAGATTTTTTTGTGTGTGTTACATGTGGCTTTATTCCGGAAATTAATCCATACAGATTAGACAGCTTACAACATTGCAAAGGATCAGGAAAAGAACAAAGAACAATAAAATAGCAACAATAAACAAGAAATATATACACAAATAAAATAGTTGTCACAAGGAGTTCATACTTGTCCTAGCATCCCAATACAATTGTTCTTTTCCTTCATTTTACCCCTTAAAAATGAGGTTTTTACAAATATTTAAAAATCTTATCAAATTTTATGAAAGATATGGAACCCTCTTCGGTTTGATACCTACTGTCCTGAGGTATCTACCTCTTTTAGGACACGCTCAGTAAGAGCGTGTAATGAAAAGAACAAGGCCTTGCATACATTAAATTTAACAGATACATAAATTTATTTACAAAATAATATATATATATTTACAGTCATCAATTAAACATTATTTTTCTATATTAATATAATGGATTGAAAAACAATTAAAAAACAATTGTAAAGAGTCTTACAGACTAAATTGGGATAGATGGTAATCGAAAATTAAAATTTACTTGCCTAACGTTAATTTGGAGACATGAAGACAATAAATCATAGAGAGGGGTAAAAAAGTGTACATTTTAGGAAAAGGCCCCAAAAGTGTAACTCACCAACATCATTCATATTGCATCTCGCCTCATTACCCTTCATTCCCAGAGGAGCTGGGGAAAACGGAAAAAAAGATAACCTTCTTTCTCAACTGCAGAGACACAATCTCCCTCCTTCCTTTTTTAATTTTAAACTCTCTCTTCTCCAAGATTTAAAAACATGCCTCTCAAACCTTAAACAAACTCTCATTAGTTTCTGGGGTATAACCCCCTTGACCCGATAGCAACATCATTGGCGTTTTAGACCCTCTCCAGTCAAACAGCCCTTTTGCAAGCCTCAGCAAAACTGATACCCTTTTGGGTGCTAATTCAAAAGGTCCGCAATCCCTATGATCCCATCCAACTCGGGCAAAGTTGCATATTTCGGTAAAATGCGATCTCCAAAGACCATTCGCACATCCTGTTTTTGCTTGCAGCTGATACCTAGGGCTGTTCCCCCAAAATAAAAACATTAACTCCAGATCACATCATCAAAATATTGGATTATGGATCACCATGTGACAATATTACCTTCCAATCCCCCATTAAAATTATTAAGAAAATCAAAATGTGCTGGGGTGCAAAACGTCCTCATTCAAGTAACAGGAAACAAATTTAAAAACTCAAGTTTCTTCCTGTATGGTATGAAAATATAAAACATCATAATGCACTTGAATAAACAAATACCAATATTAACACAATAAAATAAAATATAAAACAAATTGTTCAATTCACTATGAGAACAACAAAGACTCTGAATTTGGTAAATTTCAATTTTCTATTCATTTATTTATTTATTTTTTGTACATATTTTTTTTAGTGTCTCTCAGTCCCCTATTTCTCAGTATAATCTGTCATCCCACCTGAACTATTTTAATCCATGCACCATATTTTCATTTGTTGTGTTTTTCAAGACTTCAATACTGTAACTCTTAACATATATGTTTAATATGCAATAATTTGTATTTAGTTATGTTTTAAATCTGTTACTTATAATCATGGGATATTTATTAGTTGAGAAGTTGTGCTTACTGTATTTAAATTGAGTACTGTTGTCAGGGTGTCAGTTGTCACTTTGTATCATCACATTAAAATCTCCCGATTTTTCCTAATTGGAAGTTGGCAGCAATGGTAACAGAGTTACCTCTTCACGTATTGAAATCATCTACTGGCTATTCTTTTATTCAAACTATCGACAATATTTTTCATTAATAATTTATTTTTAGATTAAAATGCCTGAAAACAAACTTTAAAAATATGACAGCATAAGTGATTGAAGAGGAAATATTGTTTTACATACTGCAATTTTCATGTTAATAGAAATATATGCCATTTTTAACACTTTACAACAGGGATGGCCAACCCGTGGCCCGTGGGCCGCATGCGGCCCGCCTTGAATAATTTTGCGGCCCGCGAGATTCATTACAACTTTACAAAATAAGATTATTTTGTGCAATATTTTTGTTTTTAGTGTAGTGTTTTGTAACAGATTAATCCCATAACTGTTTCTATTTTATCACATTGCTTCTGTTTTTATACATACTTAGAAGTGGGCAGTATTGCATTGTGATTCATCAACAAAATCTATGTGCCCAAGTATTATCGATGAATCATGTTATGCAAGTAGTCATAAAAACAGTGAATTACATTCGATCACATGCACTCTAGCATCGACAATTTAAGGAGTTCCTAAAAGAATTAGATTGTGAATATGGTGACGTTGTATACTTCAGTCGTGTCAGATGCTTGAGTCGTGGAAGATGTTTACAGCGATTTTATAAGTTACGTCAAGAAATTGACTTGTTTATGAATTACAAGCAAATACCAGTACCAGAATTAAAAAATGATGAATGGTTATTGGATTTATGCTTTTTAGTAGATATCATCGAAAAACTCAATCAATTAAATACATCCTTACAAGGAAAAGATAATTTAATAATCGATGCATTTAATCACATCAAAGCATTTCAGAAGAAACTACTGCTATCTGAATCTCAATTGAAAAATAATAACGTTTCACACTTTCCATTGATGAAAGAATTAAAAAATTCAAAATGTATCAGAGTTACATCAAATACGCAAAAGACATAAGCCAACTTGCAGCTACTTTTGAGAGTCGTTTCACTAATTTAGACAAATACAAAAAATTATTTGAAATATATTCATCTCCCTTTCACGTCGATGTCGAGTCGGCCCCAGAATATCTCCAAATGGAACTGATTGACTTACAATGCAATAATGAATTAAAACACATTTTTGAAACATCAGAATCAAAAATAGATTTTTATAACACTTATGTCACAAAAGAAAAATTTTCCAATTTGAGAGATCTGGCACAAAAAGTTGTGAGCGCTTTTGGATCAACTTACACCTGTGAATCGTTTTTTTCAAAAATGAAATTTATCAAACATAAATCGCGTTCGAACTTAACGGACGAAAACCTGCAACATCAATTACGATGTGCAAATACACGCATTGAGATCGACTTGCAAAAACTAAGTGAAAGAGTTGAGAAACAAATATCTCACTAATTAAATAAATTAAACATTTTTCGATCATTGCATTATTATTATTATATTATGTATGTTTGCATACATAAAAAATAATGAAAACAATAATAATAATTAATTCTGTTTTAAATTTTCACTCCAATAAATGTTTGTAATGTGTCCAAATCTAATATAAAGATATATATTTTTATATGGGGCCCTCGGGCCGACGTGGTGGTCGAGTGGTCAAGGCATGCATTTCCAAAGCAATCTCTCGAGCGCCACATTGTGGGTTCGAGCCTCACGTAAGGCATGGATGTTGTTGTGTTGTGGGCGCAGTGTGTTCCGCCCCCCCCCTCTTGTGCGCCTGGGGCAACGTCCCTAGGACGGCTAAATGGATCATTTAATATATGCCCGAATTATGAGCGAATGACGATGAGTCAAGTGCCTGGCCATTGGCAATAATATGTATATATATATATATATATATATATATATATATATATATATATGTTATGTGGGTTTTAACCACACGTCCGGTTAGAACGCATAAATCAGTGGTATTGTTCATTAAAACAATCTCAGACATTGGCCGTGTCGAGTAAAAATACATGAAAATCAAATTATTGGGAAATGAGGACAACGGACATGATATAAAACATTAACAAAAATATTATTTATTGACAAAAGGAAATTAAAATAATAATAGAAGGAACATATTTAATTAATTCAATTAACACTCTTACTAAATCATAATTATTATCCACTGAGATACGTGTTTGACATTTCCTAAATCATGAATATTTAAAACATATATTTTTAAATCCCCTTCATTTAAGTTTCCTAGTAAATTCCTTCCAATTAATTTATTCAAGTGTAAATTGACTAGAGATGTCAAGAGAGAGTGCGAAAATTAACTAACAGATCGTCATCAGACTGATAGAATAAGAGACATGCATTCCGTACCTTCAAATACATCGTCACTGGATGCGGAGCCCTTCGACCGCGGAAACGCCGGTCATCGCTGCAGACCTATTTTGGGAGAACTTTTCTCTCCGAAGCACAAAACCAATTCTCTGTCCTTTCTCTCCGACGTACCAAAACCAATTCTCTGTTCTTTCTTTAAAAATCTAACACTCTCTCGAACATCCGAAAAATGTCTCCTCCTACACAATTTAGCCCCAGGTTTGTTACTGGTCCCCCAATTGAAGCCCCTGGTATTTTCATTGGATATTTCCAAAAATGTCCAGCTATTGGGTGCTGTGATGACAGGAGGATGGCGATCATCCCAGAATTAATATCTGGCAGGTGGACCGCGGGTTCTCACGACCTTGCGTGCACCTGCAGCCGAACCGGACAAGGGTCAGCTCTCCCCAAGAGCGCCCTGCTGTGCGCCCCTCTGTAACAGAGCCATCGATGTCCATATTTCCCAGAAACATGGCTTGCTCATCCTTTTGCAGGTGTTCTCTTAGGGAACTGTATATGAATTGAAGGAGAAGTACAGGGACCATCTTTGTAGGTTGTACTCCCTCCATAATTCGCAATGTCCCAAAATGCCTTGGGACAATATATATGCGGCCCGCGGGATTATAATGATTTTCCGAAGTGGCCCGCAGAGTCATTTGGGTTGGCCACCCCTGCTTTACAACATAGTTGAAAAGTGTTTATGACTTTGTTCATTCTATCTGTCTGTCCGTTCGCACGATAACTGCCATTAAAATGACTTTATCAAAATGAAATTTTAGTATGTTATTCAGACGGTCTGTGGAACATACGGGAATGTAAATAAATATTATCTCCCAATTTTGGATTGAACCCGGGTTGAAAAAATGAAATGCATTGAACCTTATGGGACCTAATTTTTCAAACATTTATTAAGTGAATTTAAAATTCACAAATTACTTGAAGTTTTAGGAAATATTCAAATTATCCTATAAAATATATAAAAAAAATTTCAGCAAAATATATTTGGTAGTTTTTTAAATAAAAACTAAAGTAATAATGACACCTGTATTACATGAAGAGATCACGTGACTCACTTCAAAATAAAATATGACATCCATCTTGTGTGAAAATCGTGATTTTTATTCTTTTTAATTTATATTTAGTGTTGTATCCATCCTAAAACCGCTTTACTTTTGCTTAATTTCTGTGCATCTATTCTGAAACAACACAATTACAATATATTTGAGTTTAAATGATCATCAAACTTTGATTATTTCTACATGGAAGCCTAATTTTAACGTATGTAGAATGTAAACACATCAAGCTGTAAGATGAGTTGTATAAGCATTGCTGAATTTTTTAACGCAAAATTATTTAGCTCTGGAGTCTGGAATAAAGCTGATATGAATGAAATACTCATTGATTTTACATAGAGGAGCAGCCAGTATTATAGCAATGTCTCTTTCTATAAAGGCATAGAGATAAAGTACTTTTACCTCCATGGTTTTAAGTTTTTAAGTAAAATATTGTAGTATTGTGATGTATGAAAGGAATGAAATAAAAATGAATGAATGAAGTATTTACTGCTTTTACATAGAGAGCCAGGTGATTTATATTTTGATGGTGTCATTTGAATGAAATTCATTTTTTTTTTTCGATGTAGTTTTAAGTTTTCAAATGTAATAAATTATTGTAGTATTGTGATATTTTTTTAAATATTACTGCTGAATGTACCACATTTTAAAGATGTTTAAATAAAATTGCTTTGCAGTTGGAAAGTGTTTCATAATCGGTGCTTTATGCATGATTGATCTTTCTTGTTATGATTAAATTTGAAATGATTTTTGATATTTAGAACTTTTATTAAGTGTGTAGGTGTCAAATTTAGTGATCACAGACCATTTTATTCATATGCAACATGGGTGGAAATGACTAAATACAATTCACAGCCTTTAACAGTAGTATAGATTTTGCAGTCATTGATACTCACTCTTTATGTATGAAAGGATGTATTTTGATAAAGGTTTATCTAACAAATATCTTATATTAATTTGCGGAGAAACTGGTGAAATCCCACCTTTTAGATATCTTTGTTAATGTATCTTAATGAGATTTTCTTGATTCAATTATTTATTATCTATTGCATCTGCTTTTAGAAATTACTTTCAAGTTCACCAGAGCCACTCTCTTTCATTGTTTTTATCCCTGAATGCAGAGATCCTGTGCCATTGTTCCTCTCAAAGTTTGAAAGCAGCAGGTAACTATCTATAATTATTTTTGGAGTATTTTTAGTTTCTCATGCTATCTCTCTCATATATATATATATATAATATGTTATGCTTAAGTATATTGCACGAAAAAGGTACATTGCACGAAAAAGGACACTTATCATTTGCTGAATGGCAATGATAATTAATAGCGTTAATTATATTGTTTAAAACATGGAGATAAAGAGAAGCTCTATCTCCATAGTTCAAAAACTTCAGTCAAGGCTTTTTATTTACTAAGTTAAATTATGTTATTTGATGCATGGAGTTGGAGAGAGAATAAGTTTTTTAAACACTGTTGTTGAATGGCAATGAGT
This sequence comes from Amaurobius ferox, assembly GCA_951213105.1. Lineage (NCBI taxonomy): Eukaryota > Metazoa > Arthropoda > Arachnida > Araneae > Amaurobiidae > Amaurobius > Amaurobius ferox. Next base: position 131,146,667 of record OX578149.1, on the reverse strand, counting down.
TAAACATTTTAAAATAGACTTTGATGAGCAGGAAAACATATTGAAAGTAGTCTCAACCAAAGAAGAAGTGCAAAACTTGGAGACAATTAAATTATTAGAGTTCTAAGGGTCCGTGCGCCTGCACCAATTGTGCCAAATTTGCTGAAAGAATGTAAACAAACGTCATGATTCATAATTCTCCTGAGCTAAGCTCAAATGAATGAACTCATTTTTTAATGGCCTATTTCATTCCTGGGATTGAATCATGACATTCTTTCAGTAAGTGATTCATGCAAATTGGATATTCGACGTGTATGCAATTAATTTACATATTTAGGGATGACTCCAGATATTGTTATATTTCAGAATGTTCTCATCCTTGGATGTAAAATAACTCGGCATGAGACAGGAAATCAGAGGGAGACAGACACAAATGAGTCACAGGTAGTTTGATCGGTATAGATCAAGTAGTGCTATTTTTAGAAGTGCTGTGGAAATTATTGACAGTTGTCAATAAGATCGGTAAGGATCTGGGTACCATGTTGAGGGTATGTCAATGTATTGAAACCAGGCTTCGGGAAATTGGCAAAATCTAACCCGTCCGCAAGGACGGCTATTGAAATTTTTTACTCGTCCTCCAAAGAATTTTTTTTTCACTTTATTTTCATTAATATATGTGCTTAAATACATCGCACAACAATAATAAATTAGAACCAACTGCCTCGCGATGAAGTGCGATAACTCCATATTCATACACCACCCCCACAACGCTTAACCGCTGCAATGAAAGTCGCCGACGCGGAGTCTCCGATAAAGGATCGGACCGGTGGAATTCCGATCTATGGGTGGGGGCAAAGGGGTAAGATATGTAAGGAATCGCTCCTATTTTCAATGTTTGGTAACTTGAAGGAGTGGTAAGTAAATAATCGTATAAATCCTGTTGTCTCTAAACAGTTTAAACCTCATCGGTACTCTTAATTTCTAGGGATTGTAGTCAATCAAGATTAAAATCTTCTTGGACTGAATAGATGTTTCATACTTTAACTTCAGCTGTCAAACAACTGGAACAAATGTCATGAATGAATTTTAAACATTTTACTTTTAAAGTTGAAACCAAAGTGGGGAAAAAAATAAACCACTTCTTGCTGAAACTAGAAGAATCCATTCCAAAAATTAAAACTTGTTACTTACTCCCGTCTATTACAGCAAATGAAAATTTTATAGTTTGGGTTTTAGAGAGTTAAATGGAGAGTCGGGCTTAGGCTGGACTTGAGTTTTCTATTGTTTCGGGCAGTTTTTTTTTTTTTTTTTTTTTTTAATAACGTCCATTACTACCGGGTCGAACATATTTCTCTTGAAAATTTTTAAAATGGATTTAAATTGAATGCATGAACTTATTGCTTTTATTTCAGCTATGTAAAGATAAATGTTTAAGAAAACAAACTAAATTCTCCGTACAAAATTTTGACAAATTTATTTTTAACATATTTGAATACATTTCGGGCCTGCTGAGACGCAGTTATCTTCAGGCCGAGTTCATTCTACATTTATAAATTTCTTCGTGCTTGGTCCGGATTTAAGCATTGGTATTGTCGGTCTTGTGAAAATCCGAAAATTCCGCACATGTAGACCTTGAAAAGGAGAGCAGAACATGTGACGTTACTTCAATCGTGAGTGCGCTATCGCATTTTAATGCGGTCATCAGATTCACTAGGTGGAGGAGGATGTGGGGAAAAAATAACTAGCGCCTATGGTTACAATGCAGATCTGACCGATGGCTCGCCTAGAAAGAAGGCATTGATAATGCACACTAGCTAAGTTTATGGGGTGGGGGTGGGGGGATTTGCAGGTGCCGAGATTTCAATTTTCATTCATGGCACAGGAAAGGGCGGCTTTCGCCACAATTTTACGATGACAACAATTTGTTATCTTTTTTTTTTAACGGAATCTCTAATTTCAAGGCGTCCGAGAGGACGGCAACCTCCGAAAATTGGTCGTCCTCGCCAAATTTTAACACGGGCGATTTCCGGAAGCCTGATTAAAACTGACATGTATGTCATTCCTAGATGTGTCTTCTGTAATGGTGGATTCCGGAAATGACATATCTGCAAGAGGTAATATGCAGTTTTTATACATATTAGAAATTTTCCGTTCGTCATGCTGAGTTTTTTAAAGTTAAACTAAACTCGAACATTCAAAACTCACTGCAAATGTTCGCTGCACGTATCTAAAACAGCATTTGTACATATGATAAATTCTGGCAAGACTCTGCTTACTTAATAAAGTCACAGATTATGGATTAATTCCCATCGGGTGTCTCCATATGGAAAATACTCTTAACTTCTTTTTATTTTGGCTACTGTATAACTTTGCTTTCATATTAAAGGTTTTGCTTCCACATTAGGCTTAACCTTAAAGAATTGAACAAAATAGGTCTAAGTAACTTAAAATTTTTATACTGCACCTATTTTCGAACAACAAAATTGAGTCAATTACACTTATCTGCTACAAACTTCTACAAAAACTGAATTTTCACCTTGATTTGTGCCATATTATGCCAATGTTGATATCAGTTGCGAAAAATTGTGAACATTTTAAAAATTTTAAATAGTTAGAACAATCTGAAAATTTTTGTAAAATTTTGACAATAGTTGGCAAACAAAATTACTGCCAATTGCCAATAGGATGTTAACCAGATGTATAAAAGAACCTTGTGTTCAGCAACTTTTTCTTTTCTGCCATTTTGCAATTTATAGGACTACTCTAGTTGACAGTGAAAATAATCTGCAGAATTAAACAAATTATATAATATGCTTATTAGTTAGGTGTGAGACTAAAGTTTCAGTTTAAAACGGTTCCTTTTGTTTATGGTTTTTTGCTTGAATTAGTGTTATGTGTCATATAAACTTCACCATAATAAAACAGAGTGAGTGCAGAAAATTGCATTTCCAAATGATTAGCAAGATGCATGTAAGGATATGTACTATTAGCGAGATATATGTAAGCAAATGCTTTTTTTTTTTAATTTTTACCTCAGGTTCAAAGGTTGCTGTTATGACTCTAATAATAAACAGTGGAGTTGAGATAACAGAAAGTAAAAGCAATTTTTGTGTTTTTAGCTCCATTAATGGCCTGAATGGGTCACGGCACATTTCTTTTAGAAATTTTCAGAATTAACTCGGATTGTATTTGAAAAATTTAGGGTGCAATAAAAATGTTCATACATGAAGAACCGTTAATTAAACAGGGAGAGGCAGGTGCAAGGTTCATACTTTATCCTACTTTTTAAAATATTTTATTTATTTCCTATTTTTCCTACTTTTTAAAAAATATATAAATTTATTTTCATATATTATGCCAATCCAGATAAAAAAAAAATAGCATCTTACATTATATCCCATGGAATTGAAGTGTACTTGGACATGCAACAGCAGAAACAGTAAAAGACACTTTGCTTGAAAATTTGAAACAATATCTGTTGCCCTTAATAAACTTAACATATTATCAATGAATAGCCCAAGTGTGTTAAAGAAATCAAATTTTGAACTACAAGCAATAGGAGAAACAGAACTCTTAGATATTGGTACATGTTCTTTACATATGATTCACAATTCAATATCGAAAAGTTTGAAATTTTGGGATATAGACATTGATGAGTTTGTCATTCAATTGTTTGCTCTTTTTCGCATGAAAGAAAGATTTTGCTAGAATTTAGTCTCTTTTAAATGTTGAAAATGATTTTCTTTTATGCCATATTAGTTCTATATGGCTTTTCATTGAAGTAGTACTAAAAAGGGAATCATCAAACATTATAGTGTTATTTTGGAATATTTCATTATTTGGAATATTTCATTATTTGGAATATTTCAAGTTCCTCTCGTAGGAACACAGTTATGGTAATATTACGTCAAATGCTGAATGTAAAAGCAGTATCTAAATTATCCTAATATGCTAGCCTATATGCAGTTTATTGTTGCATTATTTTCTTGATTTACAAGTTTTTCCCCCTTTTTCAAAGTGAAGGTCCTTTAATTCACATCATATTCTAAATGTATTGAAGTCCTCACTAATTTGCTAAAAAGGTATATGAAGCCTGAATATGTCATAGGAAAACTGAAAAGAATTGGAGGTATCTGATGAGAGTAATTTTTTATTTATAAAGTAAAGAGAGATAGATGCTGGTGTAAGAAAAACTATTCGATAGATAAAGCAAAAGCAAGACTAGTTTATTTGAACTTTAAGCAATTCTTACAGATTTAAATATACTTCACCCCATTGGTAAAGAAAAAGGGGTAAACTGTGAACAATATATGTTGCTTATGAGCATGAATAAAAATGTTAAAATTGAATGATGATAATATTGTCAAAATTATACTAAAATGGGCATCTTATGAGTATGGGGATGTTTATAAATATTTGTATATCCAGTGTAAAGAAAATTTTAATGTTAAAACTTTTACATAGGGTCATTCCATGTGAAATCACCCAATTTTAAATTAATTGGTTTCTTGACCATTTTGTTAATTTTTTATATTTTCACCATAGGCGGTCTTGCTAGTGACCTGCTCAAAATATATATATATATAGATATATATATATATTTTATCTGCTGCCATCTTGGATTTATGCTCATTTTTCGTTACTGCGGGATGCAAAACTGAGCGTTTACAAGAGTTTTGAAAAAAAGTTGCTGCATGATTTCTATTACAGATCGAATGTTCTAGTTTCCACTGCCTTAAAGTAGAGATTCTGGCCTTTCAGAAAATGTATATATATGTAAGATAAGATTTTGGTAACTGGAACTTTAATGGGCTTAAATATAGCCATTGTAACTAGAAATTTTGCCAATTTTAAAGGTCTGTAAAACCAAAAGGACTTGAAACCACAAGATGGAATTTTTTTTTTTCAAGAACTATGAGTGGTAGGCTTTTCAGCCATGGCGAAACAAATCCGGGGTGGTAAGCCTTTCCGTTCGATTTTTAGTTCCGAAATCGGAAAATTTCCAAATTTTGTCAATTTCAAGGTCAAATATCTCAAAAGTGGGACCTGCCAAAAATAAGAAATTTTAGCCATGGATACTAGTACTTAGTAAAACCTGTGAATTTCATTTTGGGGTTCATACTGATGTGCATTTTACAGGCTGTCAAATATCTCTAAAAATGCCATCGTGAAAACATAATAATTAATAGGCTTAAAGTGACCTGATTTCCATTATTTTATAATCTAATTATTTTATAAGGATAAACAAAAATTAAAATAGATACATCGATTATATTTTGTGTAAAAAGTTAGGCAACTCTAAGTAGAAATTACGGTACTGGTGATTTACTTTATCGTCCAACAAGGGGGAGCATTTCATTTCGCTCCCTTGATCCCTGCATCCAGGTATTGAACTGGCCGTTGAAGGGCAGATCTCGATCAGCGTCGTAAAAGTTGCTGTTGTCACATAAGCTGCCGAAGTTTTATAATGTTTTCAACACAAAACTCATACATGTCCTTTGGTGTAAGGATATGGCCCTCAGCTGGTCGCTGCAGACTTGCCTTTGCCACAAGTCTCTTTACCGTCCCACCAATCCCATCACAAGGACCCTTGTCATGGCTTGTGGCAAAAAAATGCCACTCAGCAGCCACACCGAAATCTTGTTTATGCTTACATAAGTTAGAAAAATTCTTTCTGTTCTTATATTGGGCTCCTGAGCCATCTGAGAAATAATAATTTTTCTTTAGATTTGGGATGAACGTTTGAACAAATGGAGCCAGCTGCTTTTGGAAAGCGTAAACAGCAGTTGTGTTGTGTACAATACAGTCACTTATAACTGCAAAAATTGCCTGTATCCACTCTAGCCGAAAAAGTAATACATTACATTTTACAAAATTTGGTAGATAAGTCACTTGTGGGTGACCCTGGTGCAGATTAGATTTTGGTACTATTCGAAAAAAAATAACCTGCCTTTTTGTGCAAAATGGCCCGCAAAAAACGTCAAAATCTAAAATAAAAACTATGTATGCTCAAATATATCCATTAAATACTTGTTTTATATGTAATATTTAACGATGAAAAGAATAAGATCTACCCCATTACACTAGGACTGGCCGTTCTAGAGATATTCAAGGAAAGTCATGTGCTGCCCACATCAGAATTTTACTTCCCATAGGCGCACAACCCCGGTTATAAATTCCTCTTATGTGCGCAACAGCAATTTTTACGACGCTGATAGAAATCTGCCCTTCAACGGCCATTTCAATACCTGGATGCAGGGATCAAGGGAGTGAAATGAAGTGCTCCCCTTGTTCCATGATAACGCAAATCACCAGTACCGTAACTTCTAGTTAGAGTTGCCTAACTTTTTACACAAAATATAATCGATGTATCTATTTTAATTTTTGTTTACCCTTATAAAATAATTAAATTATAAAATAATGGAAATCAGGTCACTTTAAGCCTATTAATTATTATGTTTTCACGATGTCATTTTTAGAGATATTTGACAGCCTGTAAAATGAACATCAGTGTGAACCCCAAAATGAAATTCACAGGTCTAAATACTAGTAGGAGTATCCATAGCCAAAATTTCTTATTTTTGGCAAGTCTCGGTTTTGAGATATTTGACCTTGAAATTCACAAATTTTGCAAATTTTCCTATTTCGGAACTAAAAATCGAACAGAAAGGCTTACCACCCCGGATTTGTTTCACCATGGCTGAAAAGCCTACCACTCATAGTTCTTGAAAAAAAAATTCCATCTTGTGGTTTCAATCCCTTTTGATTTTACAGACCTTTAAAATTGGCAAAATTTCTAGTTACAATGATTATATTTAATACCATTAAAGTCCCAGTTACCAAAATCTTATCTTACATATATATACATTTTCTGAAAGGCCAGAATCTACTTTAAGGCAGTGAAAACTAGAACATTCTATCAATAGAAATCACACAGCAACTTTTTTTCAAAACCCTTGTAAACGCTCGTTTTTGCTTCCCGCAGTAACGAAAAATGAGCATAAATCCAAGATGCCAGCAGATTAAAAAAAAAAAAATATTTTTGAGCAGGTCACTAGCAAGACCACCTCTGGGTGATTTGACATGGAATGACCCCATATAAAGAAATTGATGTTTTATTGGGTCAAACTTTTTGAAATGATAAGTACCCAAAATATTTTTATTTGTTCTGGCTGATTAAAGCTTATTGGAGACTTTTCCGCGGAAACACAGCTACTGAACATGGCTTCTGTATAAATAGTGAGAATGGACCTTAGTGAAAAGACAGTGGAATAAAAGAACACATTTAAAGAAATGGTAACACCATGAGTAAGTTCCAATTACTTGAGCTTTACTTTAAAAAGTTAATGAAGCAAGACAAAAATATTTTTGAACTGAGACACCAAAAAAGGTGTAAGAAGAAAAAATATCTGTAGAACAGGTAAAGAAAATAACGAAAAGCAGATGGCATTAAAAAGGCAATGAGAAATAGAGGAGAAGTTTATTAATTTACCATGCTACTAGTAGTATAAAGCGTGTTTGCACAAGTTCAAACATGTTGTGTTTGATGTCTTACAAAGTTCAGATTTTTCTGGTGGATGTCTGTACAATGTCCCTTACTTCTGACTTTCATTAGTCAGTGTTAACATAGGATAGGTGTTGAATGCAAATCATTTTTATAATAAGGTTCTTTAAAAAAAATGTAGAAAAGTCCTTGAAAAGCCATTAATTTTCATTTTGTGAAATGCGTGTAAGGGTAGGGGAACACTGTGCAGCACTCTTACATTTTCTATTGACAGTAAGCTAGATTTCTTAAATCATCTACTAGACAAGTGAATTTTCCAAATTTTCTTAAATATACTTCTAATGTGAATTAATCTTTATTTTAAGAAATAAAAACAAATATAAGTAACAACAAGAAAGATCAAAAAGCATTGATGCATAAACCATTGATTTTGAAATATTTTCCAATTACAATGCAATTTTATTTAAACATCTCTAAAATGCGATACATTCAGCGGTAATATTTTAAAAATTAATCACAATAATACAATAATTTATTTTATTTTGAAAACTTCATCGAAAAATAATGAACTTTATTCAAATGACATCATTGAAATATAAATTGCCTGGCTCTCTATGAAAAAGTAGTAAAAATTTCATTCTTAAACATTTATTCTATTCCTTTCATTCATCACAATACTACAATAATTTATTTTACTTAAAAACTTAAAACCATGCAGGTAAAAGTAATTTAACTCTGTGCTTAAAACTTCCGAAAAAGTCTGCTATAAAATCGTCTGTTCTCTATGTGAAATTAATGACTGTTTCATTCATACCAACTATATTGCAGACTCCAGCGCTAAATAATTTTGCATTAAAGAAATTTAGGAATTCTTATGAGATGGCTGATACCCTGGCTAAGGAGAGAACTTCAATGAATTTGACCTCTAACATCTTGACTTTTATGAAGATCTGCTCAAGAGTTAAATCTACCACCGCCACCTCTTGGCGTTTTTCTCCAGCACATGACTGGTATTGTGGCAAACGGACGGGTGGAGCTATTGCTTTTGTGGGCAATCATCAGACTGCTCTGTCCAGACTCTTAAGTGGTCACTTGAAATGCCTTAAATTTGATCAGGGCAATAAGATCTTCCCCATTTGCTGGAAATGTAGCATCAATCAGTCCACCCCTGATCATCTTCTGTCCTGCCTGGGGCTTGTGAAGGAGGATCTGACACAGAGCCCCCTCCTCGTCTTGGACTTTTTGAGTGTTTTTGGTCTCATGAACATGGTCTAGCCTATTGACTGGATCAGTTAAGATTAGTAACAACAACAATAGGAATTCTTATACGTATCATCTTACAGCTTGATGTGTTTACAATCTCCATAAGTGAAAATTAGGCTACGTTGTAGAAATAATCAAAGTTTGAGGATAATTTAAACTCAAATATATTGTAATTCCATTGTTTAAGAACATTAATGCACAGAAATTAAGCGAAAATAAAGCAGTTTTAGGATGGATACACCAAATATAAATTAAAAAGAACTTTAAAAATCACGATTTTGACACAAGATGGATGCCATAGTTTATTTTGAAATGGGTCACATGATTTCTTCATATAATGGTCACGTGATCTCTTCTTATAATGGGTGTAATTATTATTTTAATTTTTATTTAAAAACTGTTGAATATATTTTTTTGAAATTTTTTTTATATATTTTATGTAATAATTTGAATATTTCCTAAAATTTTTGAAGCAATTTGCGAATTTTAAATTCGCTTAAAAAATGTTTGAAAAATTAGGTCCCATGGGGTTCAATGTATTTCATTTTTTCAACATGGGTTCAATCCAAAACTAATTGGGTGATATTATTCATTTGTATTCCCATAGGTCCCACAGACCGTCTGAACAACTTACTAAAATTTCATTTTGATAAAGTCATTTTTTATGGTAGTTATCATGCTAAGGGACAGACAGGATGAACAAAGTCATAAACACTTTTCAACTATGTTGTAAAGTGTTACAAATGCAAAGTGGAAGTGTGCTTGAATGTTTGTCTAAACATATGCACTTGTTTATCCTGGTCAATTTTAGACCTTGTGTATGAATGAGATAACTGCTGGCAAGTACTGAAATAACCCAACCTTTTTTTTAAATGTCTAGCCAGCTGTAGTGCAGGTTTACACATCTGCACCATTAATTTTTTCATATAAAACAGCATGGCATATTTTCTGCATAAATTAATTCTGTGCTACAAATTATGCCTCTATACAAGATTTTATTGTATTAAGTAGTTTATAGTTTTACCGAAATTTGACTTACAAAACACATTTTGATAAATGTGTTTTTGTCTGTCTAATCCTATTTTGTAATTACCAATTGCATTATTGTAGTATTTTTTCCCATAGTAAACTACTTTTTTATTGTTTTCAGATTCAAACGGAAGCAACTTTTGATCCCTGCATATGATCATGAATATCGACATGGTTTCCAGCATGTTATTCCAAAGTAGGTTCTTTCAACTAATTTCCTGTTGGTTGAACTTTAATATTAACCAATAAAAAGAGGTATTTTTTAACTCAATGCCCTGCCTATTTTGAATTCAGTTTTATTTTAATTTATTGATGTTTGTTTCATGCTGCAGATTGAGTTCCCAATATATGCAATAGAAAAGAGATTAAGTAATCTTAAATTTATCAAAACAGTACAAAATTTACTTTGGGCTGGAATTAATTACTTGACTTCACCTTCATCTGAAATAAGTACCTGCTACTTAAATAACACAGATAACGCCACTTAATTTCCAAAACAATTGTTTTGAACAAAAGATATTCTCACTCTCTGTTTTTGCATGCACACAAAAAATTGTACATTGCAATTTATTAATCTTAATAAAGAAGGTATCTTTTGCCTTTAGTGGAACATTAAAGCTTTGGACAGCCTCAAAATTTGATACTGGAATATCTGAACGTCCAGGACTCTCTTATATATTCTCTTACTAGCCGCCTTTGGCGACCAGCCTGTTCGCTACCCTTGAAAATTCTGACCGTGGCAAATTCTAACCGTGGCACACTCGCTGGCGGGACCTACCTGTAAGGTGTAAGGTAACTGTTTGGACGGCCAGGAAGTGCCACCCAATTTAGACCGGAACTCAGTGGGGGAGGCATCCACAGGGACCGTACCCTCCTTCCCCTACCCCCAACCTTTCGGAAGGACTTACGGTCCCACATGTTTAACGTGATCGTACTCCGCCTGAACACAGCGGCAGTTTTGGCAGTGGCGGGAATCGAACCCGGACCTACCGAGTGCAATTCCCGCGCGCTAACCACTGGACTACCGCACCCTCCGCGACAATCTCCATAACCTTCTTTTTATTCATCCAATTTAGACCGGAACCCAGTGGGAGAGTCATCCACAGGGACCGTACCCTCCTTCCCCTACCACCAACCTCCCGGAAGGACTTACGTACCCACATGTTTAACGTGATCGTACTCCGCGTGAAAATGGCAGCAGTTTTGGCAGTCGAGGGAATCTAACCTGGGCCTACCGAGTGAAATTCCCGCACGCTAACCACTGGGCTACCGTGCCCTCCGCGACAATCTCCATAACTTTCTTTTTATTCACCCAGTTTGGACTGGAACCCAGTGGGGGAGGCATCCACAGAGACCGTACCCTCCTTCCCCTGCCACCAACCTCTCTGAAGGACTTATCGACTCATATGTTTAACGTGATCGTACTCCGCGTCAGTGGCGGGAATCGAACCCAGGCCTACCGAGTGAAATTCTCGCGCGCTAACTTCCCGTGCGCTAATTTAAATTTTATAATGGCCATATGCTAAGTTCTTAATTCCACCATCCTCGTTCCATCATTTAAAATATCCATAAAATTAAAATATCCATTTAAAAATCTATAAATTAAAATATCCATAAATTAAAATATGCATTTAAAATCAAAAATACATCCATATCGTTCCACCAATCCATAAATATAATAATTTCAAATACATCACCACAATTCAAACCACCATAATTCAATTATTTAAAATATCCATTTAAAATATCATTTCGCCCGATGTATACAACACTTATGCTCGGCTCTCAATTCATTTAAAACCGAAAGCGCGGTCTCCATGGAGACGGTGAAGAAACTACTGCGGATGGGGGGGAAATGCCATTGAAGAACTGAGCCGACGCCGAGAAATTTAAAATCATGACGTCTTTAAAATTGCGATCCTGAAGGCAATTTTTAATATTTCTGAACCAGATTAGACTTGTAAGAATGCCAGATATTTCAGCTTTCTAAAAATGTAAATTATTAGTCCAAATTATGAGTACTTTTTACTATATGAGAATTTAAAAACCAAAAATCGTTTTTTTGAGCCAAAAGTGACTTTTGTTTTAAAATCTTTAAAAAATATTAGAAATCGAAATTCAGATTTGAAATTGATATATTTTTACTCACAATTGTCTGCTCTTTCCGATGGTGTGATTTGTTTTTTTTACGACGTCTAGATCGTGGAGAAAAAAGGGCAAAAATGGCAAAAAACGGTCGAAATTGCATAAAACATTAAATAAAAAAAAAAAATTAAAATTTTAAAAATCGGTTTTCACGTGTCCCCTTCCCCCCCCCCCCCCCCCCCCCCCCCCCGGGTCTCCGATTGCCAAATTTCGTAGCTCTCCGACGCGCGGTCGCGAAACGTATAGTGTATAAGACAGACAGACATTGCCTTTTATTATATAGATTTACATTGAATTCTTATGTAATATTTCATCAAGGGGTCATACAGTAACTACAATTTATTTGGGTGTTGTGTAAAAATCATGTTTTGTTAGGGTAGCCTTGAGATTTGTATAGTAATTATATTTTGTTTGAAACCGTATAGGGTCATTTCATGTCAAATCGATACAGCCTCCAACCCGACTGACACTGACTTTTTTTAAACTTGGCTATTTTGTTGTCCACTTATATATGACTATACAAAATTTTGTCCTCCAATTCTCATTAGTTTTTTTATTTATAAAAATTTGAAATTTGGAAAATTTGGTAATTTTTCATGATTCTTAACATATTTAAATGTCTGTATATTTTGATCTAATCAATGAATTGCACCGAAATAAAGCTTATTTTATAGCTGAAGGTATGGCCTTTCATGTGAGGTGTCACATGACCCTACAAATGATATTTTTTAAATTTCAAAGTCACTTTATTTGACCTCTGACCTTGAATTACGAAAGAAGTTTTATCTTTAATTTTTTTCAAAAAAATATAATTTGTTGATATGCTTTTTTATCTCTATAATACAAAAATTTCAAGTTGGGACAAAAAATAAAAAAAAAAATTCTAAATAAATATATGTTATATGAGCAGCTATTCGAAAAAAGCTGGAAACCACATAAAAGCATAATTGATTAAATAATTCTTAAATAGACATCATTATACTTAACTAAAAGTTATACATATTTACTAATGTGCATATAATTATATATATATATATATATATTGCTCAATTTTAAAATTTCAGTGATATACTATACTCTAATTTAGTAAAATAAAGAATAAAATCTTAAATTAATTTTTTAGAATTTGCACTGTCCTCTAATAGTGTGTATGAATCCCAAAAACATGATTTCCAGCTGTGTTCTCAGTTTCTGAGGTCATACATTGTTTAGTCTAGTAAAGGCCTTGTGTTTCCATTGGATGGGCACCCCATGAAATCAGACATTTGGGATATGTGAAATATACCAGCAATCTTATAACAACTATATGCTGACACAGAAAAAAATCAAATGAAGCCAAGTATAGAAAGCAGAATTACAAAGAATGCAAAAAATCTTTAAGGAGCAACGGAAGTAAGCCCCCCAATGGAACATTATCAAACTTGGTATCAATCGAAATATTTTTTCAAGCCCTTCAAAATGAAGGGTAACATGCTATAGTTTGGATCACTTGGAACAATGATACAGATTTTTCAAAATTTTCTTATGAAATTTGAAAATAGAAAAAATCCAAATTCTATAATTTGGAAAATTCCGGAATCGGTAAAGTCCGGACTGGTCCTTATTTTCCAAGTTGTACTGTACTGTATATGTAAAAAAAAATGTATAAAACATTTCAAGTTATTTTGAATGGCTTTTTTACACTGTCATATATTCACGGTATCAATTACATCTAAAGTTATTTTTTAAAATTGGCATCATTAAAAATGTATGTAGTACTTAAAATGTTGATATAGACAGCAGGCAAATCTCGTGGAATTTCACACGGTATTAACGGAAGTTTACTGAATTTTTTAATAATTTATTAAAGTTTTTGGGCATAATATTTGTTTACTTTAGCTTGATTAACTTCCGTTAATCCTTCCGTTCGTCCTTCTTAATAAAATTTCCGTTTTGATTTAATGGGGGATTTCTCTTATTATTATTTTTTTTATTGCGCTATGTTTATTTTTAATTTTATGATTTTATTTCTTTTTTTAGTGCAATATAAAAGACCAGTATCCTTTTTGAAAAATAGTTTTTAATTTTGTTGATCTTTCCTAAAATTATATATTTTTCCTAAATATTATTTTTTTTTCCCCTAAAATTTTTTATTTCATTTTGTTAGATCTTTTTAAAAATTTTACTGCAATAAGATATTTTTAGATCTTAAGTTATTTATTTTAATTTTTTAAAATATGTTTTAAAATTCTTTATTGCAATTTTTTTTTTAATTTAGATTTTTTCAAATTGTTTAATGTAATAAAATTTGTTTAGATCTGTAAAATTATTTTTTCAATTTTTTTTTTATATTTTTTCAAAAATTATTTATTGTAATATTAAAATATTTTATAGATCTTTATTAAAATTATTTATTGCAGTTTTTTTATATTAAAGAATATGTATTAAAAATAGATTTTCTTAATAAAAAATAAGCATTTTTTATTAATGTAATTTATATGCTATTTTAGTTTATTAAAAGTTAATTGAAAATTCAAAATGTTTATACTTAAATTCTGTTAATTAGATTTTTAAAACTTCATTGTCTTGAATTTGCTTGTTATATATATGACAAACTGTTAAAATAAAAAAAAATGCCTTGCAACGAACTGCTACAGTGTCGAAAAATCTCTTGCTACAAACTGCTACAATTTCGAATAATTGCCTGCTACAAACTGCTACATTTTCGAAATATTACCTGATACAAACTGCTACAATTCCAGAAATTTACTGCTCCAAAAATTGCTCCAAAAGAGTTTTTTGTAATCACATCACTGCAATAAACTCAAATCATCACTGCAATAAACTTAAATCAATTGTTGAAACAGAAAAAAAAAATAGAACAGATATATCTTCTAATACAATTTTAGTGTTTTTATTTGGTACTAGCCGCCTTAGGCGACTAGCCTGTTCGCTACCCTTGAAAATTCTGACCGTGGCAAACTCGCTGGTGCCATAACCATGTGGAGTTAACAAAGTTTGTTCTAGTTTAATGATGTTAAAACCATAATTCAATTATTTAAATTTTGTAATGATCATGCGAAGCTCTTAATTCCATCATTTAAAATATAACGTAATTTTCTAATCTGATGCAATGCACCGCGACAATCTCCATAACTTTCTTTTTATTTATTTTTTTCTCCATAGAAACACTGTGCGTCTGCGCACGCATGTGGATGAAAAATCAAACTTCTTTCGCCGAGAAATTGAAAATCATTACTTCCTTAAAATCCGGATCCTGCGGCTACTTTTTATTAGTTCTTGACCATATTAGGCTTGTAAGAAAGCCTGATCTTTAAGCTTTCTAAAAATATAAATTATTAGTCGAAATTGTCTGTACTTTTCCTGACCCGAGGATTTAGAAACGAAAGTTTTTTTATTTGAGCCGAAAGTGACTTTTGTTTTAAAATCTTTAAAAAATATTAGAAATTATCCCTGAGATTTGAAATTGATATATTTTTACTCGCAATTGTCTGCTCTTTCCGGTCGTGTCATTTTATTTTTTTTTCTAATTTTGTGTCTCTGTATTTGTTCCCCCCCACCCCCGGGATCTCCGATTGCCAAATTTGTATCTCTGTAACGCGCTGTCGCTGAGTCTATAGTGTATAAGACAGACAGACACACAGACATTGCCTTTTATTATTTAATATACAAACGGGATCAGGATGTTTTATTCTTCAGAGCTACGAATTTGGCGGGATATCGCTATCTTGGTAATTTTTCTTAGATGTTGCCAAATTGACGGAAATGTCACCAAATTGATAAAAAAAAAAAAATCTATGAAATTAAATTTGTTTTTGTAGAAGAGTACTGAAATGATGTTTCGGTAGCATTTGTCTGTCGGAGCAAAGAGTTTTCAAACTTATATATTGTGTTTAACCAATAAACTCATTTAGTCGATTGTTGAAACAGAAAAAGAATAGAACAGGTATATCTTTTAATACAGTTTTAGTGTTTTTATTTAATATATACAAACAGGATCAAGATGTTTTATTCTTCAGATCTGCAATTCAGAGCTACGAATTTGGCGGGATATTGCTAACTTGATAACTTTTCTTAAACATTGCCAAATTGACGGAAATGTCACCAAATTGATATAAACCGACACACAAATCTATGAAATTAAATTTGTTTTTTTAGAAGAGTACTGAAATGACTGTCCACCAAAACTTAAATGTTGAAACTTATACAATAACACAAACACTAACTAAAGTAAATGCAAAAATTTCACTCTTGTATAGTTAAAAGGAAATATTAACTTCCTAGTGTGAAACACATAAATTTCATGTGAACCAAACAACCTTATAAATATCGTAAAATTTAAATATGCTTCTGTGGCAGGGATTTTCGGTAAAAATAAAAGAAAATATTTATGTTGATGGGTCAAGGATGTCACGGTTGATTGACATTTGGAGACCCCTGCACTGATGTTGCACACACACCAAGACAAGAATTTGTCCCACTGCTTAGGGAACCCAGTAAGATGATAACGAACTTGCTGATCACACACATGTAGCGCACAAACACTTATGATAAGAGATGTATATTCGAAAAGGTCGGATATGCACAATGGTTCACTTAAATAAATTCTCGGTCATCCGCATCTTCAATCAGTGGATTCAAGTGATAACGGATGTAGCCAATTTCCTTTAGCTATGAACACATTTGAGAGACACCTGTTTGTGCATTGCATTTCTGGTGACCACGGGATACAGGCGCCCTTGCATGGGGCCCATTTCCACGGATCTCCGCAGCTCACCCAAGAGGGTTCTTCTCACCACGCCTGTCAGGATCAGAATCCCCTCGCAACACGCTAGCCTTCCAAGAGCCTCCAAATTTGGCTAGTGAAAACCTGCGCTTCGTGCCGAGCGCTCATGCATATACTGCAGAATAAAAACTTTGTTATGCCAAGAACCGAGAGGCGGGAAATTTCCGTCAAGCGGCAACCACAAACCCACGCCGTGACGCATGATCACAGAATGCCGTGGGGCAACCATACCTGTAGGTGTTAAAGAAAAAGTCGCGAAGGGCCCAATTTTCACTTAAGATGTGTCCTTTTTTTCGCAACTCGGAAATGAAGTAAGGCGAAATTAAAAGCAAAGAGCAAACACAGGAGAATTTGGCAAAATATATTTAGCGTTTGAAGACACATTGTGCATAATTTTGAATAATGAAAACAAAGAAAATGACAGCAAATTTACATTAAAAGGGGAATAAATCACCGAAATATTCAAAAACAACAAATAAATTTACGATTTTGAAGGGAAGGGGGAAGATAATGAAATTTTGAACTATTATCAAATTTTGAGCCAATAATTAAATTTAGAATAAAAGATCCTGGCATAACAGTGTCACCATATAGTTCTAAGATTACTGGTACATTTCACCCATGCCAAACATGGATCTTTATTAGCTACCCACCCATTCATTCAATGGAAACATAAGACCTTTACTTGATTAAGCAATTTATGACCTCAGAACATAGCTGGAAGCCCTGTTTGTGGAATTGGGGCTTACAAAAATTCTAAAAATAAAATTAAATATTTTATCCCAGTTTATATTCTTTAATCTGCTAAACTAGGGTTCAATATCACTGAAACACATTATTTTATATAAAGGACTCGCTGCCCACTAACCAACATTGACATCAAACTCTTTGTTAGTGCTAGATAATATTACGTAAACAAGCCATGTATCATCATAGAGATACAGTTAAAAGTTAAATTATAGATTGCTTCCGGTAAACTGTTTAGAGTCCGGGTCATTTGGTTTGTTTCAAAACTTATTTCATTTGAGATCCTGCAGATTATACCTTGGCTGACCAGAATATGCTAATTTTCCTTATTATTGGAAATTAGCATACTCTAGAAGCATAATGAAACAAAAAGTATAAATATCCGGTATCAGGAATATCAATTAAGTTGTGAAGGTTGGTTGGTTGTAAGATTGCAGTAAGCGGCTGTAAAGAGCTGTAAACAGCTCGGTGAATTTGAGATGGTAAGGTCAGATGTTTACTATCTGACGTGTTGTTTGTATTGACTAGAATATGTATTCTTGTGCTGCAACCTGTTAATAGCTGGTTGTGGCTACACTCTATTGAGCTGCATCATAGTTAAGGATGCAGACTCTTATGATTTTCTTCTATCTTCTGTTTGTGAGCAATAAATTTATTACTACCTTTACTCACTTTGTTGTGTGACTTCATTTACTCCTGTGCACCTGCTACTCTGGTGATACTACGATGTTTAAAGATTTCACGTCGGAAAATTCAAACCAAAATTTTCGTATTTCCAACAGTTTGCAGGTTTTGTGTGTGCCTACTATACCTAGGAATAGTTAAGTTTCTGTTTTGGTCAAACCATCCAGTAAATAAATTATATTTTTAAAGTAAAATTTACAGTCCATTTAATCATCGCCGAACAGAAACCATATATACTCACAAAATAGCAATATTAATAAGTGTACTTACTTAATTAGAAAAACGAACTGCATTCTTTTTAACACTTTACAACATAGTTGAAAAGTGTTTATGACTTTGTTCATTCTGTCTGTCTACCTGTCTGTTGTTTAGCACAATAACTGCCATAAAAATGATTTTATCAAAATGAAATTTTAGTATGTTGTTCAGACGGTCTGTGGGACCTATGGGAATATAAATGAATAATATCACCCACTTAATTTTGGATTGAACCCGGAATAAAAAAAGTTGTTTTTTAAATAAAAATTAAAATAATAGTTACACCCTTTATATAGAGAGATCACATGACCCACTTCAAAATAAAATATGGCATCCATCTTGAGTCAAAATCATGATTTTTAAAGGTCTTTTTAATTCATATTTAGTGTTGTCTCCATCTTAAAACGGCTTTATTTTTGCTTAAATTCTGTGCATCTACATATTGAAACAACGCAATTACAATATAGTTGAGTTTAAATGATCATCCAACTTTGATTATTTCTACAACAAAGCCTAATTTTCACTTATGGAGAATGTAAATACCAAAATATGTAGAATGAGTTGTATAAGAATTGCTGCATTTCTTTAACATAAAATTATTTAACTCATGGAGTCTGCAATATAGCTGACATGAATGAAACATTCACTGATTTTACGCAGAGAAGCAAATAATTTTTTGATGAAGTTTTAAGCAGAGTTAAATTATCTGTACCTCCATGGTTTTAAGTTTTTAAATAAAATAAATTATTATAGTATTGTGATGAATGAAATGAATAGAAAAATGTTATGAATGAAATGCCGCTTTTATAGAGAGCCAGGCGTGTTATATTTCGATGATGTCATTTGAATAAATTTCATTTGTTTTTGATGAAGTTTTCAAATATAATAAATTATTGTAGTATTGTTGGACCCTTATTGTCCAACAAAAGAAAACTTTACATTAATAGTTAAGGGACGCCGTTTTTGGCTCAACAAATTTTACATTATCTCTCACTTTTATATTCTTCATTATTAAACTAATTATTTTAAAACATTCATTTAAGGTATAGTGGTTAGTACAAAGTATAAAACTTTATTTACTTAGAAAAACTCACATTGTGTAGTACAAGACCTGAATTTATACTATCCCCCAGGTAAGAAAAATGTGAACGTTAGAGAACTGGACATAATGAGAACACAGAATCAAATATAAATTTAAAAGAAACTTTTATTCAAAACTAGAAATTACCCACCTCTTTACAATTTGCCCCACAGGTGCAGGGAGATCCAAATTGGATTCCCTGAATTAAAACATCATCTGGCTTTACAAATTTAACAGAAATAAAAGAAAAGGTGAAAGTTAATTGTTAGGAAGTCTTCAGATCCCTTTTACCCAATTCGATTTAAATGAGCTCATATAAAAGGGTATAGTAAACCTGGTACCAGGGGAGGTGTTTAGAAGCAAAGAAATGTTCCTGGAGCCTCAATAGGTGTTGAACTCGCATCTGAAGCGCTTATAGGTGTTGGTTTCTCGGCAGGAGCGATCATAGGTGTTGGTCTCTCAGTAGACGCAATCACTCTGTGAATGGGCTCGCTTCTCTTTGGTTGACCGATATCCCCATGTAAGAGAGAGCCATTGTTTTTGTTAGAAAAACTTTGGTTGTAAACAAGCACATGCGTGAATCGGTTGATGTACGGTCTAAATCCAAAATATACTTTGTTCTAATTGGCTAATCGCTTTCGGATCGCTTGTTTAGAAGTTTTACCCCCATGGTCTGTGGTCCTGCAAATTGAGACGTCAACTTCCGGTTTATGCTAATTTCTACTTCTACTGATTAGAGATTAGCATACTCCAGAAGGAAAACATTAACTACAACTTCAATGATACTGGGCTATTTAAGCTAGTGCTTGTATCAGTTGATTATCTTGATGTATCTCTCGATCTATCTTTGTCTTCGTGATATGTATTCATGATCACGTATGATCGTTATCTTCATGTACGCCGGTTATGGCGATGTTCTTAACTAATGCTGTTATGCCTAACTGAAGTCTTATGAATAAATTGACAAGACTTTATTTAACTAAACTTTACGATGTTACCATTTTCCGAAGTTACGGAAATGGATATGTTTTTGTTAGTTATGATGTTTTTAGTTCACAGAAATAAAGTGAGTTTTTGTTTACGCTGACTACATTCATTTTCTCCACTGTGACAACTCTGCTATTCAACTGTTTTTTTAATTTTTCACCAATGCTAAAAGAAATCTATTCTGACAGTTTTTTTCTCACATTTTTGAAGTTTCCAAAGTTTGCTCTGCTAGTCTAGTGATGCGGCCCCCAAAAATTGGGAGGCCTTTCGCCCACATCTTTCTTCCACCGCAATCACGCCGAGAGTCCTCATTGCCGCCTTCAAAATTTGTGAGCCCCTTTCCCGGGAGTCGCGGAACATGAACATTTTCGCTCCAAGGTGCGTAAAAACACGCCACACGCGCTGCTGTAACGAGAACGAAAACCATTACCAAGGCGCCAACCACAATGCTAAACCGTAATGCTAGGAAACTGCTTCCTGCGCGCGCAGCTGCCCACGTACGTAAAATAATGACTCCGTGAGGCACAGAAAATTACTTTAAAAAAAAATCAAGATGGCAGCCACAGAACAAAGGAAAGACGCCAAAAGCAATGGCGGCCTTTCAAGCGATGTTTGAAAATTAAGTTTGCCAAAAAACAATGAATTTTGATAGGTACCAGCCTAAAAGGAGCTAAAACACATGATTTAAAATGCCAAATGATGGGAAAATGAAGCTTAAATAACAAAAAAATCGAAAACAATTAAGAATTTTGAAAGTAAAAGGGAAAAATTAATAAAAATAACAACTTAGAAATTTTGAAGAAAAACAAAAAAATTTGGAAGAATATATGGATTAGCTGCAAAATAAAACATGGCATGACAGTATTATGATAATTTTAAAAATTTTACCCAGGAATATATCGCATTTTAGAGATGTTTAAACCAGGCAATTTATATTTCAATGCCGTCATTCGAATGAAGTTCATTTTCTTCGAAGAAGTTTTCAAATATAATAAATTAATGTAGTATTGTGATAATTTTAAAAATATTACTGAGGAATGTATCGCATTTTAGAGATATTTAAATAAAATTGCATTGAAGTTGGAAAGTACTTTATGCATGATTGATCTTTCTTGTTTAAATCTTAATACAGCACGCAACCTCTTATCCGGCATCCCAATGTCCGGACGCTCCCAAAACCGGAATTCGTCAAAATAATGTCAAATTACACCCCAACAAGTGATGCGGAGTACGATCACGTTAAACATGTGGGTCCGAAAGTTCTTCCGAGAGGTTGGTGGTAGGGGAAGGAGGGTACGGTCCCTGTGGATGCCTCCCCCACTGGGTTCCGGTCTAAATTGGGTGGCACTTCCCGACCGTCCAAACAGTTACCTTACACCTTCCTGGTAGGTCGGACGGTCTGGGCTTCAACAACAACAACCCCAACAAGTGATTATTTGCCAAATATTGTGCCAAATAGCGATTTTTTGTTTAGAAATCCTGCCAAATTCTTTTTTGCCTTAATTAGCAAAATCAATAAAAAAATTGATGTATTGAAACCTACATTTTTAGCGAATTTGAAATAGGATATGCTAACCGTGCACAAAATTCAAAAGTCCCACTCAGAAAAAAATTCTGCATGGGAATTTGTGCGTACTCTCCACCGCTGATCCTTCTTAAATTTCAAAAACGGACACGAGGAATTCTCACTAGAGCAAATGAAAAGCAGGAATGAGAATATTCTGTAGATCGTATTTTTCCGGGAAGTTCTGCATCCCCATAGCTCAACTCCTCTTTTCTGGAAAACATCCGAATTAGCACCATTTTTCCCCAAAATTTCTTAAGCGACTGCATCCGGCACAGGCCAGACTCATCATTCCATTCTTCACTAGTTACGTATAAAGCTTCTGTATATACAGGAGCCTTAGTTATGGACAAGTCGCAGCAAGGTGCTTTTTTAATGGTGTTTCATTTTTTTCTGGGTGTATAGGGCAAAGCACAATAGGCACAAAGGTTTTGATTTTTCTGAATTTGTTACATTTTCTTTTCTGCGTGTTGTTCCGGGACTTCGATTTTCAGTAAAAGTATTCCAACTTTTTTGCTAGAAATATTCCAATATCGCTAAAGAAATCCTATTTGCTTTGTCTATGCCCTTCAAATGCAATGTGCTACACAGAATTCACACAATTTTGCACAATTTAATAAACATTTATTAGAAAAGATGGGAGGGGGGGGGAAAAGCCATCAGCGCATTTGCGAGATGATAGAAAGTACGTTTAAGTAAGAAATTTCCGAAATTAATGGAAGTTAACTTTTTCCAAAATACGGAGAAAAGTATAGCAGCTATAAAATGTCATTCATGGCCTTCTGATTGATCTCTTTAAATACATAACTTAAGCAATACACGTGTCATTTTCTCGAGAAAACCCTATTTTCTGTTTTTCATTCAATGGAAATATATATATTTTCAATATTTTAAAAAACGTTGATGGAATTCCACGATCAAAATCATTTTCAATTAAATCCTATTATTTGGATGAAAATGGCTATTTTGGACCGAAAATTGACCCTAGCAAAAAGTTCCATTGCCGTATATTTATGGGGTTTTAACGTGTTACATTTATTAATTAGTAATTTGTAGAAGACAGTTTAGCAATATCGCAGAATTTTTTTATTTAAATGCGATCGCCTGTATATTTCGTTTTATTTTTAAATATTTTTCCATTTTTTTCAATCTGTTTCCATCCACTAATATTTTTTGTGCTTTTTATGCTAGGATATTATCTTTTAAATGTATTGTTGATGAAATTGAGATATATATCTAGGATAACGAAATTAATTTTTTTTTATTTATTCAGGCATTTAGAATCATAAGGCTTATTAGAAATACATTTGAAAAGCATAAATTCGAAATTGATATATTTGCACCCATAGTTGAATCTCTCATTTCAATTAAAAATGAGCATCCTTCTCATCTTAATTATATTAAAAGTACTTTAAAATATTTTGAAACATATGAACAAAGGTGCTTCTGTCAAAATATTAGATAAATATAGTGAGGGCCCACTTTAGTTGAAATGTTCCAAAAAAAGACTTCTAATAACTACCCTGAATAATCAACTTTTTTCAGACATTTTTTTCTTTCAAAAATTTTCTTAATCACTAAATTTAATACTATAATTACATGTAATTTGCATTTTAGTTAACCAAGTACATCTTTTCATATGGATTGTAAAAAAGCTTTATTTAATACATGTTTTTAAAATGAATTATAATTTTCTATAACATTTTAGACCATTCCAGTAAGTTTTAGAAAAAGTGTTCCGAATTACGTAAAAACCTCTTATCAAACTGACTGAAGTTCCAAGCAGTCCAGATAATAGATTCTGCACTGTATGCACATTAGAAAATTATAATATTTATTTCTTAAGAATTGTTTAATTAGTTATGCTTTTGTGTAGGTTTCCAGCATTTATTGAATAGCTGAATTATTTACATTCTCTTTCAAATCTAAAAAAAAAAATTATAAAGTTATATGCACATTAGTAAATATTTATAACTTTTAGTTAAGTATAATAATGTTTATTTAAGAATTATTTAATCAATTTTGCTTTTATATGGTTTCCAGCAATTTTTTAATACTGCTCATATAGCATATATTTATTTAGAATTTTTTTTCACTATGAGCCCATGGTTTTCCCAACTTGAAATTTTTGTATAGTAGAGATAAATAGCGTATCAATAAAATATAGATACACATTTTTTGCAGTTCAAGGGCAAGGGTCAAATCAAGTGGCCTTGAAATGCAAAATATTATTTACAGGGTTATGTGATATTTCACAAGAAAGGTTATACCTTAAGCTATAAAATAAGCCCTATTTCAACAATCTGTTGATTAGGTTAAAATATACAGATATGTCAAGAATCATGAAAAATTACCAGATTTTCCAAACTTCAAATTTTTATAAATAAAAAACTAGTGAAAATTGGGAGCTAAAATTTTATATAGTGTCTTATATATGAGTGAGCAACAAAACATACATGTTTTAAAATAATAGGTGTTGGTCTGGTCAAAAATGTCCCTTTTATGTGTTGGAATGACCCTAATCCTGATCAGTAGTATTAATTATTATATAGTAATTGCTACTATTGATCGGGATGTGATGTGTGTCCAGGGATTTTATAAATGCCGGCATTGCAAATGGGAGGACATTTACTTACTTTTATGCACTCTATCATTTTATGGGCAACATCTAGTAAGACATTATATATATAATGAATTTTAGATTCTTTTTTTCAACAAAATTGATATACAAATATAGTACCTTTGGCTCTAAAAATGTTGATATATAATGCTTGCTTCTCTCTTATGTGCTGAAAAGTGCTGCATTTTTATATTTTGAAGCTTGGTAGATCTATTAATTTCTAGAAATCTTGTATGGATCTGGGAATCTTGTATGAGGTTTATCGTTTAAAATTAGCTATTGTGTAGTAAAATTTGTTTAATTTCTTATATCTTTTAGGTCTGAAATTTGCCAACGCTCTGTTCATGGCACACAGATATTTTTTCTACAGAATGACTCTGGTTATGCTCGTTGGGGACCAACTCCTGAAAGAATTGAAGCTCTCCTTGAGTCTTTCAAGCTGGGCAAAGACAAGGACCGTGAGCAAAATTTAAATGCATCCACTCCTGCTTCTACCCAACCAGCATCTTCAACATCTACACCACAAACTCCTACCCCTCAAACCCCTGAACAGGGACAATCAAACTCTACCAACAAGACTGCTGCTCCTAATGTTTCAAAGAACAGTTCTGATTCTGGGAGCAATATCAACCATACACTGATTTAAAAGTAAATTTCGATGCACAAATCTATTTTGACATTGCATTTTAATCTGTAAATGAATGCAACATAATTTTTAGATTTTGTTGTTTTTATTTTACTTGGCACTTTTAATGTATAAAAATGTATTTTCAATGTGAAGGTATATATAAAGTGCAGGCTTTTCCATTTTGTGCATGACATTTATCTCAAATTTCAAATGCATATCTTGCAAATATTTTGATTTGAATTCTTGAATTTTATGTCTTGTGATGGGTTTACTGATGTTCTCTGTAAAATGTGTTTAAATTTAGATGCTTGTACTTTTAAATGAAAGGCTCCTATTTATTTATGGTAGTGCTTTAACTGCCTTATAATTTTGGAGAAGCCCTTGCTCCATGATGCAGTTCCATGAACCCCACAAAAATAAAGGGCATTTTACATGGCTAATTATTGGGATATTTTATCACATATTAGGTATGACAATGTATTTTGAATGATAGAACTGTATCTTTATGTCTATCGACACATTACCTTTTATACAAATTGAGTAATTAAAATAAAGAAATTTGCAATCATAAGAAGCATTTTGATTTGCAATGTAGTTTAGAAGTAAAAAGTCCTTGGTTTCGAAACTTCTTATATGAGAATGAAAAATAACTATAAAAATGCTAAATAATACTAAATAAATAGTTGTTTTTTTATGTAAGATAATTTTAAAAGTGATAAATAGCTGTTTTTATGTAAGATAATTTTTAAAATGTTTGACATAATATAGAAGATGTTAGCGTGCACTATAGTCATGATGTTGCACGCCTTTTACTTAAAATAGTAGAATTTTGAAATATTGAATGTAGTCTTAAATTTATCTCCATTTATCAATTTCTGGATACATTTTGAATTATTTTTTTCATTTGGGATTCATTTTTAAAATTAATTTAATCTTCATATATAAATTTTATTTTAAAATGTTTGTTTTGTGTGCCTTGGTCATTTCATTGCCTACCCTTTTCTAAAGAGCAGACAAATCCATGGAAAGGACTGTTGGGTATTGAAAGAATGGCCAAGTAAGTATATGCTTACTTATTTGCATTGACCTGCTATAGGTAAGAAGTTATTTCACTGTGAGCTATTTCTTACAGCTGAGTGAACATTTCATAAAAATATGATTGCAAAAGATAATAAATCTGTCTATACTGGAAGCATCTAAAATAAATATATTTTACAAGTTAGCCCATCTATGCACATAAATAATCTTATTAAATGAGAAATGCCTGTTTAATTTTTATGTTCTTCATTTAAGCACTTCACATTTGTGATATGCATTGACATAGTTATTGAAGCTACATATGTAGTTGAATTAATGTATAACTAAGCATCTTAATAATTTTGTTTACTTTGTTTGATGGACTGCATTTTTAGAAAAAAAATTATGCTGTTCATTGTATTTTGATAGAGTTTATGGTAAGAGGATCTTACCCTGTAAAATGTGTTGTTAAAAAGTATGCATATATATGTTTTCATTCATGTCCTACCTTGACACGCACATTTATATATAAGTCCATTGTTGAAAATTTTTAATTTTAAAATTGGTGTTAAAGAGATATTTATGCATTGTAAACACTCATTTTTCAAGTTTTTTCATTGTTGTTAATATATTTTAATATTTTCTTTTAATTTTTATTGTATTTTTAGTATTAAATGAATTTTTCATTATTGGATAGAATAATTACCTCATGTTTTGTGTTTCTTTTATATTTTAAAAGTTCTTAAAAGGGTGATTGTGGTTTGCTTTTATTATTTATTTTTCTTTTTTACATTTGTTTTTATTTTACCTTTTTTAATTTTCATTGTGAATTAGAATGGATAATAATTGCTTTATAATTTATTTCAAATATAAAAACTTAACATATTTCATAATCATAATTTTCCTTCCACTGTTACATGCATTCAGTTTTTTACCCGATCACCCCTGTGTTTTTCTTTTTCTAGTTTGAAACTTATTATTTCTTTTCGTATTGTAAACATTGGTTGTAAAGTAAATTTAAAAATTTTAAATTTTGATTAGTCTATTTTTTAAATGTTGTGATTATACAGTAATCACTTGTTTTAATGCATTTATCCGAAGCCTAATGAAATGCTCTGAGGAACTTCATAAAATAAATTCTTATCTTTTGAAGTCTTGAAACAGATAAAGTTTTGTGTAGATATTCCCTTATGTTGTGATATATTTGTGCAGATTAGCCCTTATGTTAAAATATGACAGAGGTTTTATTTTCAATAAAAAATAAAATTCTACTTGGAAACTACATATTGATGCCATTCAAAAAGCTAATACTGCTATTGGTATGCTGTACCCCCTTGTAGTAAATAAAAACTTAAGCAATCAAAATAAAATTTTACTTTATAAATCTGTAATTTGTCTTATAATGCTGTATTTGTCACCAATATAGTTGTGTTGCATACAGCATTATAGAGCCTGCAAAACTCGGACTCCCTAGAAACAAAATGGAATTCTTTGGATGATTAGTAGAATCCCTTGATTTTTAAAAGGCTTTGTCATAAGAAAAAAAATACTTTAAAATTAAACAACAATCTTGGTAAACTTTTAATTATTCCAAATGAACTTATATATTTAAATTACATGACTATGATCATCAAAAGGTTAAATCTCACAAGAGTCCCTGTACTGTTTGTTCTCAATCTTAAATAATTGAAAACCTCTGAGAGAACCTTTTTCACGATCTGTGCCAATTTTCTAAGCTGTCAAATCTAAATGTGTATTAAAATGCCACATTAAGAACTTAAACTAAATATTAATGTAAAATAGATGTCTTGAAAGCTTCATGGTGGTCACTGAATAAAGTAAAAATGTGATGCTAATTTTTAAATTAATACTGGAGATTCAATATATTTCCTGCCTAGTGTTCCATACCAGAATGATACCACTCATCAAAAAATAACATTCTTAAGCACTTTCATGTAATTTAAACAATAAAATCTTTATTTATATATTTTTTTTCAATGGAAAACTAACAATGTAAGTAGAAATAGAAATACTTTATTTTGTTATTTATTAACAAAAAATAATGAAAATTCAAATGAGTCTAAATTCCGTAAGTTTCATTTAAAAGGCACTGGAAAAGTAAAATATAACAAGGGGTTTCTGTATTTTGAATATACGGAATAGGGATTCCTAAGCAGTGTATTGTTACGCATTGGAGTGTTGTAAATGTTCAATATATTGCCCTAAATTTATCTAATGATAAAATAGTAGGTTGGTGTAATTTAGAACTGTCTAATTTCTATGCTCCATTGGGCCAAATTTTCCCCTTTAAAATTGCTATTAAGCCAAATTTCTCCTAAATTTTTTATGCATGCTGTAATAAATATTTCAGTTGCTTTCATGAAGTTAACATTCATAAGTGTTTTATAGTTACGTATTGTTATGGCATATCCTCTGGATTTGCTTGTACATTCTTGGGAAACAAGAATGAGTTCAAAATTCTTGGTAACTGAAGCTTTAACCATGGCCTATTGTACTTATATGTTGAAAATATACTTTTAGTTTTAATGAAAAATGTTTTTGAAGATTAACTTTTTTCACTGGAATTGTGGTTTTACTTTGCACATTTCTAACTAACTATATTATGTATTTTATATATATATATATATATATATATATATATATATATATATATATATATATATATACATATACATATATGTGTGTATATATGGGGGAGTAACAGAAAACTCAGCTATTAGAAACAATATACGAAAGAAAAAATTATCAAAATTTCTTTTCTGGTTCTCTTAAAAGTAAAAAATTGGGAATCCCTGTTATAGAACATGATTATTTATATCTTACTATTAATGGAATTTTCTTTTATTTTGATAATATGTCACTTTAAATTTTAAGTTCGTTGAACCCATAAATGTGCCATCGTATATGAATTTTGTATACAGAGTGTGGTTTCTTTTTTATATGCTTTTATGATTTAACTGTACATTAAACTGTATATACAAGTATATTTCCTTGTTATCAAACTTTTAAGCTTGTAATGTGTTTAGATTTTATTTTATTTTAGAAATTTTATCTAGTTTTTAGTAGTTATCTAATGTATAGTAGAGTTTTAGTTTTTCTTATATTCATTCAATGTATTATAGCTTTTAAAATACTCATAATTCTCATTATGTAAAAACTCATCTCACCTCTTGAAGCACGTATTTATGATACATTTTTCAGTAACATATTTTTCCCATCGGATGAATGGCACTGGAGGTTTACCTTTTAAAACAGACAACATTGCATAGAAAGCTAATATTTCTTAAGTAGAAAGTTAGTTTCCTAAATGCCCTGTACATTGCTTCGAAGCTTTATAACAGTCAGTTTGCTTTGGAGTATTGAAACTGATTCAGTATGTAATCCGAAGATGCATCAAACAATAGCATTTCAAAGTTTGGGATGTTCCTAATACAGCAAAAATATATGTTAGCCTGGTTTCACTCTTAAAGAACTTGGTAAGTAAAACGTATACCCTTAAATTTATGCTCCCAGTGCATCAAAAAGAAATGCTGGACTGGTTTCTCTCGTGAAAGACTGTTGTAGCACATTGCTATTAAACACACTGGCAACAAGAAAACTGACTATGAACTGCAATTTTATAAATCACTGATAATTTAAATTGAGAAATACCATGCAGTTGATGTCAAATTTTTAGAAACTTGGACTGTATAATAGTGTAAGAGTATTTTTATAGTCTGACACACACCAAACCTAGTCTTGCTATTGTCTCCTATAGCACTAAACGTATTCTGAAGTTTTGATTTCAACTGTATGATATAGTTTCTTTTATTCATAATCAGAAAGGCATCTAAAAATGGAGTGATAGGGAGTTTTCCTGCTGACAGTGAAATTATAAACTGTTTTGTGATGCTTAGCTTTTTACCCTTAAAATTTATCGGCATATGTGTATATATGTTCAGCAATCATCGCCTGTTATATGTCACGTCACATGTACGTAGCTGTGGAATTTAAATTTTCTTTGCAATGCCAAATGCAATATTCAATTGTCAAATTTTAATTCCATGCTTGAATTGAAACATGGATTTTTTAATAAACTCAACCATGCAAAAATTATTTTATAGCAATTTAAAGATTACCAGGAAAGTTGCAATAAAATTTAGGTGTTTGTATTCTTTTCTACTTTTTTATTTTATTTGTTTATTGTTTAGAAAAACTCTAATTCTCAAGAATTAAAAAAAAAAAAAAATGGAAAAAATTACAGTGCGTTTCAGTTACTATTTGTAAAAAACATTTGAAATTTAATAAAAAATTTACAATTTTTAAATCATATATTGACATAAACGATAATTACAAAATGTTATTAGCAATTGTTAAAATGAATTTTCTGTCAAAAATTATAACCATACAGATCCAGAAAATAATTGCATAAGTAAACTTATTCTTTTACAGTATCAGTTAATAATTTTTAATTACAATCCTTTTACTAAGAAAAAAGACATGGTTGAATTGATAGTTCTTCATCTCATTATAACTGCAGTGCTTTTAGATTTTTCAAATCAGCCAAGAAATTATCTCTTTTATCTAATTCCTCACATTTCAATTTGTTCCCCTGCACAACATTTTTGCTGAGGTTTATTTATTTTGACTCAATTTTTTATGGTTGTTTATTGATTGGTGCTGCATGATCAATTTATTGATTTCAAGCAGCAGTTAAATGACTATTGAATGAACCCAATTTTAAAAATGTATAATTTGTTGTATAAAACTGTCCAATATTGCTGGTTGTTACACTGAGAGAGCAGGATTCTTGATTAGTTTTAATGTCAAAAATATCATCTTGACAGTTGCTGAAATGTCGTATTATTAATAAGGTGCATTATTTTACAACTACCACTGCATCATGCTGGCTATTATAATATACTAATTGCATGAGTTTTCTTAATTTTAACATTAGTAGCCTTTTCCCATCTTTGGATCAATCTATGATGTATAATCCTTGTATAAAAAATTAATTATATTAATTTATCCTCTAAGAAACTCCCCTGTCTTTATAGTCATCATTAATCTGTCATGTATACTAGTATGTAAAAGTTGAGTTACAAACACAATCTATACCATGAATGTAATTAATTTATAAATTTGTAGCTTTACTTTAGCATACAAGTGTATTAAAAATTCCCATTCCTTAAAATTTCTTATTTTTATAAATAGTTGTTATTTGAGAACAATAGAATCTTGTTTATTCAAACTCAGCAAGATGTAAAATTTAGCTCAATTCATTCATAATGCGAATTCATGAGTCAGTAAAAAGCATACTTTTACAGGAACCAAAAGGATAATTTAGAAATTAAGGGAAATTTTAAATCTCCAATAAAACTCTTAATTTCTAATTCCTTAGTCCTGTGTAAATACTGTTAAAAAGTAACTTTTAAAATTAATACTGTGGAGCCTGCTTATAGCGAAGTTGCACGGGACAGAACAGGAAAAAAACATTTGTTATAACTGATATTCACAATAACCGATACAAAACCTAAGTATAAGATAAAACAATAAGAATGACTTATCTGACTACATATTGTGAAATAAAAAAAAACACATTTAGGTTGAAATGTATTGCTCTTTTATTTGTGTTGAAAAAAATCTGCAACTTTCTTTTGAACATTTGAATTTGCAATACATTTGTGTAGCACTTCTCCTATTTCATCTAAATTTTCACCGTGCAGTTACCGTTATGGGTTCCAAAATATTCGCACACATTTATAAGGTTTTCCACAGCAATTTTTTATGTTATCCTCCTCCTTTTTAAATCCATTTTCGTTTCTTTGGTTTTTGATCCGTCAGATGTATTATTAACTACTGTTGCAATAATCAGGGGTCGCAATAATCAGGGGTTGCAATAATCAATAACCATTGTTGTATTTTGTAAAAAATAAAAATTCAATTTGCAATTGAAAACCAGATTTGTGGAAATTTTCGCTATTATAAATTCTACTCATGTCAAAATCAAAAATCGTAGTATACTGCTTGTGGCATACTAATTGTATTGTATACTACCAAGTGTCTTTTTCTAAACAATAATCTTTGGAATTTGAGAATTTATAAATTAAATCAAATTTTTCAGATTTAAAACCCAAATAAAATTTAACAAATAAGAACTTCATTTGGCGAATAGATTTTGGCTAATTGTTTACTATAAGCAATAGGCTCAACATTATGAAAGTATTGCAGATATAAGATGACTGAAAAAAATTTGTAATAACCTATACTTCACTACATCTGAACTCTGTATAAGTTGGCTTCACTGTAACACAAAAATTTTAACCTGAATAAAACACATTAACAGCTTTAAAATGTATATTAGCTCATACAAATATTGCATTTTGTCCGTGTTCAATGTTTCCATATTTCTGAAAGTATTTTTATTTTTGTTACATTGTTTTGAAATTTTATAACGCAACTTTTTTTTTTTTTTTTTTTGCAAATATTTATTTTAATATCTTGCAACATATGCAAAACTTTTGTATAGATGAAATTAAACTTTTGAGCTGAAGTCCATTTAAGTGACAAAGCCCTTATTAAAACTCTTCTTTCAAATGAATATAAAAAATCAAACATCATTTGCTTTTGCTTCTCAATTTTTGTATTCAGCATAACTTACCTTCAATTTATGATACTTATTTATTAATTGCCCTCTTAACTGTTATAAAAGTTTATCATTTTTTTTTTTCTGTAAACATGTGTAATATTTTTGTCTAATATCAAATTGTCAATTTGGTTTTATATAAGTATATTTAACATTAAATTTGCTTGTATTCAGTGTGTATGTAAATAATTATACAATTATAATCAGCACGTTTCTTATACTCAATTTGGATTTTTATATTTTAATAATAAAAGTTGGTGGCATTAAAAATATTTTCACAATTCTTTGAATTATTTTTTTTTTCTTTTGTAAAAATATTCTAATACTATAAACAAATTATGTATAGGAGAGTGAGGTTAGAAAGAACTCTTTTGAAAATAGCTCAAAAACGTAGTTTTAACAAAAATATACTATTTTAATAAATAGTACATCAAAATATTTATTTTAAATGGATTATATTAAAATCTTTTGAGGTATTTCGAACTCCTCAAATTTTTTCTTTATATATATCTGAAGTTCAAAACAGTGTAAAATTTCATTTAGTGTCATTTGCAACCTAAATATATCATTTTTGATAAATTTTTAAAATTATGGTATATTATACTTCATCAAGATATATCGGATTATGCATACAGGTTAATTTACTATAAATCTAAGTTACAATAAATATTATAATATCTAATATTCATTGTAAATTCAGATTATTAATTTACATCAGATATCTGAAATGTTTATCTGATATCCATTGTAAAGTTTTAACATAATATGCATTATACTTCAATTTGTTGCGATTTTAGACATTTTTCTGCATTGCTTTTGGCATTTAATCCGTTAATCATATATACTTAAAGGGTCTTTTATACCATGATCTCATTCATACTTTTGTTTCAATTTCATTTGTATTATAAATGTATTAACATAAACTTGTATAGATACATACTCATACTACTGTATATAAGGAATTTTGCTTCAAATGAATGCGCATATTTTTAATTCATTTTGTTTTATCCATATATGATATTTTTTTAAATCTCAGAGCCATTATTCATTGTGATGATGTTAAACACAGTGTTTATATGTCCTAAATAGTAGGTACTGTTACTAGGTGTCCCTATTTTATCACTAAAGAGAAAATTTAACATAATTGCATTATGTAGTTGTCCTGTTTGCCCAAATGAAGTGGTGGGACTTAAGTTTAAGGATATCATTTATTTAAATTCTTTATATTAAAAAATTGGCTGAAGTGTGGCTCAACTCGACTTTCTCATGCCAGAATCCAATTTTAAGCAGCTTTTACTTTTTCTCTGCAAATTTATAAGAAAAATGTATTTGTATTGTTCTAAATTATCACAATTACAGCATGTTACCCTTCATTTTAAAGGGCTTGAAAATAATCTTTTGAATGGTACCAAGTTTGATAATGTAAGGGGGGCTGAAAACACAAATACAAAAATTGTATTATGGCCATTTTTCACCAAAATTATTGAAACTATTAAGTTTTGGAATTATTGAGCCATAAATAACCCCGTTTATGCATGATTATGTCACATTTTGCCCTATGCTGTCATATTAATGTAATATAAAATTTTGAAGTTTTCGCTCAAATTAAAAAATTCTATCTGGTTCTAGATTTTTTGTTAAAATGCCGAATATAAAGTTTTGTAAAAATCCATTAATATATGTGGCAACTATCTTATACACAAAAAATTGACCACAGGCGAACATCACTCCAAAAATAATCAAAATATGTTCAGGAGGTCCTAAAACATATTGGCCTTAAAATCATAAATTTTCATGAAAACAATACTTTCTCAATACTATGTATGAGAAAGTAGAAATTGTGATTGAATTTTGGTTAGAGAAATTTTCAGTATTTCAGATGAATTCTAAACTCTTATTTTTTTTTTAAATATATGATGTTATGATTATAAATATAGATTTTATTATTACAAGAAAACCTATCTTTTATTCTTAAAATATTAAGTGACATTTTCAATTCTAGTTCTCTCAAATTTTAAAATTTCTAAAAGGTTTGTTATCTAAACATTTTTACTCCTCAACGGTGTAGAGATTTTATAAATCAATGACAGCATGCGAGTTGCATGATGAAGTTTGGTATTTTGCAATTATGTGCTTTCTGTATAGGCCTGGCATGAAAATTATGGTTGTTCACTAACCACTGGCTAGCTAATTTTCTACTAATTAATGAAGGCCTATAGGAGAATAATAGATCTGGCAATCAGGGTTGTGGAGTTGGTACCTCAAACCTTCAACCCTGCTCTTCTTTTATTCTACTCTCTGACTCTTCTTGTATTCTAATATCCGACTCTGATATCGACATAAATAGAAATTTTTCATATCAATAGATTTTTAATTGGATTTATTACCTAAAAATAACTATTAAATATTCCAAAATAAAATTATTTTTAAATTGTTTTATTTAGAGATGAAAACTGTATATTTTTACCGACCTTAACTCCTTAGCCCTGCTGGTAACTGGAAATTTTTTGTTGGCTGACTCTAATAAAATTTTAATCCTTGATTGAGAAAAAGCATCATAACCACTTGGATTCCATAAAAAATATTTGCCCCGTCCAAGCATGCACTATAATTTCTTAAATAAATAAATAAGTACTCTATGTATAGAAAGATCTTATTGGGCAATTTCTGAAATCTAGCACACTGCAAATAAGATTAATATCTAATGTTAAATTTTATGGTTGGTGTTTTACAACTTTAATTAAGTCCTACATAAGTTAATATTGTAAGCTTGATTTTGATTCACTAGCTAGTGCTGCTGTAGATGAGTAAATAAAATTACGAAGATGCTGCTTATGAACATCAAGTTGGTCCCTGCCTATTTTGATTTTTATAAGCAATAATTCTTATTAACAGAATTTTTCAGTGTTATTTTCATAGTTTTTATAAATTAATCTGTATAATTGAATATATATAATTCCGTTTAAATCTGGCTCATTATTTTAAAATGAATTCAATTGGGAAAATTTTTAATAATGCCTTTTACATGAGTTGCCACATGAAAATAATTAGTTTTTTAAATACCCACATTTAAAAATATATATATTGCTAGTGAACAAGCATTGTTACAATCATACAGGTCTAAAGAATGCACATAATGTGGTAATTAGTATAAGATAGCAGCTATACATGTAGGTGCATTTAAGAACTTGCAAAATGGTTCAACGAGATCAAATTTAATCTTAATTGGTGAAAACTCGACAATTTTTAGAATCCAAATTACTCTCCATTTTTATGCGTAGTGTAGTTATATATTATGTTTGAGCTACAAAATTAAAAAAAGAAATTAAAGTGAGAGAGTTACATTTGTGCAATATATGATGTATTTTGAAGAATATTTAAGATATTTGAATCCAGTGGTTCATAAAATAAGGTTATGACATTGGTTTTGTGATTTTTATTTTGTATATATGTAAAGAGCATAAAAGGCAAGCTCTTATTGAATTGAAACTTGTACACATATTCATAAATTAAATGCATATTTATGTGTAAGTTTTTCCTGCACTAATTTGTTTTTCTGATTTTATAAATAATGAGTTGATTAAAATTTGTATAGTTTTGTAAGATATTTTGTACAGTTTGTGTTATTTTTGTGAAGACTCTTAATATATTTAAAAATTTGAACTTAAGCATAATCATATATTTGTAAATAGTTTCCACTTTCATTGAATTGACTTGTTGTGCTGAATGTTTTATGCTGTTTCAAAGCATTAAATTTCCATTGGAGTGAAATTTGCTTTTTTCCCCCTCTTATCATTCTATGCTATATCATGCTTGCAGGTATGGTCATCAACAGGGTTGCCACCCTACTGAATTTGTCTAAAAATATGAAATATTAACCAAAAAATGTGTTATACAAATTCATTAGAAAACGGTATAATTAAAATTACATCTACTTATTGTGCTAGTGCAGCATATAAATTAGATAAAATTTATAAGTAATAAGATGAATTAAAATAGAATTATTGAAGAGAAATAGTAAAGCATCCATAACAAACAAAAGCATTCAAATACCAACCAGAAAAAACTGAAGAGAATGTCAGAAACCAACCATTATATTTAAAACACAAATATTAAAAGAAAAATGGAATATCAATTAATGGATTCCATTGATTAATATTCTATTTTTCTTTAATATTTTTGTTTTAAATATAATGGGTGACTTCAGATATTCTCTTCAGTTTTTTCTGGTTGGTATTTGAATGTTGTTTGTTATGGATGCTTTATTATTTCTCTTCAATAATTATGTTTTAATTTATCTTTATTATTTATATATATATATTTTGATTGCTCCTTTTTTTAAATTAAGGATAGTGTTATAATTTGGATGTTGTTGAATCCATTTGTAACAGCCAAATTGCTCCACAATTACACCCACAGTTAATAGAAAATGGATTTAAATCAAAAACTGTTTAAAATTATCTGCAATGTACAAAATATAAACTCTGAAAAGCATGGAGATTACATGATCTTTAATTATTTTATCAAAGATACACATGTGGTGTACTTGTCTTGTATTACTGGGATACTAAAAAAATAACAATTTCTGGTTTTAAAAATATGTTGCATATAGCACACATGCAAGGAAATTCTTGTCCGCGACTATTTGTAACCCATCAATATCATTTTTGCACACTGCCAGCAGTTATTTAATAATATTATGGACATTATACAATGAGAAAAAATGAAAATACAGCAAAATTTATTCAACTGAGGTTCCAACTTATATCATTCAAACTGTGGGTGATAAAAACATTTTATCTTCATATTTAAATTTGGGCTCCACCTATAAGTGGATTTAATGCCATTTTTTTACTGTATTTTTCAAGGGTTAACAACACTACATTTTTGAGGGGTGCTCCACACTCCAAAACCTTCAAAATGTAGATTGATTGTAAAATGTACCAATGATTTAGAGACTTAAAATTTTGTGCTAAGATCATTAAATAGAAAGAATGGGGAAATTTACAGATTTCAAATATTTGTTATTTTAGGGATACTGTATCGAAACATTCAATTTTTTTAAATATGCAAGACTCTCGCTTTTAAGTGAAATAGTTTTAAAATTTGGTACACAAGCTAATCATAATTTTAGATATGAAATACACTTATTATTTTTTTAGATTTGTTGTTGATTTTTTATGGATATTCGACTAGTCTTTTAATTTATTTGATCATAATGTAATATTTTGTAACTCGGCCGTACCAGAAAATTTATCTGTGGAAAAGTGGAGGAATTTTGTTTCTCCTTGGGTTGCAACCCTAATCGGTGTTTAAGTAATTGTCCAAAATTTAGAATAATTTTTTTATTTTTAGTCCCATATTTAAATTCAACAAAATATTTCTATTCCTAGAATGTTATAAAATAAGAATGTATTTTTAAATATATTCTATAGTGTATCATTGTTATTGACTGTTATATTTTAAATAATGAAGTCCAAAAAATTGCTCAATTTCTACCCCATTATGAAATACAAAAAAAATTTATTGTCATAGAAAGGAGAAATTTTTACTAAAAGTGTCTCTTTTCTTTCTTTGTTGACTGAATTATCGCCCATAAATTATGATATGCACTTAAAAGTTTAATGTAAATCTGTTATGTGCAAATATAGTGTGTCAATAGTTTTCTTTTCATAGCTGGATTTTAAAAATTCTATTCAAATAACTTTTCACTGTTGTCATGATTATTTTATTTAAGTGTTTAAATCATTCTGGTTTCGTATTCTATTTGTTTTTCATCTTTTGAATGAAAGCAAATTTTTGGTGTAATTTTTTATTTTATTTTAACTGTATTTGAAAATTGGAATTGAATTATTAATCATTTTTAATAACCAATTAACGGAGAATTTAGTAAAACTTCCATAACTTGAATTTCCAAGAGAACGATAAAGTACTTCGTGTTATAAAAATTTGAATTATTGAGAATTCCAGGATATGGAGTAATGTGAAATTTCTCTAAATCAGCATATCTTTTTAGCTTCTCACTGATATCAGGGCTGTTTTAACATTAGGCCCACTAAGGATATTCCTATAGCCCAGGAAACGGAGGTACAAACTGCAGTATTGTCTATCAAGGCAAATTAAGAAAAAAGGTTTCTTTTGACTAAGCAATAAAAAACTTTGCCCATAGAAATTCTCGAAAGCCCATTTTCTGGTCTGATTCTGACATACTTATACTATTGTTGTTTTGCTCATGTGTAATTTGTAAATAAAATAAATTAAACTGAAAATAATTTTAAAGGCTACTGCTACACCTAATATTTAGTTATGGGTAATTATTGTGTTAAAAGTGGAGGGGCCCCGAATTTTTTTTGTGTGTGTGTGTGCCTAGGACCTGAGTCACCGTTAACCTGCATTGACTGATATAGAAATTTTTATGCATAATATGAATTGCCATCAATTTATCGCGAAATGTAACTTCATTATCAATACCAACAGATAGAAAAATTTAACTTCAAGAAATTTGATTTACGTAATTAAATATGCATAAAAAAATAAACATTTTGGAAAAAGCTTTTGGTTATGGAAAATTTCCACTCATAGAAATCCAAGTTATAGAAGTTTCAATGTATTTGTTTTCCCTATGATACTAAGAATATTTTTGGTAAACTTTTAATGAGGTTAAGAAGCTCATCATAGTGCTTCAGAATTTTCCAATTTGAAGAAATCTTAAATTTTAGTCATTTATGTTTTATTAGAAGTTTGATTATCTCTAAATAACTTTGTGTAAAATTTAAAACCTTTAATTTTTTTTGCATATAACATATAATTTGCATTTTTTACTTTTAACCTCGTAAAAGAAGTTTATTATATCTCAGGTAATTATTATACTATATCTTGTCTACAATATAATTGTTATTTCATTTTTTGGATTTTATTTTAATTTCCTATTAGGACAGCAGCTTTTATTTATTTTTTATTTTGTTTTGCGCTTCTCAGAAATAAAACTATTTACTTTTTATCTCATTAAATTGTTAAACATTATTTTTTTATTTATATAAAAACCTACTTTTTGGGGACAAAATTTTTTTAATATTTTTAAATATCTAATAATTGTAAAATTTGAAATTGAACTTTTGTATTAATAAGTTGGTATCATGTCTGATTTAAACAGCAAAAAGATCAAGCACACGACTTTGATAAAAGATCTTTATTACACTTCTTATAAGACATACAAAAATGATAAAAGCCAGAGCGCTTTTGAGCATAAATACGCTCTTCATCAGTGATGAAGAATGTATTTACTCTCGAAAGCGCTCTGGCCTTTATCATTTTTGTTCGCCTTATAAGAAGTGTAATAAAGACCTGCTATCAAAGTTGTATGCTTGATCTTTGTGAACTTTTGTATATTTATTTTCTTTTTTTATAATTTTCTCTCATATTTAATATTCATAAGCAGATAGTACATACTTATAAAGATACATTTAAAATTTTATAAAAATCATAATTTTATTCTTCAGAACATAAATGTATTTTAATGATGTCACCATTCACAAGTAATTGTTCATTTGAGCATTTTTTGTAACCAGTTTTTAAAACCAACATTTGATATCTGTACATACAAAGCATAGTAGCATTTAATGCATTCATAAAGAGTCCTGATAGAGTTTACAAATTCCTGTGTAATTGATGTAATGTGTTACATTTGTTGATTCATTCATGTCCATTAATAAAAGTTGCTGTAAAATCTCAAATGTCATCAATGCCTTAGTAACATTCTCTTATATTTAGTTTTAGGGCTTTTAAGAGACGAGAGGCCATTTCTAAGGCCATCTTGTATGGACTAAACATAAGAATCTACCAGGCATGGCTCTATTATGGATGAGGCCTCAACCTTGCATTTATTCAACATTCACCACCTTTAACCATATTAAACAAATAGCATTTATGATTCTCCATTGTCATTTTTGAAATTATAAGAAACAAAATATTTAGCAAATAATGACTTGGGAAAAAATAAAATCATGCATCGCTAAAATACTCAGAAGGTGATACTGATATTAAGTATTCAGTTCTTTTATTAAAATAGAGCAAAAGTCAAACAAATAAAACCTTACAAATTTCGTAAGTTTTAAATACGCTGTTACTACCATTGTAGTAATCAAAAGATCATTTTTGATTCTAGAAAATATTTTAAGTAAAAAAAGGCAAAGTTTAACTTTCAAGAGTTTAAAAAAGCATTAAGTAATTATTATGCACATACAAATTAGTGTTGGAATGTTTCACTGCTCCACTTACCATCCCCACCCCTTACTGTGATGTCTATGTCCCTGTTACAGGAACTATGATTATTTTTCACCCACAATAGGAATTTTTTTTTCTTGCAAGCTTATTGGACTTTCAAATAAAATTGCATTTAAAGAAGTGCTAATGTGAAACATTTCTTGAATTTAATATAAATTGTTCTTTATCTGCATTCTTCAAGTAAGTAAAAGATGAAAAATTCAAAGCAAAATAAATATAAACTCTTATCTGGGTTTTGATTGTTTGTGTAATTTATGCTGCAATTTCTGGGGAGGGATGAATGTGGATTTTGCCCCTCCCCAGAAATAGACTTCAAACTTGGTGTATGGTTAGATAGTTCAAAAAGAAGAAAGTGCGCAATTTCAGTTTTCCAATATTTTCTACTTTAGGGGGTGCTGCACACCAAAATGATCGATTTTCCAAATAAATGAGAAACACCTCCTTTAAAATATGGTCGAATACAAAATATTAACCCTCTATCAATTATCTGATTAAAAAAAAACCCTAAGAATAGAGTTTTCTAAAAATGTTCATTTAAGGGGGTGTCGAAAAGTGAAGTGATAAAAACCATGCTTTAGGATGATATAGAGACTTCAGATTTGGTGTACAGGTAGGTAGTTAGAAAGAAAGAAAGTGTGGAATTTCAGTTTTCCAATATTTTCTACTTTAGGGTGTTTACAACTCAGGCCGGGAGGCTCGTCATAAGGCTTAGAGCATCTATTTCCCCGACTGAGGAAAAGTTGACATCCAAACAGAAAGCAGGGCCAACCGGACTCCGACAAGCAACGGGAATGAAATAGTCCTCCCATTCATTTTCAAAAAGTTACACTTTTTAAGTTTTTATACGACCCCCTTAGACAAATTGGGTCAATCAGAAAATTTTCATTTTTAATGCAACAAGATCATAAAAAAAAAACAGCATATCTGTGTCTTGGGACCATTGTTGTGGAATTTACTTGCAGATGAAATTTTATTAGGTCTTAATGTTTCAGCCACAGACTTAATAGCTTAAGCGGATAACTTTTTGCTGCTCGCATCTGGTAACAGTATCTTGAAACTTCAAAGGCTCGCGCAAAATGCAATAGATGTCTTTGCCGGTTGGTGTACTGAAATGAAGCTCCAAATTTCTTTTAAAAAATGAAAGTAATTACATTTGACAGTCAATCTTGATCTGAACTTAAAACTGCAAAACAAAACAATCACTCAAGTTGGTCAGTTGGTTTTTCTCGGCCTAACGTTGGAGCATAAATTAAAATGGTTTTCCCACATCAACAAATTAAAAGTAAAGGCTCAAACTCGCTCCAGTTTATTGGTTTGATTGGCTCCAAAGAAGTGGAGCATAACATCTAGTCTCTTAAAAGTTTAGTATGGTGCAGTTTCCCATAGCTAAGATTCTTAACTAGCTGTTGGGAATTAGATCTCCCATTAGCGAAAACTTCAGACTGTGTGAAGAATTAATTCCATTGCTCCGAATGACAAGATTATACCGCATATTCTCAACAGCCGCTTTGCAGCAATTAGCTGGTGTGTCACCATTACATCTAGAAATAGAAAGGGAATCGTAATTGGGAAAGTCCTTCGACTTCAGAAAACCATAGTACATGGCCAAATAACTTAGTCACCTGGAGATTACAAAGCTAAATATCAAACGTGGAAATTTCACCCAGCTAAAAGCAGCATAAGCCACCTAATATAACAACACAATAGTGTCCATATCTTCACAGATTGATCTAAAACAGAGGATAAGGTTCAAAATTCTTCGTCTTTGACAAAGGAATCTGTATAAAAACAGCGAAATACTAGCAAAAAGAAGCAGTCAGCTGGTTCTTCGAGAGCGTTTATGTACAAGGGCCACATTATAGTCGTTCTAGACTGAATTGCTTAAATCAGCACCAGTCTCGAAACATGGTCAATAATATCAAGGTGACACTATTTAGCAACACACTCGCAACATGAAGATGGAAAATATTTTTGGAAATAACTTGAGAACCAAAGCAGCTGGAATTTTCAAATTAGGCATAACATTGACTTTCGTGGTATATTTTAATTATTTGGATTTTGAATCTCACCGATCTAGCCCGTTCTAGGCTTGCAATAGGAAGGTACGTGTTTTTGTGGAATAACTCCGGAACCGGAGCAGCTAGAAAGCTCAAATTGATTACTCATTTTCTTACGTTTATATTTTAATTCTTTGGATTTTGAACCTTACCGCTCTAGCCCATTCTGGCCCCGCCGTAGGAAAGCACATGTTTTTTGGAACAATCAATCGCGCAAAAAACAAAATGTTAAAGATTCTCACAAACATTTATTTTAAAATGTACTAAAAAGTAGGATACACATTAAAAACATTTTATTTACTAATTTTGGTCCCTGTTTTTAGGTCTTGCCAAATTATTTTATCTTGCTTAGCCACTGCAGGAAAGTAGAAGCAACTTATTAAAACTTAAAAAAGAAAAGTTGATCCAAAACTCTAAGGTAAAAATAATCTGTTCTATTCAGATGTCGTATCCATATTATTTTAAAGTTTAATTATTTTTTAAATTCTTTGAAAGTTGTTTTTCAAGTTGGCAACAATTTAGTGACGTCGATAGATGCAGCTTGCTGTCTGCGCTGTGTCAGTCAAACTTAACCTACATTAGCCTTCACCCTGCGACATGGTATTGTCGCTCATCTTCCGCATCCACCCTTTGTAGCAAACAGGATGATTAAAAAAAAAAAGCAGGTTCTTCGTCACGTGAGACCTCTTTCTCCATTTATGAAAAAAAAAAAAAAAACTGACCCAGACTTCACTTTCGACTGGTTCACCAAGTTTTCATTTGTGTTCATTACCTATTGAGATTTGTTGCGTCTTATTAGGTTAAAGAAAGAAAGGCGAATTTTCAGTCGCCAGCTCCAATGTATTTCGTAAGAGGGATTTACTTCCGGCAAAAAGAAATAAAACAAATGTGCACTTTTTCTTTCTTCCTTTCAAAACAGTGTTTTTAATTTTTTTTTTTTAACCGAGATCTTGTTCTAGATAAAACATGTTCAAACATTTGTCTAAAAAGTCTGATGTGGGCCGCAAATGACTTTCATAAGAGACTAAAATCATTTTTTTCTTTATTTCAAAATGCATTAAATTGAGTTTAATTGTACAAAAAAAACACGGATACTTTTTAGTTGATATCTCGTAAGAATGACTCCCAGTTAGAATTTTCAAAAGCTTTTGAAAAAAATTCGATGTGGGCAGCACATAACTTTCCCTATATCTATATAAATAAAAATGAAAATCTGTCTGTCTGTCTGTCTGTTTGTCACACCATCACGGGAGAACGGCTGAACCGAATTTAATGAAATTTTGTGGGTAGCCCAGAAATAGACCCACTTAAAATTATATCCGTGTTTTGAGTTTCTACGACCAGTGGTTCTCGAGATATTAGTAAAAAACGAAATTTTCGTTTGTCTCATCGTCACGGAAAAACGGCTAAACCGAATTTAATGAAATTTGGTGAATAGCCTTGAAATATCCCCCCATAAATTTTGTCCAAATTTCGAGTTTCTAAGACCTGGGGTTGTCGAGATATTAATGAAAAACGGAACTTTTTCCTAGGAGTTCTACTCCCTAACTCCGTGGTTTATCCAAACGAAAATCGTTTG
Organism: Amaurobius ferox; assembly: GCA_951213105.1. Lineage (NCBI taxonomy): Eukaryota > Metazoa > Arthropoda > Arachnida > Araneae > Amaurobiidae > Amaurobius > Amaurobius ferox. Next base: position 131,101,810 of record OX578149.1, on the reverse strand, counting down.
AAAGTGAATTAAAATTTAATCTCTGAGTTTGATGGGAGATTTTTTGCGTTAATTAGTCACTTTCTGAAAACATGAATTGTTTGAAACATGATTTAAAGGGGAAATCTATCTCCATGGTTCATGGTTTATTTAAAACAAGCTTTTACGGAACTGAGAAGTATAGAGAAATCAAAATCGTTATTTAATTTCGCAGTATATGTTATAAGACATGACATATTTAACATGTTATAAGATTCTATCTTATATCATGTTACTCAGAAACGCAATTAAATTAAATCTGTCTGTTAATTTCAATAATTATTTTTTCGATTTGAGTAATAAATAAATGGATATAAAAATATATTTTAGAAAAGAACGATTTGATTTTTCTTATAGCATTTTTGACTGGATAATATCAATTACGGTCTTCAGGTTTAAAAATTATTATTATTTATATTTTCGGGGATTATTGATTCAAGGATTATTGATATTTTCAAGTTATTATGCAATTATTTTATTATGACAAAAATTGTTTAAACTCATATATTGTATGTTGTACGAATCTTCTACAAATACACGTGTATATCTTTTAATCTACGAGAATATAAGTAGTACAGGTATATTGACATATGTTTTGATATATATTGGCATATATTGGAATCAATTAGGACCTTCTGGTATAAAGAGTACGAATATTATTGATGTTTTCAATTTATTACGTCATCTCTTTTATTTTGGCAAATATTTTTGAGACGCATATTGTAATACGGGTAATCTTCTACTAACACATTGGCATATTTTCTGATCTGCGACAATATAATTAGTATGGGGTTGCATATATTCATTCAATTCCTATTTTTTCTTCTGTAAATTTGCTTACAAAAGGGGGCAGGATGTTTTATTCCTCAGATCTGATCGTGAAGATAATTTTGCATAGTGAGAACATATATTCTTAAACTTCTCTTTAGGAGCAATAAATTCAATATTTTAACAGAATTTGCACATGATTGCGAACTTTAAGTTTCTTTAAATTATACACTCCGTACGAATAACGGGTGTGCTGTTAGTGGTTAATAAATTTTAACATTTTAGGAGGATATGTCATGTTGCTCGGCATCGCAATTAAATTAAATGTGTTTGTTAATGTTTTTATTATTTTTTTTTCGATTTAAATAATAAATAAATGGATAAATTGATATAAAAGTATATCTTATGAATGGACGGTTTGATTTTTCTTTTAATTATATTAATTGCTGACTGCGTACATCAATTTCATTTATTTTGGCAAAGAGTTTTCAAGCTTATATCGTATTTAGCTACTAAACTCATATATTGTGTTTAGCCAATAAATTCATATAGCCGATTGTTGAAACAGAAAAAGAGTAGAGCGGGTATATCTTCTAATACAATTGTAGTGTTTTCATTTAGTATATTGAAACGGGATAAGAATGTTTCATTCAGATCTGCAAATTCAAAGCTACGAATTTGGAGGGATATCGCTAATTTGACAACTTTTCTTAAACTTTGCCAAATTGACGGAAATGTCGCCAAATTGATATAAACGACACACAAACAGCTGTCATAAACCTTCGGGTTGGTCGTGTGGCTTGGGTCTTCTACATATCAATGAAATTTTTTTTTGTTTTGTTAGAAGAGAGTACTGAAATGATGTTTGGTTAGCATTTATCTGTCAGACCAACCATCCTACTTAGTAATACATTTAGCGAATTTTTAAAATGTCACCAAATTGATAAAAATGTTTTCAAATCTATAAAAATATCTTGAAATTGATAAAATTGCGCTACATAAATGATATTAATTGTTTTTTGTTAGGGGATAGTATTGTGATGATATTTCGTCAATTTGTCGCAAAGTGGAACTGTCAGTTCTACAGTCCCACTTGGCGATAAATTTGGCGATTTTTTAAAATGTCGCTAATTTGACGAAACTGTCGCCAAATGTTCCATAGAAATATAACTATTTAGACGATATTTTTTCTACCAATTTATTTGAAGCAAATGATATCATGTCGCTTAGCAACGGATTTAAATCCAATGTGTTTATGCGGCAGGCGATTTTTATTAAATCCTTTCCGATTTGAATAATGAAGATATGTATATAAAATAAATTTCATTGCCATTTCATTTTGGACTGGATAATATCAATTATACTCTTCAGGTTTAAACATTATTATTATTGATATTTTCCGGAATTATTGATTCAGGGATTATTGATATTTTTAAGTTATTACGCCATTGTTTTATTGCGGCAAAAATTGCTGACACACGCATATTGTACGTTGTACGAGTAATCTTCTAGGAATGCACGGGTATATCTTCTAACCTACGAGAATATAAGTAGTACAGGTATATTGGCATATATTTTGACATATATTGGCATATATATTGGAATCAAGTACAGTCTTCTGGTATGAAGATTAAGGGGATTAATTATATATTCAATTTATTACGTCGTCTGTTGTATTTTACCAAAAAACATTTGTGACTCATATTGCAAAACGGGTAATCGTCTTCTAATAATCGGACATTATAAGCAGTACGTGTATAATTTCCCATATAATTTTAGCACTTTAATTTTGACATATATTGGAATAAATGACTGTCTTCAAATTTAAAGATTACGGGTTTATTGGTATTTTCAATTTATACATGTAATCTACTTATACAGGCTATATTTTCTAATATTCGCGTATATAATTAGTACGGGTCCCATACAATTTTAACGCTTTTATTTTGCATATATTGATTCAATTCCATATTTTTTTTTATATTTGCTTACATAAGGGGTCCAAGATGTTTTATTCTTCAGATATGTCCATGAAGATAATTTTATATAGCGAGAACAGAGATTCTTAAACTTCTTTTTAGGAGCATTATATTAAATATTTTAACAGAATATTTTGATTAAACATGTCATTTAGTATACTATAAGAATTTGGGCATGATTATGAATTTCAAGTTTCTTTATATTATATACTCCGTACGAAGAACGGGTATGCTGCTAGTCTATATAAATAAAAATGAAAATCTGTCTGTCTGTCTGTTTGTCCCGTCATCACGGGAGAACGGCTGAACCGAATTTGGAGAAATTTTGTGGGTAGTCTGGAAATAGTCTCACTTAAAATTTAGTTCATGTATGGAGTTTCTACGATCAGTGGTTCTTGAGATATTAGTAAAAAACGACATTTTCGTTTGTCTCATCATCACGGGAGAACGTCTAAATCGAATTTGATGAAATTTTGTGGATAGCCTTTAAATAGCCCCCCATAAATTTAGCCCAAGTTTCGAGTATCTAAGACCAGGGGTTGTCGAGATATTAATGAAAAACGAAACTTTTCCCTAGGAGTTCTACTCTCTAACTCCGTGGTTTATCCAAACGAAAAGCTTGAAAATCGTTTGAAAGTGAATTAAAACTGTATCTCTGAGTTTGGGGGAGATTTTTTGCACTAATTAGTCACTTTCTGAAAACATGAATTGTTTGAAACATGATTTAAATGGGAAATCTATCTCCTTGGTTTATATTTCACAAGCTATTACTGAACAATGAAAAGTATAAAGAAATCAAAATGGCTATTAAATTTCGCATTTTATGAGGAAGATTCTATCTTATATCATGTTGCTCGGCAACGGAATGAAATTAAATGTGTTGTTAATAATAATTATTATTTTTTCTATTTGAATAATAAATAAATGGATGTAAAAATATATTTTTTAAATGAACGATTTGATTGTTCTTTAATTATATAAATTGCGGCCTGCGTACATCACTTTCATTTATTTTAGCAAAGAGGTTTCCAGCCCTTATATTGTGTTTAGCTAATAAACTCATATATTGTGTTTACCCAATAAATTCATTTATCCGATTGTTGAAACAGAACGGGTGTATCTTATAACACAATTTTAATGTTTTCATTTAGTATATACAAAGGGGATCAGGATATTTTATTTTTCAGATCTGCAAATTCAGACCTACGAATTTAGCGGAATATCTCTAAATAACTTGGTAACTTCTCTTAAACTTTACTAAATTAGCGGAAATTGATAAAATTGGCTTAATAAATGAAATTAATTGTGTTTTGTTAGGGGATAGTATTGTGATGATGTTTCGCCAATTTGTCGCAAAATGGGACTATTAGTTCTACAGTCCCACTTGGCGATACATTTGGCGATTTTTTAAGTTATCGCTAAATTGACTAAAATGTCGCCGAACCTTCCATGGAGATCGCATTATTAAGACGATATGATTACCATCAATTTATTTGAAGCAAAAGATATCATGTCGCTTAGCAACGGACCCAATGTGTTATGCGGCATACGATTTTATATTAAATCTTTTCCGATTTGAATAATAAAGATATGTATATAAAATAAATGTCGTTGACATAGCATTTTTGACTGGATAATATCAATTATGATCTTCAGGTTTAAACATTATTATTACTGATATTTTCGGGGATTATTGATTCAGGGATTATTGATATTATCAAGTTATTATGCAATTGTTTTATTATGACAAAAATTGTTTAAGCTCATATATTGTACGTTGTACGAGTAATCTTCTACAAATACACGGATATATCTTCTAATCTACGAGAATAAAAGTAGTACAGGTATATTGGTATATGTTTTGATATATATTGGCATATATTGGAATCAATTACGACCTCCTGGTATAAAGATTACGAGGATTATTGATATTTTCACTTTATTACTTCATCTCTTTTATTTTGGCAAAAATGTTTGAGACTCATATTGTAATACGGGTAATCTTCTAATGTACTAATACAGGTTATATCTTCTATTATTCGCGAATATAAGTAGTACGGGTCCTATACAATTTTAGTGCTTTCATTTTGCATATATTGATTCAATTCCTTTTTTTTTTTTTAAATTTGCTTACAAAAGGGGCCCAGGATGTTTTATTCTTCAGATCTGCCCGTGAAGATAATTTTGCATAGTGAGAACAGATATTCTGAAACTTCTCTTTAGGAGCAATAAATTCAATATTTTAACAGAATTTGCACATGATTGCGAATTTTAAGTTTCTTTATATTATGTACTCCGTACGAAGAACGGGTATGCTGCTAGTAATCTATATAAATAAAATTGAAAATCTGTCTGTCTGTCTGTTTGTCCCATCATCACGGGAGAACGGCTGAACCGAATTTGATGAAATTTGGTGGGTAGCCTAGAAATAGTCCCACTTAAAATTTAGTCTATGTTTGGAGTTTCTACGACCAGTGGTTCTCGAGATATTTGTAAAAAACGAAATTTTCGTTTGTCTCATCATCACAGAAAAACGGCTGAACTGAATTTAATAAAATTTTGTGGATAGCCCCCCATAAATTTAGTCCAAGTTTCGAGTTTCTAAGACCAGGAGTTGTCGAGATATTAATGAAAAACGGAGCTTTTTCCTATGAGTTATACTCTCCAACTCCGTGGTTTATTCAAACGGAAAGGATCAAAATCGTTTGTTTAAAACGTCGAAAGGAAATAAAACTTTTTTTCCGAGTTTGGTGCAGAATTTTTGCATTAAATAGTCACTATCGGAAAACACGAATTGTTTGAAACATGAATTTAAATGGAAAAATCTACCTCCATGGTTATCGTTCACAAGCTATTACTCAACTATGAAAAGTATAAAGAAATCAAAATTGCTATTTAATTTCGCATTTTATGAGGAAGATTCTATCTTATATCATGTTGCTCGGCAACGGAATGAAATTAAATGTGTTGTTAATATTTATTATTATTTTTTCTATTTGAATAATTAATAAATGGATGTAAAAATATATTTTTTAAATGAAAGGTTTGGTTGTTCTTTTAATTATATAAATTGCGGACTGCGTACATCACTTTCATTTATTTTAGCAAAGAGGTTTCCAGCTCATATATTGTGTTTAGCTAATAAACTCATATATTGTGTTTACCCAATAAATTCATTTAGCCGATTGTTGAAGCAGAAAAAGAGTAGAACGGCTGTATCTTATAATACAATTTTAGTGTTTTCATTTAGCATATACATACGGGATCAGGATATTTTATTCTTCAGATCTTAAAATTCAGAGCTACGAATTTAGAGGAATATCTCTAAATAACTTGGTAACATTTCTTAAACTTTACAAATTAGTGGTAATGTCTCCAAATTGATAAAAATGACCCAAATCAATGAAATTAAATTTGTTTTTTTAGAATAAAGTACTGAAATGATGTTTCTGTAGCATTTGTCGGTCATCCTACTTAGTAACACATTTAACGATTTTTTTTAATATCACCAAATTTATAAAAAAATTTGTAAATCCATAAAAATATCATGAAATTGATAAAATCGCGCTTAATAAATAAAATTAATTATGTTTTGTTAGGGGATAGTATTGCGATGATGTTTCGTCAATTTGTCGCAAAATGGGACTATCAGTTCTACAGTACCACTTGGGGATAAATTTGGCGATTTTTTAAGTTATCGCTAAATCGACGAAAATGTCGCCAAACCTTCCATGGAGATTGCAATATTCAGATGATATGATTTCCATCAATTTATTTAAAGCAAATGATATCATGTCGCTTAGCAACGGATCCAATATGTTATGCGGCATACAATTTTTATTAAATCTTTTTCGATTTGAATAATAAAAATATGTATATAAAATAAATTTCATTAACATTGAATTTTTGACTGGATAATATCAATTACGGTCTTCAGTTTTAAATATCATTATTATTGATATTTTCGGGGACTGCTGATTCAGGGATTACTGATATTTTCAAATTATTATGGAATTGTTTTATTATGGCGAAAATTGTTGAAACTCATATATAGTACGTTGTACGAGTAATCTTCTACAAATGCATGGGTATATCTTCTAATCTACGAGATTACAAGTAGTGCAGGTATATTGGCATATATTTTGATATATATTGGCATATATTGGAATCAATTACGTCCTTCTGATATTAAGATTACGGGTAATCTTCCGAGTAATCTTCTACAAATGCATGGGTATATCTTCTAATCTACGAGATTATAAGTAGTGCTGGTATATTGGCATATATTTTGATATATATTGGCATATATTGGAATCAATTACGTCCTTCTGGTATTAAGATTACGGGGATTCTTGATACTTTCAATTATTTACGTCATCTCTTTTATTTTGGCAAATATTTTTTAGACTCATATTGCAATACGGGTAAGCTTCTACTAACACACTGGCATATTTTCTAATCTGCGACAATATAAGTAGTACGAGGTTGCATATATTGATTCAATTCCTTTTTTTTTTTTTAAATTTGCTTACAAAAGGGGCCAGGATGTTTTATTCTTCAGATCTGCCCATGAAGATAATTTTGCATAGTGAGAACAGATATTCTTAAACTTCTCTTTATGAGCAATAAATTTAATATTTTAACAGAATTTGCACATGATTGCGAATTATAAATTTCTTTATATTATATACTCCGTACGAAGAACGGGTATGCTGCTAGTGCCCTATATAATTTACTTCTTTTACAGTGAAAAACTGATTTATAAGATCCACTGCATCATCTTTTTGGGATGACAACATGTAAAGTTACTTCGACGTATTCAATTAACTTATATTTCGCTCAACTCTAAATTGACAAATATCAATATTGACAACATATATGTGAAGATGTTTTAATGATTGAATCATCAATATGGCGTCGTTTTCGTTAATTTAGCGTTATTCTTGCAATTTTAATGATATTTTCTTCAAACTGGGACGAAATATCGCCAGGCTGGTAATATTACGCTAAATGAGTCGCCAAATTTATCGCCAAACGTTACAGACAAACAGAGAGAAGAGATTTTCTTAGAAATTACTATTGACTGACAGTTGTCAAAATACAAAACTATTACCCAAACTATCTCTTCACCTGAATGGAGCGAACTTTGTCCATGAGAATGATGTTAAATGAATCGCATAATTTTGCATATGAAAGGTGAACATATTTCCCAATAGTTAATACGTTTTTAATTTTATGTAATTTTTTGATAAATTTATTCGATAAATGTGCAATATCTCGAGAGCTGTTCATGCTAGCGTTCTAAAGTTTATACCATTGATTTTCAAATGAAAAATTACATAAGAAATGATCATTTACGCAACATTATTAAAAATTCTTTTTTTAATGATTTTTTCAAAATTTCATTTGAAAATTGAGGTTGGGGGTTCTTCCGAACACTTTATTGCGTTTGAAATCAATAGGGTTCCAGTATTTACTGACTGTAATATTTGTACCAAATTTCGTTCAAAACACTTTATTCTTTCGATATATCACACACACACACACACACAGAGAGACAGACTACTATATTATATGCATAGGGTAATGTATAGAAAAAGTATTGTAACGGGATCGAAAATTCGAATTCGAGTTTTTTAACGGAAGAGCCCGTTCAAGCATCCCTGTGGAGTCTGCGGTTTCTCCGTCCGGTGGGCTTGGGTGACTGACTCCTTGTTTCGTGTTAGGGGTCAGCCTAGGAGGATATAAAGATATATAGGAGGTCATATACTATATAGGAGGTCCTATATCCTATATGGAATATATAGGAGGATACTCCTATATATACTATATAGGAGTCTTAGGAGGATATAATATCAGGAACGGTCCTGTTCCTCTTATACTAGATCATACACTTATACTACATCATATATAAGGTCAGTGCCTCTTATTATATGAGGAAGTCGCGAAGCACTGCTGGAGGGGGGGGGGGAGGAGAGTATCAACCGATAATCGATGGACTGCGGCCATTTATGGGGTCCCATGTGTTGGGATGCTTTCATAGACTTTTTATTGAAAGTGAATAGTTTTTAAAGCTATATTTTAACGAGAAAAAAATATATACAGCTGTTTCGAAATTTCGGAAGATGAATGTTTAATGTGCATTTATTATAATTTAATGGTCTAATACATAAATAGATTGCGAAGTAAAGTTTGATTCACACATGAATGAGATCATAAATTAGGTTACTTTCGAAAGTTTAAACTAAGATTATTGTAAAACAAATATTTCAATATTTAAAATAAAAGCAAAAAAGTGTAGTTGTGTTATTTGAAGTATTTTAAATCACGGAGAATGTATAAAATTCAGTGGCGTAGGCAGGACTGGGGTCATAACACCGCTCACTCCCCCGATGGTGAAAAATTGCAATAATTCTTGAAAGGGCTCATATTGGAAAATGAAATTCAGCGTCGGCCATGCCTCTTTTCGAGTTCTTGGCTACGCCTATGATACAACTTGAGGTTGTCATTTTAATATAGCCTAAAAGATATATTAAAAATATGCATATCCATACATATAATAACGGAGCCTTATTTTAGATTTATCCCCCACCCGGGGGTAAAGGAGGGAGGCAGATAAAATGTACTTTCAGATTCTCCAGAAGCCCTTCCCATGACCTAATGGCTGAATCTTAGCAAACTTATAGTATCGACTATGGTACAGAACCTAACTAAGCCGGACTTTCGATTTACTTCCCAAGGTAGAGAAAATGCGGTTTTTTTTTATTCGAAAAGTCTTTTCAGACCCTCTAGAAACCCCCTGGTGACCTAGTTAGCTGAATCTTTACGCATTTATAGTACTAAAATGATTGAATATATTTCATTTTCTTAGTTATAGTATCGGCGATTGGGCAGAACTCAAGTCCGATTTTCAATTTTCAGAGCAATGATAACAGAATTGAAATCATTGTAAGTTAAATGAAATTGAAAATTTAATTTTTGTTATCTTGCTGCATAATTATGCAATAAAAGAAATCATGCAATACACTCATTAAAGTAAAACAAATAGCACTGCCTTACTTAGATACGTTTTTATTTACATCTAGTGCAAGATGAATAAACTTAAAATGACAGTATTTTAACAAATCTACTGTGCCAAAATTGAAAGAAAATAAACATGAGCATTTACAAAATTAACTACATAAAAATTTACTGTTAGATATGCCCTTTTCATAAAAGATATGATAGTAACTATGAGGAAAATGGCTTTCAAATATCTACATTTTTCTTGGAATGTCTGTCGAAAAATTTGAATAAATAAATGAGCTATTTAACATTTTAAATTCGAAATCAGAATAGTTAAATAAATTCTTCTAATAAAAGTATTTAAAAATTAAAAAATCATAACAGGTTTCATTCTTATCATCATTTTACTGAGAAAATTTTAAAATCAATTCGTAATATATAAAACACATTACTTGATGATACGAAATGGGCAAATGAGGATGTCAAAATATTTATATTTTTCAATGAAAAACTTCAGAAAAAATTTAATGTACAAATGATCTTATTTGTCACTTGATTCAGTGACCTATTTAACATTTTAAATTTAAGATCACGATTCCTTTAACAAAAGTATTTAAAAATGAAAAAATAAAAAATTAGACTTTATTCTTATTATCATTTCATTGGGAAATTTTACAATCCTTTCATAACATATGAAACAAATTACTTGATAATACGAAATGGGAGAATCAGGATTTTAAAATATTTACATTTTTCAAAAAATACCGGCAGAAAAAAAATCTGATGTGGCACATGCCTTTCCTTGCAGATTCAAATTCATTTTGTCATTTTTAACACTTTGCAACATAGTTGAAAATTGTTTATGACTTTGTTCATTCTGTCTGTCTGTCCGTTCGCACGATAACTGCCGTAACAATGACTTTATCAAAATAAAATTTTAGTATGTTGTTGAGACGGTCTGTGGGACATATGGGAATGTAAATGAATAATAACACCCAATTAGTTTTGGATTGAACCTGGGTTGAAAGAATGAAATACTTTGAACCCTATGGGACTTGATTTTTCAAACATTTTTTAGCGAAGTTAAAATTCACAAATTACTTCGCAAATATTCAAATTATCCCATAAAATATATAAAAAAAAATTCAGCGAAATATGTTCTGTAGTTTTTTAAATAAAAATTAAAATAATAATTAAACCCATATTATATGAAGAGATCACGTGACCCACTTCAAAATAAAATGTGATATCCATCTTTTTTCCCAGTGTAAAAATCGAGATTTTTAAAGTTCTTTTAAATTTATATTTAGTGTTGCACCCGTCTTAAAACATCTTTATTTTTGCGTATTCTCTGTGCATTTATATTCTGTGCTATCGCAATTGCAATATTTTTGAGTTTAAATAATCATCAAATTTTTATTATTTCTACGAAGCCTAACTTTAATGGGTGCAGAATGTAAACAAGTGTTTGTAAGATGAGTTGTATAAAAATTGCTGAATTTTTTTCATGCAAAATTATTTAACTCTGGAGTCTGGAATAAAAGTGATATGAATGACATATTCATTGCTTTTACATAGAGAGTCAGAGGTTTAGATTTCGATGACGTCATTTGAATAAAGTTCATTTTTTTCAATGAAGTTTTCAAATATAATAAATTATTGTAGTACTGTGATAATTTAAAATATATCACATTTTAGAGATGTTTAAATAAAATTGCATTTCAGTTGGAAAGTGTTTCATGATCAATGTTTTATGCATGATTGATCTTTCTTGTTTATTTCATTATGCATTACATTGAGGTTAATTGCAGAAAATAACATGGATACTTTTTTGATATTATATACGTTTTTTTTTTTATTGCATCTTCGTTTCATGTGGCAACTTAATTTATTTTAAATTCTTCAGCTCCTCAAAATTCCAAAGAACTAAAATATATCGAGAACGGTCCATCCTACAGTCATGGGGTCACTCTTATTCAATTAGTTGTCAAGATTTACCTGAAGAACAAGTACTTCATTATATAATATATTTCAACAATTTTATTTATTTATTTCAGATTTTCACTATCTTTACGGGCCATTTCGCAAAAACGAGTCGGTTACACTTTTCCGAATAATATGAAAATCTAACCAACATCAGGATAATAATTAAGGGATTTAACTACTAAGTTTTAAGAAATTTCATTAAATAGTTTTTTTAACTACAGAAAAAAAACGTTTTCAGTTCTTCAAAATAAAAAATCTGATGTGGGCAGCACATGATTTTCCCTGCAGACTTATATTAACGTTCTCTTTATTTTAATTAAATTTATTTCACTTTTAATTCAATTTTCGTTCTCATTCGGTAACCGGGCTTATTTTCAAAGGTGGCGTAGGGAAAGTACGAAAAACTAAAATATCTCGAGAACGGCTAGTCCTAGTGTAATGGGGTTGATCTTATTCTTTTCGTCGTTAAAAATTACGTATTAAATCGGCATTTAATGGATATATTTGAGTATACCCAGTTCTTTAGTTTGGATTTGGACGATTTTTGCGGGCCATTTTGCAAAAAAAGGCAGATCATTGTTTTCCGAATCGTACCAAAATCTAATCAACACCAAGGTAACTCACAAGTGACTCATCTACCGAATTTTGTGAAATTAGGTCCATTAGTTTTTTAGTTAGAGTGGATACAAAATCTGCACAGACAGACACACACACAGACGTCACGCTAAAAATAGTTTTTTCGTATTCTAGAGGTCTCGAAACGTGTAGATCCGTCGAAAACTCGAGTTGCGATTTTCGGCATGATTCCAATACTTTCCCTATACATTACCATGTATTGCAGTGAAAGTAAAAAATTAAATATCTTGAGAATGGTCCATCTTAGAGTAATGAGGTTGATCTTAATCCTTTTGTCGTTAACATTACGTATACAACATAAGCATTTAATTGATACATTTGAACATATATAGTATTTTATTTTAGATAGGATATTTTAGATTTGCGGGCCATTTCGCAAAAAAATGCAGATTCCTTTTTCCGAATCGTACCAAAATTTAATCAGCACCAGAGTAACCCACATGTGAATTATCTAACAAATTTTTAAAATATTGGTCAATTAGTTTTTGAGTTGGAGTGGATACAGACATTTCTTGAGGGCCATTTTGCAAAATAAGACAGGTTCTTTTATCCCGAATTGTATCAAAATCTAATCAGCACCAGAGACACCCACAAGGAACCTACATACCATATTTTATGAAATTCGGTTAATTAGTTTTTCAGTTAGAGTGAATATAAAATCTTCACAGACAGAAAGACCGACACACACACAGACATCACGCTAAAAATAACGTTTTCTTCTTCTAGAGGTCCCAAAACGTGTAGATCCGTTGAAAACTCGAGTTGCAATTTTTGGCACGATTCCAATACTTTCCCTATACATTACCATGTATTGCGGGGAAAGTAAAATATCTGATGTGGGTAGCATATCACTTTCTCTGCAGACTGATATTCACGTTCCCTTTATTTCTTCAATAATTAATTGATTTTAATTGCATAAAATAACACCCATAATTATTTAAAAGTACACTGAATTTTCACTTTTAATTCCATTTTCGTTCTCATTTGGTAACTTGACTTGGCGTAGTGAAAATGCGAAATTTCTAAAAAATCTCGAGAACGGCTAGTATTCTTCTCATCGTTAAACACTACGTATAAAACAAGCATTTAATTGATATATTTGAGCATACGTAGTATTTTATTTTAAATTTTGAAGATTTTTGCGGACCATTTTGCAAAAACAGGCAGGTTATTTTTTTCCGAATCGTAATAAAATCTAATCAGCACCAGGGTAACCCACAAGTGACTTATCTACCAAATTTTTTAAAATTTGATCTCTTAATTTTTCAGCTAGTGTGGATACAGGCAATTTTTGCGGGCCATTTCGCAAAAAAAGTCGGGTTATTTTATCCAGATTCGTATTAAAAATTAATCGGCACCAGGGTCACACACAAGTGACTTACCTGCCCAAATTTTATGAAATTTGATCCATTAGTTTTTGAGTTAGAGTGGATACATACATTGCACAGACACACAGACGTCACGCTAAAAATAGTTTTTTCGTATTCTAGAGGTCTCAAAACGTGTAGATCCGTCGAAAACTCGAGTTGCGATTTTCGACATGATTCTTTCCCTATACATTACCATGACATTATCATGTCCCTATACATTCAATACTTTCCCTATACATTACCATGACATTATCATGTCCCTATACATTCAATACTTTCCCTATACATTACCATGACATTATCATGTTCCTATACATTCAATACTTTCCTATACATTACCATGTATTGCAGGAAAAGTAAAAATCTTATGTAGGCAGTACATGACTTTTCCTGCAGACTCATATTCACGTTTTCTTTATTTCTTCACTAGTTCATTAAATTGAGTTTAATTGCATAAATAACACCCATAATTATTTAAAATTACACTGAATTTGTACTTAATTCAATTTTCGTTCTCATTTGGTAATTGGACTTATTTTCAAAGGTGGCGTAACAGAAATGCGAAAAATCTACAATATCTCGAGAACAGCTAGTCCTAGTGTAATGGGGTTTGTCTTATTCCTTTTATTGTTACAAATTACGCATAAAATAAGCATTTAATTGATATATTTGAGCATATGTAGTTTTTATTTCAGATTTTGTTGATTTTTACGGGCCATTTCGCAAAGAAAGCAGGTTATTTTTTTTTCCGAATCGTATCAAAATCTTATCAGCACCAGAGTATCTCTCAAGTGACTTATCTACCAAATTTTGTAAAATTTGATCTATTAGTTTCTCAGCTAGAGTGAATACAAACAATATTTGAGAGCCATTTCGCAAAAAAATGGCGGGTTCTTTTATCCCGAATTGTACCCAAAACTAATCAGCACCAGAGTCGTTGCTCACAAGTGACTTACTTACCTACCAAATTCTATAAAATTTGATCAATTAGGTTTTTATAGTTGAGTGGATATAAAATCTGCACAGACAGACATCACTCTAAAAATGGTTTTATCGTATTCTAGAGGTGTCAAAACGTGTAGATCCGTCGAAAACTCGAGTTGCAATTTTCGGTATGATTCCAGTACTTTTCCTATACATTACTATGTATTGCAGGGAAAATAAAAAGTAAAAATGAATGCACAAATCACCTATTTGACATTTGATTAATGATGTATTTAACGTTTTAAATTCAAGATCAGGATAGTCTAATTAATTCCTGTAACAAAAGTATTTAAAAATGAAAAACTCATAAGTGAGGCTTTATTCTTGTTATCATTTTATTGAGAACTTTTTATGTTCCTTCTATAACATATAAAAATATATAAAACAGGTTATTTGATAATACTAAATGAGCAATTAAGTATTTCAAAATACTGACATTTTTATACTATAAAATGATATGCTATAAAATGAAAATATGGGTATAAAATACTATAAAATGAAATAAAAATTCAATTTTACTGCTGAATACTTTAAAACTATTATATTTTCCTTATTTTCGGTTTTGTGAACTCGTTGCGAACCTTTTCACGATAAATATGTGTGTAAAAGCATTTCGGCAAGCATTTCAAACGATATTTATTACTTTCCTTATATACAATAATGTATAAGGAAAGTATTGTGACGGGGTCGAAAATTCGAATTTGAGTTTTCGACGGGAGAGCATGTTTCAAGCATCCCTGATCAGGAATCGAACATTTCTGAAGTGATGTCTGTGTGTGTGTGTGTTTGTCAGTGAGTCTGTGGAGACGATAACTGACGAACGAATGAACCGATTCGAATGAAATTTGATACAAAAATTACAATCCGTAAACACTGGAAGCCTATTGTTTTTATACGCAATCGAATGTTCAGAACCCCCCTAAATTTCCGACTGAAATTTTGAAAAAATCGTCAAAAAATCAAAATCTCTAATAAAGTTACGCAAATAGACATTTCTTATGTAATTTTTCATTAGAAAACGATTGACATAAATTTTAGAACGCTAACATGAACCGTTCTGGAGATATTTTTCAAAAAAATAAAAAATTCCTATTGAGAAACATGTTCACTTTTCATATGTAATACCATGCGATAAATTTGTGACATCATTCTCGTGGATCTAGCTCGTTCCATTCATGAAAAAAGATACTTTGAGTAATATTTTTGTATTTGAACGCCAATAGTCATTTATCTGCTGTAAGAATAACTTATTTCTCCGTCCACAACGCTTGGCGAGATTTTGGCGACAAATTTGGTGAGATGTCACCAGCTTGGCGACTTTCTTCAATGTTGCTAAATTAACGAAAAACTCGCCAAATAGATAAAAATGACGCTAAATCAATGAAAATGACGACTCATTGACAAAAATTCAATATCTTGGAAAGAATATAAATATCTACTATAAGAATAACCTAATTTATTTTACTGTAAAAGTAGTAAATTTATTGCATTATATAAGGAAAGTCATGTGCTGCCCACCCCAGAATTTTTATATTCCAAGGTTATATCACTTGAGGGATGGAACTCTTAATATTTAAATAGAAAGGTGACAATTTACCACTATCAACACGATGTCAGAAATATGTAGCATAACAATAAATTAATGCAGTGAATTTTTATGCTACGCTTTAAAAAAAAAAATCTATCATTTTATGTGAAATTCCATACTTTTTGCTAACACTTTATAACATATAGTTGAAAAGTGTTTATGACTTTGGTCATTCTGTCTATATGTCTGTCCGTTCTCACGATAACTGCCGTAAAATGACTTTATCAAAATGAAATTTTAGTATGTTGAGACGGTCTGTGGGACAATGAGTAATGAGTAAATGAGGTAAATGAGTAATGTCACCTAATTAGTTTTGGATTGAAACCGGCTTGAAAAAATGAAATACATTAAACCCTATGGGACCTAATTTTTCAAACATTTTTTAAGCGAAATTAAAATTCCCAAATTGTTTCGAAAATTTTAGAAAATATTCAAATTATCCCATAAAATATATAAAAATAAATTTCAGCAAAATATGTCAGGGTTGTTCTTTAAATAAATATTAAAATAATAATTGCACCCATATAATATGAAGAGATCACTTGACCCACTTTAAAATAAAATATGGCATCCATAATTTTCCCAGAGTAGAAATCGTGATTTTTCAAGTTCTTTTAAATTTAGATTTAGTGTTGCATTCGTCATGAAACCGCTTTATTTATTATTATTTTCTGTGCATATATATTCTGCGCCAACGCAATTACAATATTTTTGAGTTTAAATGATCATCAAACTTTGAATAAATACTCAAAGATTGATCATCATTTCTACAACGAAGCCTAATTTTAACGTATGCAAAATGTAAACAAATAAAGCTGTAAGATGAGTTGTATAAGAATTGCTGAATTTTTTAACGCAAAATTATTTAGCTTTGGAGTCTGGAATATAGGTGATATGAATGAAATATTCATTGATTTTACATGGAGAAGCATACGATTTTATAGCATTGTCTTTTTCAATGAAGTTTTGAGCATGTGGTTAGAAGGTACTTTTACCTTCATGGTTTTAAGTTTCCAAGTAAAATAAATTATTGTAGTACTGTGATCATGGCGTTAGACTCCATGTCTGTGATAATTTATGAGAATGTAAAGAAGTGATTGTAAGCTGAGTTTTATAAGAATTGCTGAATTTTTTTCACGCAAAATTATTTAACTCTTGAGTCTGGAATAAAAGTGTATGAATGATATATTCACTGCTTTTACATAGAGAGGCAGACGATTTATATTTCGATGACGGCATTTGATGAAGATTTAAGTTTTCAAGTAAAATAAATAATTATAGTTCTGTGATAATTAAAAAAATATCGCCTCTGAATGTACCGCATTTTAAAGATGCGATACATTCAGCGGATTACATTTCAGTTGGAAAATGTTTCATAATCAATGCTTTATGCATGATTGATCTTTTTACTTTCCTTATATACATAATGTATAAGGAAAGTATTGCGACGGGGTCGAAAATTCGAATTCGAATTTTCGACGGAAGAGCACGTTCCAAGCATCCCTGATCACGAATCAAACATTTTTGAAGTGATGTCTGTGTGTGTGTGTGTGTGAAAGTATGTGTGTGTGTGTGTGTGTCAGTGAGCCTGTGGAGACGATAACTGACGAACGAATGGACCGATTCGAACGAAATTTGGTACAAAAATCACAATCCATAAACACTGGGAGCCTATCATTTTTATATGCAATCGAATGTTCAGACCCCCCCCCCCCCCCTCCAAAAACATTTTCGAGTGAAATTTTGAAAAAATCGTCAAAAAATCAAAACTGCTAATAAAGTTACACAAATAGACATTTCTTAAGTAATGTTTCATTAGAAAACGATTGACATAAATTTTAGAACGCTAACATGAACCGTTCTCGAGATATTGCACATTTTTCAAAAAAATTATCAAAAAGTTATATAAAATAAAAAAAAAATATTTCCGATTGAGAAACATGTTCACTTTTCACCATGCGATAAATTGGGTGACATCATTCTCGTGGATCTGGCTCGTTCCATTCATGAAAAAAGATACTTTGAGTAATACTTGAGTATTTGAACGCCAATAGTCATTTATCTGCTGTAAGAATAACTTATTCCTCCGTCCATAACGCTTGGCGATATTTTGACGACAAATTTGGCGGAATGTCGCCAACTTGGCGACATTTTTAATTGTTGCCAAATTATCAAAAATCTCGCCAAATTGATAAAAATGACGCTAAAGCAATGGAAATGACGACTAATTGAAGAAAATTCAATATCTTGGAAAGAATATAAGTATCTGCTATAAGAATAACATTTTTTTTAACTGTAAAAGTAGTAAATTCATTGTATTATATAAGGAAAGTCATGTGTTGCCCACATCAGATTTTTTTGTTTTAATATAAAAACGTCGTCTTTCAAATTTTTAATTTCTCCAACTGAATAAAGTATTGTCCCCCCCAAATTTGAAGGTTTTGACGAAAAAGCACGATTTTGGACCCCTGAACTCATTTCGAATACTTTTGAAAATATGTGCGTGCGTGAATGTTTGTGAGGTGGGAACATTCAAGAGAACATGGAAGTTTTATGTGTTGATACATTATAAGAAAAACTGATGTATAATTTCTACTACGAAAACTAAGGAAGATTTTAAGGTAGATTTATGTAGAATATTTAGTGCTCAGGATTGGAACTCGATTATTCGAAATTTAAGGCATTCATAGCCTTATTACCTTTTGAAAAATAGGGAAATTCCAAAAATAATAGTAGTTTATAGGGAATATTAGAGTTTGAGCTAAGTAGAACTAAACATTATGAAACACAAAATGTCCGATAGAAACTCACACTGCCAGATATTCTTATTCTATTATAATAAAATTCCAAAACCTTGAAATAAAGCAAATTTCCCCCCTTTAATCAAAGCCATTTGAATGTGCAATCTCACATCCTCTATATTCCAGCTGTTCAAAATTGAGAATTATTATTTTTTCCTCATGATAATGGGTGCAAATGAAAGTACTTCACCCGTTTTCGATGCCAAGAGGATTGTCCTCTTAACGAAAGCGGACGGGAAAGGATTTTCATCATTTCGAATATACCTCACGAAAGAAATGGAAAGCATTATACAAGAAAGATAGTTTTTATAAAAAATCATTGATAATCGAAGAAATTAAAAGAATAACGTTAATTGAGTCCTTGATGCTTCAGTGATAAAAATATGTGTTGTATTCAATGCACAAATTTCTGTAAAGATTATCAAATTATTTGAATTTAGCTGACAATAGCTCATGTAGTTTTCAAAAACCTGTTATTTCTCTGTTATTATTATATACTAGCAGCATACCCGTTCTTCGTACGGAGTATATAATATAAAAAAATTTATAATTCGCAATCATGTGCAAATTCTGTTAAAATATTAAATTTATTGCTCCTAAAAAGAAGTTTAAGAATATCTGTTCTCACTATGCAAAATTATCTTCACGGTCAGATCTGAAGAATAAAACATCCTGGCCCCTTTTGTAAGCAAATTTACAAAAAAAAAAAAAAAAAAAAGGAATTGAATCAATATATGCAACCCCGTACTACTTATATTGTCGCGATTAGGAAATATGCCAGTGTGTTAGTAGAAGATTACCAGTATTACAGTATGAGTCTCAAAAATCTTTGCCAAAATAAAAGAGATGACGTAATAAATTGAAAATATCAATAATCCCCGTACTCTTTATACCAGAAGGTCGTAATTGATTCCAATATATGCCAATATATATCAAAACATATGCCAATATGCCTGTGCTACTTATATTCTCGTAGATTAGAAGATATACCCGTGTATTTGTAGAAGATTACTCGTACAACGTACAATATATGAGTTTAAACAATTTTTGTCTTAATAAAACAATTGCATAATAACTTGAAAATATCAATAATCTATGAATCAATAAGCCCCGAAAATATCAATAATAATAACGTTTAAACCTGAAGATCGTAATTGATATTATCCAGTCAAAAACGCTATAAGAAAAATCAAATCGTTCTTTTCTAAAATATATTTTTATATCCATTTATTTATTATTCAAATCGAAAAAATAATAATTAAAATTAACAGACAGATTTAATTTAATTGCGTTTCTGAGCAACATGATATAAGATAGAATCTTCCTCATAAACTGCGAAATTAAATAATCATTTTGATTTCTTTATATTTTTCATTGTTCAGTAAAAGCTTGTAAAAATAACCCATGGAGATAGATTTCCCATTTAAATCATGTTTCAAATAATTCATATTTTCAGAAAGTGACTAATTAGCGCAAAAAATCTCCCATCAAACTCAGAGATAAAGTTTTAATTCACTTTCAAACGATTTTCAAGCTTTTCGTTTGGTTAAACCTCGGAGTTAGAGAGTAGAACTCCTGGGAAAAAGTTTCGTTTTTCATTAATAACACCACAACTCCTGGTCTTAGGTACTCGAAACTTGGGCTAAATTTATGGGGGGGGGGGGCTATTTCAAGGTTATCCACAAAATTTTCATCAAATTCGGTTCAGCCGTTCTCCCGTGATGATGAGACAAACGAAAATTTCGTTTTTTACTAATATCTCAAGAACCACTGATCGTAGAAACTCGAAACATGGACTAAATTTTAAGTAGGACTATTTCCAGGCTACCCACAAAATTTCATCAAATTCGTTTCAGCCGTTCTCCCGTGATGACGGGACAAACAGACAGACAGATTTTCAATTTTATTTATATAGATTTACTTTCCCTGCAATACATGGTAATGTATAGGAAAAGTATTGGAATCATGTCGAAAACCGCAACTCGTGTTTTCGACGGATCTACACGTTTGGAGACCTCGAGAATACGAAAAAACTATTTTTAGCTCGACGTCTGTGTGTGTGTACATCTGTGTGTCTGTCTGTCTGTCTGTGCAATGTATGTATCCACTCTAACTCAAAAACTAATGGACCGAATTTCATAAAATTTGGTAGGTAAGTCACGTGAATGTGACCGTGGTATTGATTAGTTTTTGGTATGATTCGTAAAAACAGAACCCGCCTTTTTTTGCGAAATGGCTAGTTAAAATTCCATTTATCCGCTCTAGCTAAAATACTAATTTACCAAACTTCACAAAATTTGGTAGATAAGTTACTTGTTGGATACTCTAGTGCTGATTAGAATTTGGTACAATTCGGAAAAGAAGAACCCGCCACTTTTTACTAAATGGCCCGCAAGTATTTCATATATCCACCTTAGCTAAAATACTAATTGACTAAATTTCACAATATTTGGTAGATATGTTACTTATGGGACACTCTGGTGCTGATTCGATTTTGGTAGGATTCGGAAAATAACAACCTGCCTTTTTCTACGAAATGGCCCGCAAAAATCGCCAAAATCGAAAAAAAAAAAAGAAAAAAAAAAAAAAAAAAAAAAAAAAAAAACGTATGCTGAAATGTATCAATTAAATTCTCATTTTATACGCAATTTTTGACGAGAAAAAGAATATAACACACTCCATTACACTTTAGGACTAATCTCTCTCAATATATTTGAGATTTCTTGCATTTTTGTTACTCCGCTATCGCAAAAATGTCTAATTACCAAATAAAAACAAAAATTGAATTAAAAATGCAAATTTAGTGTTATTTGGTGCAATTAAACTCAATCTAATGAATTATTAAAGAAATAAAGAAAATGTGAATTTAAGTCTGCAGGGAAGTCATGTGCTGCCCACATCAGATTTTTTTTAATCATAGGGCACTTATGCTTATAGTTTTATTAAATCCTTCTACTGTTATTTTTCATCTTTCCTAGGTTTTTAAATTTACTTTTTCGAATTTTCATTTGGCAGCGGTTTCTTTGTTGGGTCACTGGATGAAACTGTTTTGGTGCTCTGCCTTTTTATCCCGAAGAAGAAGGACTCCAAAACCGGTTGGCACTTTTAATTAGCCTTTTATGCTCTTATACTAACGAAGAACTAATTTTTTAGATGTTTAAATATTTTATGATATTTTTTATTTTAGATCAAAAACATGCAATATCTCGAGTATGAAGCATATGTAATCGTTCTGTAGACTAGATTATTTACTTTTAAATTAAAATACTGTTTATAAAATGGCTATTACTTTAAGGCATATAACATAACCATTTTTTTATAATTTTTTTATGATTTTCAAAACAAAAATGCTCGAAAATTAAAAGCTTTACCTTGCACCGAAATATCCGATAATCAATAGACCTCTGAGTTTATTATTTGAAATAATATGGTATGAAATTTCATTCGATTTGCTAATTTGTTCGAAAGTTATCGTACCCACACACAGAGGGGCAGAATGCATATTTTAATTATGTGCCCCAACCGCGTAGTGAGTACCACTGCTTTATATGATCTCTGTCTGTGTAATACTTTATTTAGATGCATTTGTGATAAAAAATTTTGACACATATTAGCGTATTTTTGATCTAAACAATTTCCATCGTCCATTTATTTATGATCCCTATTTACACTGATGAAACACCCTTTCACATGGTACGGAAAAGTGGCATAAATCAGATTTTTTTCTTTATCATAATTCAGTTGATTTTAAAGATACTGATATGCGGGTTTTTTTAATGATCTTGTTGCATTAAAAATACAAATTTTCTTATTCACCCAATTTGTCTAAGGGGATCGTATAAAAATTTAAAAAAAGTGTAACTTTTTGAAAATGAATGGGAGGACTATTTCATTAACGTGGTGTTATTTCCTACCTTACTTTCAACATTTTTGTAATTTACATTGCTCACTTATCTCCAACAGGTAAAGAATTAAAGCGCGTTTCAATCGCCCTATATACACATACAGCTGAGGGAAACTGGCTCACTAAAGAACACTTGCACAACTCAAACTACTAAAAGTAGAGACTTGAAACTTTGCATACACATGGTTTGACCTGTAAATAATGGAAAAATCTAGAACCTGGGAGTTTTGTTCGAAAAATTTATAAATCGTGGAATTTTATGGGTTTCTTTTCTATATAAAACAGCTAAAACTTTACTAATTGACTAAAGGACACTTCCACAGCCTAAACAACTCTAGATAGTAACTTTAAACTTTTTATATACGTGGGACTTGATTCCTAGATAATGGTTAAAATATAAAATCTTGTAATTTTGTTTGTAAAATATCTAAATTACGGAATGTTTTCCCTATGTAAAACAGCTGAGACTTTAGCGACTGACTAAGGGATGCTTTCACAACCTTAATTACTGAAGGTAGAATCTTGAAACTTTGCATACACGTGATACTTAACCTCAAAATTATAGAAAAATCTAACATCTTGGAATTTTGTTAAAAAAATTAATCAGAATTTTTGTTTTTCCATGACAGCTGAGTGAGACTTTACGGATTGGTAAAGAGACACTTCCACTGTTCAAACTACCAAAGGTAGAAACTCAAATCTTTGCTTATGCGTGGGACTGGACCTCTACATAATGAAAAATATTTAAAATATTTTAATTTTGTTCGATAAATTTATACATCATGGAAATTTTTGTTCTAACTTCTTTCAGCTGTAACTCGCAAATGGCTATGCACACAAAATTCGTTTTTACACCATCCTGCGCAGGGAAAAAAAATCCTCTTTTTCTTCTTTTTTTTATTTCCAACGATAGGCCTTGCCCACTTCAAGACCCCCCTTTTCCAGAACATTCTAGAACGTTAGCAAAGCCTCCACGGAACTTTAACAAGTGCAACAACCAGGGACGTAAGTGGGCAATCTTGTCTGGGGGGGTGTGAAGGAAAATTTTCCGACTAATGTTGAAAATTTCCGACTTTACAAACAAGTGAGTTAACTTTTGTTTTTGAGCGAGTGCATTGCTGATCTAGTGACCTTTATGCAGTTCAAAGTCTACACAGCAATTATTTGTTTTAATTTTCGAATGTTTGGTGTATATGTCCAAATCATACCCCAATTTAAAAAAAGAAAAAGTCTCAAAACCAAATTTTTGGTTTTGAGGGTTTTGTTTTATAAATAATTGTACATTTGTTTAATTATCGGATGTGTTATGCAAATGCCCAGATCTTTAGCTACCAGTTGAAACAAGGCAAGTTTCTAGGGCAAAAATTAGTAGAATTTTAAATATATTTGAAAAAGTATTAAATTTTGTACATTTTGGGATTTTTCTTCGAATGCACTTGTCACATTCCCAGATGATTGCCTAGTACTTAAAAACCCGTGAGTTTCTATGCCAAAAATTGGTTGTGTAAATTTCGGAACATGCATCTTTCTTTTGATAAAATTGGGTCTTTTGTTAGGTTTTTATAAATTATTAAAACTTTATTACTTTTTTCTAATTTCCGAATGCACTTTGCACATTTTCAAATAATTTCCCCAAAAAAGTAGAAAAAACGCGTTTCTAGGCCAAAAATTAGCTTTGTAAAACACGGGATGTGTATAATAGCATGCATATATACACTGTTCAAAGGAAGTTAATATAACATGATTTGCAGTGCTCATAAGGGGTTGCCGTTGTTTCATTTCCTCGATATTTGTTTTCAAAAAATTGTCCAGACACGGACGTAAAAAAAAAAAAAAATTCCAAATGGTCCGCCAGAAAACTTACCTACATGTGGCTATACACATATTCTTAAATACATTGAAATTACATTTTTTTAGGTTATCTGATACTTATTTCGCCGCATCTAAAACAGGAAGTTTATCTTAATTCTACAGTTTGAATTCTACATAAAGTTGTATTTATCTTCGCATTCTAACATTTTTTTTTTAATTACAACATTTTTTTTTTAAGAAAACGCATCAACGCAGCACATGCATCGCCCTTAATGAGATGCGTTGAACTGCGGTTTCTCCCCGGTAGATTGCACATGCCTGAACACTCTCCTAGAGAAAGGTACCCCTGCGTTATGTTACGAGTTGGTATAATATATATGTTTTTATAGAGAGATATTATCCTATAAGAGATAGTAATATTGAATAGGGAGGTGTATGACTCGTTTGTGACTGTGGATATTAGGAGCGGGTGGGAGGATCGGTGACAGTTGATGTCTGCCGGTTCCTGTTTCTGATGTATGTCCGTGGTGTACTTAGCCGAGCTTAGCGCCCGAAGTGCGCAGAACTTTGCTGGTTTATAAAAAAAAATTAACTTCGATCAAAGTCTTTGAGATATAAATAATTCGAAAGAACGTAAGATTAAATAAACCAATTGCAGAGATGGGAAGTCCACAAAATATAAAAACATTTTTTTTTTTTAATTGAACACCAAAACTTTTAGTATAAGTAAATTATTACTGGAAACGAGTGCATATTAAGTGGCGCAAACAGAATCAGAAATGAATGAAGTAATATAAAGCATAGCATCACTATATTTTATGGACAGCTGACTTTCAAAAGCAAAAAATTATGTTATTCATTATTTTGATCTATTTTACTGGCTTCTTCATCCATATTTAATATGCAAGATCATTTCATTACTTTTTTGTTTCCTACTTATAGTGGCAGCTCTAGTAGAAAGGTTGTGACTATTAAAATACCAAATAATGACCAGAAAATATCTGAATACAATATTTCGCAACTATCAACTTTGGTTTATTATTTTGAAATAACTATGTTTAATTTTAAATGATATTTTGGGGGATTTTTATTTGAACAAGAAAGAAATATTTTAATTTAAAAATAAAATAATAGTAATTATAAATAAATTAATGATTATTTATTAATAAAAATATAATATATAAAATGTGTCTACAAAATGTACAGCAGTAAAATTATAACTAATGGAAATTTTTATTTATTGGACGCTCAACTATTTAACATATTTTTTCGATTAATAAAAGGTTTATAAAAACATTTCGACATTGTTACCATTTTAGTGTAACATTCTAATTTATACACAATTTAATATCGAACGGTCGAGTAAATGTTGCATTATTATTATTTAGTATTTTTCAAAAAGATGTCTGTTTCTATGTGTGTGTAACGCGTAGCAGAAAATTCAAGCTTTCAACAGTTTTGAAGATCTGTATAGAGTTAGTTGGCATCTTAGCTTATGCAACCTTAGCTTATGCAAATATGCACCTCGCCGGGATTATTTTTCTTTTAAATTTCAATTAGTTTAAAGGTTATGAATATTTAAAATCGAAATTTCGTTGTTTCTAAATCCATTCCTTTAAATATTCAGAACATAAAGTTGCCAACAGATTATTGTTTGAAGAATAGCAGATGTTTATAGACAATTAGCGCGACACAATATGGGTAATAAAATAAAAAATTC
This sequence comes from Amaurobius ferox, assembly GCA_951213105.1. NCBI lineage: Eukaryota > Metazoa > Arthropoda > Arachnida > Araneae > Amaurobiidae > Amaurobius > Amaurobius ferox. The sequence goes on along the minus strand of OX578149.1, from coordinate 131,075,239 downwards.
TAAGTTCCAGAATTTTACAGATATCATTTTGATTTTTTTAAATGAGCAATTATTTTATTTTTATAAGAATTCGCTCGATAAATATCTTCTATAGCACGAAAATATTCGGAGATAGTATTTAATTATCTAATTATACTTTTCGGCATTTATTTCACCAATGTGCAGCAGACGAAAGACATAAAGTGATTTAAATTGAGAAGTTTTCTTACTTCTTGAATTTTAAAGATATTATTTATATTTTTCAAAATACAATTATTTGCCATTAAAAGCACTGTGAAAATATCATTTAAACGGGATAACTACAATCATAATCCCGATTTTTACCTCCTTGCTTTTTGTTCAATCCTAAAGGTGTCGCAGCGCAACGAGAAAAAGCGTGTTTAAGCGCTTATTTAAGGCGTGCGGTTTGTACATGCAGATTAAATGCGCGCCCACATATGCAAACCGACATCGCAATGAATCGTTTAGGTGTTTATAAAGGGCATATTACGCCCGTGTAGCATGTGCGGCCGCACAGTAGACTATCACTGTTATTTGCAATAGAAGCTAAATTCTATTTTCGTCTAGATTAGTCTTACTATAATGGAATTATCAAACAATAGTCTCGGCTACCAATAAGAAAACCAATAAATTGGTTGCTTTTACAGTATAGAAGAATGCATTTTAAAGAAAAACTTGCATAACTTAATGCTCCATATCACTAAAACCGTTTATGTTTGCTAGTTCAATTTTGTTACAATATATTTTGGTGCTACTCATTATAGTATTATAAGACAAGCATGTAACCTAAAATGTTATCTATTTTCTTTTAGAAATTTCTCTGGAAAGGCATTTTTCCTGAAAGCTTATCTGACATAATTCTGTTTTTTTCTTTTACTTATTGTATTTGAAAACTCTTGAAATTAACTTTAAATTTCTTAACTTTCTAGTAAAAATTTGTAAATGTAATAGATTTTAAATCGTATATTTAATAAAAGAAACTTTTAAAAAAAATGCAAAGCACAAGTGCTCTTTCTGTGGTGATATTGACGGGAGAAAATTTTCTAATATGATAATTATTGTTCTAAAAAGGTTTAATTACAGTAATTTAAGAAATGGAAACACTTTAACTTTAAAAATTAAGGAAATTTATTAATTTTGAAAAAATACATTGAAATTTAAATACGGTAGAAATAAAACCTGTAAAATAATGCTTTCTTTTGGAATTAAACATTTTTATAAATAAATTTCATCGCAATTTGTACTTAAATAGATTACTTAAAAAGATTATAAAGAACATTTTGGGGGGAAGGAGATGAAAAAGATTTTATAAGGCAAAGATAGCATAACAGAGTCCTACTGCTAAGAGAAAGTTATCTTTCGTGAAGGATTTTATAATGGAAATTGTACTTTATTTGTTTTACTGATCAGATAGTCAAAAAAGAACCTAATACACGCAACATGTCAAGACTATCCGAGCTGGGATAAAACTGAATTTTGATTCTCGACACTATTATAATATTTATTCAATTTTCTACATACATATTACCATGCAGTTGATTTATACGACGGAATTAATAAAACACTTTTTATTTCAAATCAGAAGATATAAAATTTCATACGAATGACGACCGCATTTAAATATGTAATTGTAAATACTTGAAATTCCTTAATCACAAATAGTTTAAATACAAACATGTAAATATTGTTCATTTTTTCTGGTAATGTATCAACCAATTATATTCTATAAGGATTGCGTCCCCCATTGAAAATCTGTAGATCGTTTTTGCACTTTTTAGTTCTCTGCAAGTAATACCTAATGCGGAATGGCAACACGAAAACTTGCTATATTCTACAAATTCGTGAACTTTTAAAGAGACAGATAAATTCAGGTCTTATCACGCAGTCGGCTTTAAATTCTCTGCAAGTAATACCTAATGCGGAATGGCAACACGAAAACTTGCTATATTCTACAAATTCGTGAACTTTTAAAGAGACAGATAAATTCAGTCTTATCACGCAGTCGGCTTTAAATTCTCTGCAAGTAATACCTAATGCGGAATGGCAACACGAAAACTTGCTATATTCTACAAATTCGTGAACTTTTATAGAGACAGATAAATTCAGTCTTATCACGCAGTCGGCTTTAAATTCTCTGCAAGTAATACCTAATGCGGAATTGGCAACACGAAAACTTGCTATATTCTACAAATTCGTGAACTTTTATAGAGACAGATAAATTCAGTCTTATCACGCAGTCGGCTTTAAATTCTCTGCAAGTAATACCTAATGCGGAATGGCAACACGAAAACTTGCTATATTCTACAAATTCGTGAACTTTTTATAGAGACAGATAAATTCAGTCTTATCACGCAGTCGGCCTTAAATTCTCTGCAAGTAATACCTAATGCGGAATGGCACACGAAAACTTGCTATATTCTACAAATTCGTGAACTTTTATAGAGACAGATAAATTCAGTCTTATCACGCAGTCGGCCTTAAATTCTCTGCAAGTAATACCTAATGCGGAATGGCAACACGAAAACTTGCTATATTCTACAAATTCGTGAACTTTTATAGAGACAGATAAATTCAGTCTTATCACGCAGTCGGCTTTAAATTCTCTGCAAGTAATACCTAATGCGGAATGGCAACACGAAAACTTGCTATATTCTACAAATTCGTGAACTTTTATAGAGACAGATAAATTCAGTCTTATCACGCAGTCGGCTTTAAATTCTCTGCAAGTAATACCTAATGCGGAATGGCAACACGAAAACTTGCTATATTCTACAAATTCGTGAACTTTTATAGAGACAGATAAATTCAGTCTTATCACGCAGTCGGCTTTAAATTCTCTGCAAGTAATACCTAATGCGGAATGGCAACACGAAAACTTGCTATATTCTACAAATTCGTGAACTTTTATAGAGACAGATAAATTCAGTCTTATCACGCAGTCGGCTTTAAATTCTCTGCAAGTAATACCTAATGCGGAATGGCAACACGAAAACTTGCTATATTCTACAAATTCGTGAACTTTTATAGAGACAGATAAATTCAGTCTTATCACGCAGTCGGCTTTAAATTCTCTGCAAGTAATACCTAATGCGGAATGGCAACACGAAAACTTGCTATATTCTACAAATTCGTGAACTTTTATAGAGACAGATAAATTCAGTCTTATCACGCAGTCGGCTTTAAATTCTCTGCAAGTAATACCTAATGCGGAATGGCAACACGAAAACTTGCTATATTCTACAAATTCGTGAACTTTTATAGAGACAGATAAATTCAGTCTTATCACGCAGTCGGCTTTAAATTCTCTGCAAGTAATACCTAATGCGGAATGGCAACACGAAAACTTGCTATATTCTACAAATTCGTGAACTTTTATAGAGACAGATAAATTCAGTCTTATCACGCAGTCGGCTTTAAATTCTCTGCAAGTAATACCTAATGCGGAATGGGCAACACGAAAACTTGCTATATTCTACAAATTCGTGTGAACTTTTATAGAGACAGATAAATTCAGTCTTATCACGCAGTCGGCTTTAAATTCTCTGCAAGTAATACCTAATGCGGAATGGGCAACACGAAAACTTGCTATATTCTACAAATTCGTGAACTTTTATAGAGACAGATAAATTCAGTCTTATCACGCAGTCGGCTTTAAATTCTCTGCAAGTAATACCTAATGCGGAATGGCAACACGAAAACTTGCTATATTCTACAAATTCGTGAACTTTTATAGAGACAGATAAATTCAGTCTTATCACGCAGTCGGCTTTAAATTCTCTGCAAGTAATACCTAATGCGGAATGGCAACACGAAAACTTGCTATATTCTACAAATTCGTGAACTTTTATAGAGGACAGATAAATTCAGTCCTTATCACGCAGTCGGCTTTAAATTCTCTGCAAGTAATACCTAATGCGGAATGGCAACACGAAAACTTGCTATATTCTACAAATTCGTGAACTTTTATAGAGACAGATAAATTCAGTCTTATCACGCAGTCGGCCTTAAATTCTCTGCAAGTAATACCTAATGCGGAATGGCCACACGAAAACTTGCTATATTCTACAAATTCGTGAACTTTTATAGAGACAGATAAATTCAGTCTTATCACGCAGTCGGCTTAAATTCTCTGCAAGTAATACCTAATGCGGAATGGCAACACGAAAACTTGCTATATTCTACAAATTCGTGAACTTTTATAGAGACAGATAAATTCAGTCTTATCACGCAGTCGGCTTTAAATTCTCTGCAAGTAATACCTAATGCGGAATGGCAACACGAAAACTTGCTATATTCTACAAATTCGTGAACTTTTATAGAGACAGATAAATTCAGTCTTATCACGCAGTCGGCTTTAAATTCTCTGCAAGTAATACCTAATGCGGAATGGCAACACGAAAACTTGCTATATTCTACAAATTCGTGAACTTTTATAGAGACAGATAAATTCAGTCTTATCACGCAGTCGGCTTTAAATTCTCTGCAAGTAATACCTAATGCGGAATGGCAACACGAAAACTTGCTATATTCTACAAATTCGTGAACTTTTATAGAGACAGATAAATTCAGTCTTATCACGCAGTCGGCTTTAAATTCTCTGCAAGTAATACCTAATGCGGAATGGCAACACGAAAACTTGCTATATTCTACAAATTCGTGAACTTTTATAGAGACAGATAAATTCAGTCTTATCACGCAGTCGGCTTTAAATTCTCTGCAAGTAATACCTAATGCGGAATGGCAACACGAAAACTTGCTATATTCTACAAATTCGTGAACTTTTATAGAGACAGATAAATTCAGTCTTATCACGCAGTCGGCTTTAAATTCTCTGCAAGTAATACCTAATGCGGAATGGCAACACGAAAACTTGCTATATTCTACAAATTCGTGAACTTTTATAGAGACAGATAAATTCAGTCTTATCACGCAGTCGGCTTTAAATTCTCTGCAAGTAATACCTAATGCGGAATGGCAACACGAAAACTTGCTATATTCTACAAATTCGTGAACTTTTATAGAGACAGATAAATTCAGTCTTATCACGCAGTCGGCTTTAAATTCTCTGCAAGTAATACCTAATGCGGAATGGCAACACGAAAACTTGCTATATTCTACAAATTCGTGAACTTTTATAGAGACAGATAAATTCAGTCTTATCACGCAGTCGGCTTTAAATTCTCTGCAAGTAATACCTAATGCGGAATGGCAACACGAAAACTTGCTATATTCTACAAATTCGTGAACTTTTATAGAGACAGATAAATTCAGTCTTATCACGCAGTCGGCTTTAAATTCTCTGCAAGTAATACCTAATGCGGAATGGCAACACGAAAACTTGCTATATTCTACAAATTCGTGAACTTTTATAGAGACAGATAAATTCAGTCTTATCACGCAGTCGGCTTTAAATTCTCTGCAAGTAATACCTAATGCGGAATGGCAACACGAAAACTTGCTATATTCTACAAATTCGTGAACTTTTATAGAGACAGATAAATTCAGTCTTATCACGCAGTCGGCTTTAAATTCTCTGCAAGTAATACCTAATGCGGAATGGCAACACGAAAACTTGCTATATTCTACAAATTCGTGAACTTTTATAGAGACAGATAAATTCAGTCTTATCACGCAGTCGGCTTTAAATTCTCTGCAAGTAATACCTAATGCGGAATGGCAACACGAAAACTTGCTATATTCTACAAATTCGTGAACTTTTATAGAGACAGATAAATTCAGTCTTATCACGCAGTCGGCTTTAAATTCTCTGCAAGTAATACCTAATGCGGAATGGCAACACGAAAACTTGCTATATTCTACAAATTCGTGAACTTTTATAGAGACAGATAAATTCAGTCTTATCACGCAGTCGGCCTTTAAATTCTCTGCAAGTAATACCTAATGCGGAATGGCAACACGAAAACTTGCTATATTCTACAAATTCGTGAACTTTTATAGAGACAGATAAATTCAGTCTTATCACGCAGTCGGCTTTAAATTCTCTGCAAGTAATACCTAATGCGGAATGGCAACACGAAACTTGCTATATTCTACAAATTCGTGAACTTTTATAGAGACAGATAAATTCAGTCTTATCACGCAGTCGGCTTTAAATTCTCTGCAAGTAATACCTAATGCGGAATGGCAACACGAAAACTTGCTATATTCTACAAATTCGTGAACTTTTATAGAGACAGATAAATTCAGTCTTATCACGCAGTCGGCTTTAAATTCTCTGCAAGTAATACCTAATGCGGAATGGCAACACGAAAACTTGCTATATTCTACAAATTCGTGAACTTTTATAGAGACAGATTAAATTCAGTCTTATCACGCAGTCGGCTTAAATTCTCTGCAAGTAATACCTAATGCGGAATGGCAACACGAAAACTTGCTATATTCTACAAATTCGTGAACTTTTATAGAGACAGATAAATTCAGTCTTATCACGCAGTCGGCTTTAAATTCTCTGCAAGTAATACCTAATGCGGAATGGCAACACGAAAACTTGCTATATTCTACAAATTCGTGAACTTTTATAGAGACAGATAAATTCAGTCTTATCACGCAGTCGGCTTTAAATTCTCTGCAAGTAATACCTAATGCGGAATGGCAACACGAAAACTTGCTATATTCTACAAATTCGTGAACTTTTATAGAGACAGATAAATTCAGTCTTATCACGCAGTCGGCTTTAAATTCTCTGCAAGTAATACCTAATGCGGAATGGCAACACGAAAACTTGCTATATTCTACAAATTCGTGAACTTTTATAGAGACAGATAAATTCAGTCTTATCACGCAGTCGGCTTTAAATTCTCTGCAAGTAATACCTAATGCGGAATGGCAACACGAAAACTTGCTATATTCTACAAATTCGTGAACTTTTATAGAGACAGATAAATTCAGTCTTATCACGCAGTCGGCTTTAAATTCTCTGCAAGTAATACCTAATGCGGAATGGCAACACGAAAACTTGCTATATTCTACAAATTCGTGAACTTTTATAGAGACAGATAAATTCAGTCTTATCACGCAGTCGGCTTTAAATTCTCTGCAAGTAATACCTAATGCGGAATGGCAACACGAAAACTTGCTATATTCTACAAATTCGTGAACTTTTATAGAGACAGATAAATTCAGTCTTATCACGCAGTCGGCTTTAAATTCTCTGCAAGTAATACCTAATGCGGAATGGCAACACGAAAACTTGCTATATTCTACAAATTCGTGAACTTTTATAGAGACAGATAAATTCAGTCTTATCACGCAGTCGGCTTTAAATTCTCTGCAAGTAATACCTAATGCGGAATGGCAACACGAAAACTTGCTATATTCTACAAATTCGTGAACTTTTATAGAGACAGATAAATTCAGTCTTATCACGCAGTCGGCTTTAAATTCTCTGCAAGTAATACCTAATGCGGAATGGCAACACGAAAACTTGCTATATTCTACAAATTCGTGAACTTTTATAGAGACAGATAAATTCAGTCTTATCACGCAGTCGGCTTTAAATTCTCTGCAAGTAATACCTAATGCGGAATGGCAACACGAAAACTTGCTATATTCTACAAATTCGTGAACTTTTATAGAGACAGATAAATTCAGTCTTATCACGCAGTCGGCTTTAAATTCTCTGCAAGTAATACCTAATGCGGAATGGCAACACGAAAACTTGCTATATTCTACAAATTCGTGAACTTTTATAGAGACAGATAAATTCAGTCTTATCACGCAGTCGGCTTTAAATTCTCTGCAAGTAATACCTAATGCGGAATGGCAACACGAAAACTTGCTATATTCTACAAATTCGTGAACTTTTATAGAGACAGATAAATTCAGTCTTATCACGCAGTCGGCTTTAAATTCTCTGCAAGTAATACCTAATGCGGAATGGCAACACGAAAACTTGCTATATTCTACAAATTCGTGAACTTTTATAGAGACAGATAAATTCAGTCTTATCACGCAGTCGGCTTTAAATTCTCTGCAAGTAATACCTAATGCGGAATGGCAACACGAAAACTTGCTATATTCTACAAATTCGTGAACTTTTATAGAGACAGATAAATTCAGTCTTATCACGCAGTCGGCTTTAAATTCTCTGCAAGTAATACCTAATGCGGAATGGCAACACGAAAACTTGCTATATTCTACAAATTCGTGAACTTTTATAGAGACAGATAAATTCAGTCTTATCACGCAGTCGGCTTTAAATTCTCTGCAAGTAATACCTAATGCGGAATGGCAACACGAAAACTTGCTATATTCTACAAATTCGTGAACTTTTATAGAGACAGATAAATTCAGTCTTATCACGCAGTCGGCTTTAAATTCTCTGCAAGTAATACCTAATGCGGAATGGCAACACGAAAACTTGCTATATTCTACAAATTCGTGAACTTTTATAGAGACAGATAAATTCAGTCTTATCACGCAGTCGGCTTAAATTCTCTGCAAGTAATACCTAATGCGGAATGGCAACACGAAAACTTGCTATATTCTACAAATTCGTGAACTTTTATAGAGACAGATAAATTCAGTCTTATCACGCAGTCGGCTTTAAATTCTCTGCAAGTAATACCTAATGCGGAATGGCAACACGAAAACTTGCTATATTCTACAAATTCGTGAACTTTTATAGAGACAGATAAATTCAGTCTTATCACGCAGTCGGCTTTAAATTCTCTGCAAGTAATACCTAATGCGGAATGGCAACACGAAAACTTGCTATATTCTACAAATTCGTGAACTTTTATAGAGACAGATAAATTCAGTCTTATCACGCAGTCGGCTTTAAATTCTCTGCAAGTAATACCTAATGCGGAATGGCAACACGAAAACTTGCTATATTCTACAAATTCGTGAACTTTTATAGAGACAGATAAATTCAGTCTTATCACGCAGTCGGCTTTAAATTCTCTGCAAGTAATACCTAATGCGGAATGGCAACACGAAAACTTGCTATATTCTACAAATTCGTGAACTTTTATAGAGACAGATAAATTCAGTCTTATCACGCAGTCGGCTTTAAATTCTCTGCAAGTAATACCTAATGCGGAATGGCAACACGAAAACTTGCTATATTCTACAAATTCGTGAACTTTTATAGAGACAGATAATTCAGTCTTATCACGCAGTCGGCTTTAAATTCTCTGCAAGTAATACCTAATGCGAATGGCAACACGAAAACTTGCTATATTCTACAAATTCGTGAACTTTTATAGAGACAGATAAATTCAGTCTTATCACGCAGTCGGCTTTAAATTCTCTGCAAGTAATACCTAATGCGGAATGGCAACACGAAAACTTGCTATATTCTACAAATTCGTGAACTTTTATAGAGACAGATAAATTCAGTCTTATCACGCAGTCGGCTTTAAATTCTCTGCAAGTAATACCTAATGCGGAATGGCAACACGAAAACTTGCTATATTCTACAAATTCGTGAACTTTTATAGAGACAGATAAATTCAGTCTTATCACGCAGTCGGCTTTAAATTCTCTGCAAGTAATACCTAATGCGGAATGGCAACACGAAAACTTGCTATATTCTACAAATTCTGTGAACTTTTATAGAGACAGATAAATTCAGTCTTATCACGCAGTCGGCTTTAAATTCTCTGCAAGTAATACCTAATGCGAATGGCAACACGAAAACTTGCTATATTCTACAAATTCGTGAACTTTTATAGAGACAGATAAATTCAGTCTTATCACGCAGTCGGCTTTAAATTCTCTGCAAGTAATACCTAATGCGGAATGTGGCAACACGAAAACTTGCTATATTCTACAAATTCGTGAACTTTTATAGAGACAGATAAATTCAGTCTTATCACGCAGTCGGCTTTAAATTCTCTGCAAGTAATACCTAATGCGGAATGGCAACACGAAAACTTGCTATATTCTACAAATTCGTGAACTTTTATAGAGACAGATAAATTCAGTCTTATCACGCAGTCGGCTTTAAATTCTCTGCAAGTAATACCTAATGCGGAATGGCAACACGAAAACTTGCTATATTCTACAAATTCGTGAACTTTTATAGAGACAGATAAATTCAGTCTTATCACGCAGTCGGCTTTAAATTCTCTGCAAGTAATACCTAATGCGGAATGGCAACACGAAAACTTGCTATATTCTACAAATTCGTGAACTTTTATAGAGACAGATAAATTCAGTCTTATCACGCAGTCGGCTTTAAATTCTCTGCAAGTAATACCTAATGCGGAATGGCAACACGAAAACTTGCTATATTCTACAAATTCGTGAACTTTTATAGAGACAGATAAATTCAGTCTTATCACGCAGTCGGCTTTAAATTCTCTGCAAGTAATACCTAATGCGGAATGGCAACACGAAAACTTGCTATATTCTACAAATTCGTGAACTTTTATAGAGACAGATAAATTCAGTCTTATCACGCAGTCGGCTTTAAATTCTCTGCAAGTAATACCTAATGCGGAATGGCAACACGAAAACTTGCTATATTCTACAAATTCGTGAACTTTTATAGAGACAGATAAATTCAGTCTTATCACGCAGTCGGCTTTAAATTCTCTGCAAGTAATACCTAATGCGGAATGGCAACACGAAAACTTGCTATATTCTACAAATTCGTGAACTTTTATAGAGACAGATAAATTCAGTCTTATCACGCAGTCGGCTTTAAATTCTCTGCAAGTAATACCTAATGCGGAATGGCAACACGAAAACTTGCTATATTCTACAAATTCGTGAACTTTTATAGAGACAGATAAATTCAGTCTTATCACGCAGTCGGCTTTAAATTCTCTGCAAGTAATACCTAATGCGGAATGGCAACACGAAAACTTGCTATATTCTACAAATTCGTGAACTTTTATAGAGACAGATAAATTCAGTCTTATCACGCAGTCGGCTTTAAATTCTCTGCAAGTAATACCTAATGCGGAATGGCAACACGAAAACTTGCTATATTCTACAAATTCGTGAACTTTTATAGAGACAGATAAATTCAGTCTTATCACGCAGTCGGCTTTAAATTCTCTGCAAGTAATACCTAATGCGGAATGGCAACACGAAAACTTGCTATATTCTACAAATTCGTGAACTTTTATAGAGACAGATAAATTCAGTCTTATCACGCAGTCGGCTTTAAATTCTCTGCAAGTAATACCTAATGCGGAATGGCAACACGAAAACTTGCTATATTCTACAAATTCGTGAACTTTTATAGAGACAGATAAATTCAGTCTTATCACGCAGTCGGCTTTAAATTCTCTGCAAGTAATACCTAATGCGGAATGGCAACACGAAAACTTGCTATATTCTACAAATTCGTGAACTTTTATAGAGACAGATAAATTCAGTCTTATCACGCAGTCGGCTTTAAATTCTCTGCAAGTAATACCTAATGCGGAATGGCAACACGAAAACTTGCTATATTCTACAAATTCGTGAACTTTTATAGAGACAGATAAATTCAGTCTTATCACGCAGTCGGCTTTAAATTCTCTGCAAGTAATACCTAATGCGGAATGGCAACACGAAAACTTGCTATATTCTACAAATTCGTGAACTTTTATAGAGACAGATAAATTCAGTCTTATCACGCAGTCGGCTTTAAATTCTCTGCAAGTAATACCTAATGCGGAATGGCAACACGAAAACTTGCTATATTCTACAAATTCGTGAACTTTTATAGAGACAGATAAATTCAGTCTTATCACGCAGTCGGCTTTAAATTCTCTGCAAGTAATACCTAATGCGGAATGGCAACACGAAAACTTGCTATATTCTACAAATTCGTGAACTTTTATAGAGACAGATAAATTCAGTCTTATCACGCAGTCGGCTTTAAATTCTCTGCAAGTAATACCTAATGCGGAATGGCAACACGAAAACTTGCTATATTCTACAAATTCGTGAACTTTTATAGAGACAGATAAATTCAGTCTTATCACGCAGTCGGCTTTAAATTCTCTGCAAGTAATACCTAATGCGGAATGGCAACACGAAAACTTGCTATATTCTACAAATTCGTGAACTTTTATAGAGACAGATAAATTCAGTCTTATCACGCAGTCGGCTTTAAATTCTCTGCAAGTAATACCTAATGCGGAATGGCAACACGAAAACTTGCTATATTCTACAAATTCGTGAACTTTTATAGAGACAGATAAATTCAGTCTTATCACGCAGTCGGCTTTAAATTCTCTGCAAGTAATACCTAATGCGGAATGGCAACACGAAAACTTGCTATATTCTACAAATTGTGAACTTTTATAGAGACAGATAAATTCAGTCTTATCACGCAGTCGGCATTAAATTCTCTGCAAGTAATACCTAATGCGGAATGGCAACACGAAAACTTGCTATATTCTACAAATTTGTGAACTTTTATAGAGACAGATAAATTCAGTCTTATCACGCAGTCGGCATTAAATTCTCTGCAAGTAATACCTAATGCGGAATGGCAACACGAAAACTTGCTATATTCTACAAATTTCGTGAACTTTTATAGAGACAGATAAATTCAGTCTTATCACGCAGTCGGCATTAAATTCTCTGCAAGTAATACCTAATGCGGAATGGCAACACGAAAACTTGCTATATTCTACAAATTTGTGAACTTTTATAGAGACAGATAAATTCAGTCTTATCACGCAGTCGGCATTAAATTCTCTGCAAGTAATACCTAATGCGGAATGGCAACACGAAAACTTGCTATATTCTACAAATTCGTGAACTTTTATAGAGACAGATAAATTCAGTCTTATCACGCAGTCGGCATTAAATTCTCTGCAAGTAATACCTAATGCGGAATGGCAACACGAAAACTTGCTATATTCTACAAATTCGTGAACTTTTATAGAGACAGATAAATTCAGTCTTATCACGCAGTCGGCATTAAATTCTCTGCAAGTAATACCTAATGCGGAATATCAACACGAAAACTTGCTATATTCTACAAATTCGTGAACTTTTATAGAGACAGATAAATTCAGTCTTATCACGCAGTCGGCATTAAATTCTCTGCAAGTAATACCTAATGCGGAATGGCAACACGAAAACTTGCTATATTCTACAAATTCGTGAACTTTTATAGAGACAGATAAATTCAGTCTTATCACGCAGTCGGCATTAAATTCTCTGCAAGTAATACCTAATGCGGAATGGCAACACGAAAACTTGCTATATTCTACAAATTCGTGAACTTTTATAGAGACAGATAAATTCAGTCTTATCACGCAGTCGGCATTAAATTCTCTGCAAGTAATACCTAATGCGGAATGGCAACACGAAAACTTGCTATATTCTACAAATTCGTGAACTTTTATAGAGACAGATAAATTCAGTCTTATCACGCAGTCGGCATTAAATTCTCTGCAAGTAATACCTAATGCGGAATGGCAACACGAAAACTTGCTATATTCTACAAATTCGTGAACTTTTATAGAGACAGATAAATTCAGTCTTATCACGCAGTCGGCATTAAATTCTCTGCAAGTAATACCTAATGCGGAATGGCAACACGAAAACTTGCTATATTCTACAAATTCGTGAACTTTTATAGAGACAGATAAATTCAGTCTTATCACGCAGTCGGCATTAAATTCTCTGCAAGTAATACCTAATCCGGAATGGCAACACGAAAACTTGCTATATTCTACAAATTCGTGAACTTTTATAGAGACAGATAAATTCAGTCTTATCACGCAGTCGGCATTAAATTCTCTGCAAGTAATACCTAATGCGGAATGGCAACACGAAAACTTGCTATATTCTACAAATTTGTGAACTTTTATAGAGACAGATAAATTCAGTCTTATCACGCAGTCGGCATTAAATTCTCTGCAAGTAATACCTAATGCGGAATGGCAACACGAAAACTTGCTATATTCTACAAATTCGTGAACTTTTATAGAGACAGATAAATTCAGTCTTATCACGCAGTCGGCATTAAATTCTCTGCAAGTAATACCTAATGCGGAATGGCAACACGAAAACTTGCTATATTCTACAAATTTGTGAACTTTTATAGAGACAGATAAATTCAGTCTTATCACGCAGTCGGCATTAAATTCTCTGCAAGTAATACCTAATGCGGAATGGCAACACGAAAACTTGCTATATTCTACAAATTCGTGAACTTTTATAGAGACAGATAAATTCAGTCTTATCACGCAGTCGGCTTTAAATTCTCTGCAAGTATACCTAATGCGGAATGGCAACACGAAAACTTGCTATATTCTACAAATTCGTGAACTTTTATAGAGACAGATAAATTCAGTCTTATCACGCAGTCGGCTTTAAATTCTCTGCAAGTAATACCTAATGCGGAATGGCAACACGAAAACTTGCTATATTCTACAAATTCGTGAACTTTTATAGAGACAGATAAATTCAGTCTTATCACGCAGTCGGCTTTAAATTCTCTGCAAGTAATACCTAATGCGGAATGGCAACACGAAAACTTGCTATATTCTACAAATTCGTGAACTTTTATAGAGACAGATAAATTCAGTCTTATCACGCAGTCGGCTTTAAATTCTCTGCAAGTAATACCTAATGCGGAATGGCAACACGAAAACTTGCTATATTCTACAAATTTGTGAACTTTTATAGAGACAGATAAATTCAGTCTTATCACGCAGTCGGCTTTAAATTCTCTGCAAGTAATACCTAATGCGGAATGGCAACACGAAAACTTGCTATATTCTACAAATTCGTGAACTTTTATAGAGACAGATAAATTCAGTCTTATCACGCAGTCGGCTTTAAATTCTCTGCAAGTAATACCTAATGCGGAATGGCAACACGAAAACTTGCTATATTCTACAAATTCGTGAACTTTTATAGAGACAGATAAATTCAGTCTTATCACGCAGTCGGCTTTAAATTCTCTGCAAGTAATACCTAATGCGGAATGGCAACACGAAAACTTGCTATATTCTACAAATTTGTGAACTTTTATAGAGACAGATAAATTCAGTCTTATCACGCAGTCGGCTTTAAATTCTCTGCAAGTAATACCTAATGCGGAATGGCAACACGAAAACTTGCTATATTCTACAAATTCGTGAACTTTTATAGAGACAGATAAATTCAGTCTTATCACGCAGTCGGCTTTAAATTCTCTGCAAGTAATACCTAATGCGGAATGGCAACACGAAAACTTGCTATATTCTACAAATTCGTGAACTTTTATAGAGACAGATAAATTCAGTCTTATCACGCAGTCGGCTTTAAATTCTCTGCAAGTAATACCTAATGCGGAATGGCAACACGAAAACTTGCTATATTCTACAAATTCGTGAACTTTTATAGAGACAGATAAATTCAGTCTTATCACGCAGTCGGCTTTAAATTCTCTGCAAGTAATACCTAATGCGGAATGGCAACACGAAAACTTGCTATATTCTACAAATTCGTGAACTTTTATAGAGACAGATAAATTCAGTCTTATCACGCAGTCGGCTTTAAATTCTCTGCAAGTAATACCTAATGCGGAATGGCAACACGAAAACTTGCTATATTCTACAAATTCGTGAACTTTTATAGAGACAGATAAATTCAGTCTTATCACGCAGTCGGCTTTAAATTCTCTGCAAGTAATACCTAATGCGGAATGGCAACACGAAAACTTGCTATATTCTACAAATTCGTGAACTTTTATAGAGACAGATAAATTCAGTCTTATCACGCAGTCGGCTTTAAATTCTCTGCAAGTAATACCTAATGCGGAATGGCAACACGAAAACTTGCTATATTCTACAAATTTGTGAACTTTTATAGAGACAGATAAATTCAGTCTTATCACGCAGTCGGCTTTAAATTCTCTGCAAGTAATACCTAATGCGGAATGGCAACACGAAAACTTGCTATATTCTACAAATTCGTGAACTTTTATAGAGACAGATAAATTCAGTCTTATCACGCAGTCGGCTTTAAATTCTCTGCAAGTAATACCTAATGCGGAATGGCAACACGAAAACTTGCTATATTCTACAAATTCGTGAACTTTTATAGAGACAGATAAATTCAGTCTTATCACGCAGTCGGCTTTAAATTCTCTGCAAGTAATACCTAATGCGGAATGGCAACACGAAAACTTGCTATATTCTACAAATTTGTGAACTTTTATAGAGACAGATAAATTCAGTCTTATCACGCAGTCGGCTTTAAATTCTCTGCAAGTAATACCTAATGCGGAATGGCAACACGAAAACTTGCTATATTCTACAAATTCGTGAACTTTTATAGAGACAGATAAATTCAGTCTTATCACGCAGTCGGCTTTAAATTCTCTGCAAGTAATACCTAATGCGGAATGGCAACACGAAAACTTGCTATATTCTACAAATTCGTGAACTTTTATAGAGACAGATAAATTCAGTCTTATCACGCAGTCGGCTTTAAATTCTCTGCAAGTAATACCTAATGCGGAATGGCAACACGAAAACTTGCTATATTCTACAAATTCGTGAACTTTTATAGAGACAGATAAATTCAGTCTTATCACGCAGTCGGCTTTAAATTCTCTGCAAGTAATACCTAATGCGGAATGGCAACACGAAAACTTGCTATATTCTACAAATTTGTGAACTTTTATAGAGACAGATAAATTCAGTCTTATCACGCAGTCGGCATTAAATTCTCTGCAAGTAATACCTAATGCGGAATGGCAACACGAAAACTTGCTATATTCTACAAATTCGTGAACTTTTATAGAGACAGATAAATTCAGTCTTATCACGCAGTCGGCATTAAATTCTCTGCAAGTAATACCTAATGCGGAATGGCAACACGAAAACTTGCTATATTCTACAAATTTGTGAACTTTTATAGAGACAGATAAATTCAGTCTTATCACGCAGTCGGCATTAAATTCTCTGCAAGTAATACCTAATGCGGAATGGCAACACGAAAACTTGCTATATTCTACAAATTCGTGAACTTTTATAGAGACAGATAAATTCAGTCTTATCACGCAGTCGGCTTTAAATTCTCTGCAAGTAATACCTAATGCGGAATGGCAACACGAAAACTTGCTATATTCTACAAATTTGTGAACTTTTATAGAGACAGATAAATTCAGTCTTATCACGCAGTCGGCATTAAATTCTCTGCAAGTAATACCTAATGCGGAATGGCAACACGAAAACTTGCTATATTCTACAAATTCGTGAACTTTTATAGAGACAGATAAATTCAGTCTTATCACGCAGTCGGCATTAAATTCTCTGCAAGTAATACCTAATGCGGAATGGCAACACGAAAACTTGCTATATTCTACAAATTCGTGAACTTTTATAGAGACAGATAAATTCAGTCTTATCACGCAGTCGGCATTAAATTCTCTGCAAGTAATACCTAATGCGGAATGGCAACACGAAAACTTGCTATATTCTACAAATTCGTGAACTTTTATAGAGACAGATAAATTCAGTCTTATCACGCAGTCGGCATTAAATTCTCTGCAAGTAATACCTAATGCGGAATGGCAACACGAAAACTTGCTATATTCTACAAATTCGTGAACTTTTATAGAGACAGATAAATTCAGTCTTATCACGCAGTCGGCATTAAATTCTCTGCAAGTAATACCTAATGCGGAATGGCAACACGAAAACTTGCTATATTCTACAAATTCGTGAACTTTTATAGAGACAGATAAATTCAGTCTTATCACGCAGTCGGCATTAAATTCTCTGCAAGTAATACCTAATGCGGAATGGCAACACGAAAACTTGCTATATTCTACAAATTCGTGAACTTTTATAGAGACAGATAAATTCAGTCTTATCACGCAGTCGGCATTAAATTCTCTGCAAGTAATACCTAATGCGGAATGGCAACACGAAAACTTGCTATATTCTACAAATTTGTGAACTTTTATAGAGACAGATAAATTCAGTCTTATCACGCAGTCGGCATTAAATTCTCTGCAAGTAATACCTAATGCGGAATGGCAACACGAAAACTTGCTATATTCTACAAATTCGTGAACTTTTATAGAGACAGATAAATTCAGTCTTATCACGCAGTCGGCATTAAATTCTCTGCAAGTAATACCTAATGCGGAATGGCAACACGAAAACTTGCTATATTCTACAAATTTGTGAACTTTTATAGAGACAGATAAATTCAGTCTTATCACGCAGTCGGCATTAAATTCTCTGCAAGTAATACCTAATGCGGAATGGCAACACGAAAACTTGCTATATTCTACAAATTTGTGAACTTTTATAGAGACAGATAAATTCAGTCTTATCACGCAGTCGGCATTAAATTCTCTGCAAGTAATACCTAATGCGGAATGGCAACACGAAAACTTGCTATATTCTACAAATTTGTGAACTTTTATAGAGACAGATAAATTCAGTCTTATCACGCAGTCGGCATTAAATTCTCTGCAAGTAATACCTAATGCGGAATGGCAACACGAAAACTTGCTATATTCTACAAATTTGTGAACTTTTATAGAGACAGATAAATTCAGTCTTATCACGCAGTCGGCATTAAATTCTCTGCAAGTAATACCTAATGCGGAATGGCAACACGAAAACTTGCTATATTCTACAAATTTGTGAACTTTTATAGAGACAGATAAATTCAGTCTTATCACGCAGTCGGCATTAAATTCTCTGCAAGTAATACCTAATGCGGAATGGCAACACGAAAACTTGCTATATTCTACAAATTCGTGAACTTTTATAGAGACAGATAAATTCAGTCTTATCACGCAGTCGGCATTAAATTTCACAAAAAGTGAGGCCATACTGCACAATATATCTGTGGACTATGACCAAAACCAAGCGGTAATGGTTACAGAACCCGCCTAAATGGGACGTTCCCCAAACTAGGATAACTTTAGCATCTATGTCGGAATCTGCAATGGGACTATCCTATGTTTTGGAACGCCTCTCTTTGGTGGTTTCTGTTAGTATTTATAACTTAAAAAGTTACTGCAATTTAAGAGTAACTTTATTTAAGTTATAAAATTAATAACATTTTAAGTTAATTAATCAAACTTCCAATATTTCAAATTTTTCCAATTTTAATTTTTGCCGCATATGCAGCCATAAGTCAAACACAATGTTATTCAATACTTATATTTGTAGAAATAATTTGTTGATATCATCCCTGGAATTTTTTTCTCCCGAGTTCTGCGTTTTATACATTCGTAGCATCTTTCAGGGTTACGAAGCCTAACTTTTTTATTTAATGAATTGGTTTAAATAATTAGTTCCAAATATGTATTAATATATTAAACCCGTTTTCACACTTACATATGTTTAGGCAAATTATTTTTCTTTCAATTTAAAAAAGGAAATACATCATCATAAAGTAAAACAAGCAAAAATAAAAAGCATTAAGTTTTTTCGCCCTCATCAATTTCATATATAATATTCTCCCGAAAAAAAATCACAGTATGAAAGGACAAATTGTATAGATTTTATAGATTTTAATATGAATAACATGTATGGTTGGGGAGTCTCTGGCAGACTTCCGGGCGTTACGAAAAATATAAACACTTTGGGCGCTTATATCTCCAAACCTAACAGATAATAATATCACCAACTTTTACTTGTTTTGTTGGAAATTTAGTACCTTTTATGTATATATAGAGAGAGATAATTTCAATATTTTAGTATATTGGCATTTTTTTTCCAAAAACTAAAAAGTTTTTGTCGGAGAGAATTTTAGTCTTCTTGCTTTCACTCGAACTATTTTCTAAATTATGAATGATAAACCATAAGCGATAAGAATGTTTAGTAGGAAATCCAAGTTCTAACTTAGTAATGGGTTTTTATATATCTAATGCAATTTTCGAGGAATCGTCTTATCAAGTTTAAAAAGATTGAAATTTTCCTGTTTTTAACACTTTACAACAAAGTTGAAAAGTGTTTATGACTTTGTTCATTCTGTCTGTCTGTCTGTCTGTCCGTTAGCACGATAACTGCCGTACAAATGACTTAATCAAAATGAAATTTTAGTATGTTGTTCAGACGGTCTGTAGAACCTATGGGAATATAAATGAATAATATCACCCAATTAGTTTTGGATTGAACCCGGGTCGAAAAAATGAAATACATTGAGCCCTATGGGACCCAATTTTTCAAACATTTTTTAAGCGGATTTAAAATTCACAAATTGCTTCGAAAATTTTAGGTAATATTCAAATTGTTCCATAAAATATATAAAAAAAAATTCAGCGAAACATATTCAGTAGTTTTTTAAATAAAAATTAAAATAATAATTACACCACTTATATGAAACGATCACGTGACCATGATATGAAACGATCACATGACCCACTTCAAAATGATATATGGCATCCATCTTGCTTCAAAATCGTGATTTTTTTAAGTTCTTTTTAATTCATATTGAGTGTTGTATCCGTCCTAAAACTACTTTATTTTTGCTTAAATTCTGTGCATCTACATACTGAAACAACGCAATGACAATATATTTGAGTTTAAATGCTCATTTAAATTTGATTATTTCTACAACTAAGCCTATTTTTTACCTATGTAAAATGCAAACAGCAAAATATATAGAATGAGTTGTATTAGAATTCCTGTATTTTTTTAACACAAAATAATTTAGTCCATGGAGTCTGCATGGCTGATATGAATGAAATATTAATTGATTTCATAAAGAGAAGGACGATTTTTTTCGATGAAGTTTCAAGCATAGAGTTTAATTTTTTGTAGCTCCATGGTCTTAAACAAAATGTTTAAATAAGATAAATTATTATAGTATTGTGATGAATGAAATGAATGGGAGAAAGTTATGAATGAAATCCTGTTTTATAGAGAGATCCAGGCGTGTTATTTTTTCTATGACGTCATTTGAATGAATTTCAGTTGTTTTCGATGAAGTTTTCAAATATAATAAATTATCGTAGTATTATGATAATTCTAAAACTATTACCGAGGAATGTATAACATTTTAGAGATGTTTAAACCAGACAATTTATATTTCAATGCCGTCATTTGAATGAAGTTCATTTTTTTCGATGAAGGTTTAAGTTTTCAAATATAATAAATTAATGCAGTATTGTGATAAGTTTCAAAATATTACCGAGGAATGTATTGCATTTTAGACTTGTTTAAATAAAATTGCATTGAAGTTGGAAAGTGTTTCATAATCAATGCTTTAAGCATGATTGATCTTTCTTGTTTAAGTTTATAAATGCTTATTTCTCGAAAACGAAAAGTGGTAGCTATGAAGAATATTCGGTAATTTGTAGCCCTTTGAAAACCATATAGTAGTGTACAATTGGATTTTGGATAGGTTCTTAATTTTTGAACTATAGTAGCAACAATTTCGATATTTTAATATTTTGTAAATGTGGTCCTAATTTCTATATTTTAATAATTTAAAAAATTTGAAAAAGTGGTTCTAATTTCGATGTCTTAATATTTTGAACCATTTCGAAAAAATGACTCTAATTTTGCTATTTAATTATTTAAAATTATTTTAGCATTGTCAAAAAAGATATAATATCTACATAGAAAAATGTTATTCAGGCGAAATCATTTCGACTCGGGCCGTGCCGAAATTTTATAACGCTGTTTCGGGCCGGGCTCGAACTTTGCTTTTAAAAAAGGCCGAACATATTTTGAAAATTTTTCTGGGGCCGAATATATTTATTTCGCCAGGCCGAACATATTTAATTTTAAAATTTTTTCAAATGAATTTTAATTGAATACATGAAATAATTGCCTTTATTTCACCTATATATTGATAAATGTTTAAAAACAAATTACCTCAATTCTTCGTAGAAAAATTTCACTCTTTCCCGGCCAGGGCGCGGTAGCCCATTGGTTAGCGCGCTGGAGTTGCACACGGTAGGCCCGGGTTCGATTCCAGCCACTGCCAAAATTGCCGCCGTGTTCATGCGGAGTACGATCACGTTAAACATGTGGGTCCGAAAGTCCTTCCGAGAGGTTGGTGGTAGGGGAAGGAGGGTACGGTCCCTGTGGATGCCTCCCCCACTGGGTTCCGGTCTAAATTGGGTGGCACTTCCCGACCGTCCAAACAGTTACCTTATACCTTTCTGGTAGGTCGGACGGTCTGGGTTTCAACAACAACAACTCTTTTCCGGCCTTCCAAATAGTTGCTCAAGTCCTCAGGATGAGTCGGACGGTCTGGGTCTTCAACACATTCATGTTTTTAACATATATGAATATAAATTATTTCGGGCCGGATCAAGCCGAGACTCAATGGTCTTTGGGCAGGGTTTAAGCACTGGTACAGTCGTGCCAGACAGGGAAAAAATCTAAATTTTCAGCCCGTTCTGACCCGTATTGGAACCACTGCTGATCTTTTTGTATAGTTTAGTGTTTCATTCATAATTTGTGATTTTATTTTATCGCAGAAAATTTATTTAAATGACGTATGAATTGTTAAATGATACCTTTAAAAGCACAAAAATTTTATAACAAAATTTAAAAAAGGAATAAAAATAAATAATAATCATTATGAGAAACGTATATAAACAATTCTTATGCATGCCTTTAAATAATTTATAAATACTACCTTACTTTACGCGGTCCCAACCCAGCTCTGCGAAAAATTGAAGCAATCTAGGCTGAATGAAGATTCCATGCTTTTCAGAATTCTACAGAAAATACATTCACATTTTCTGAGCGTCATAAATTACTTGCCCAATTAAAGACACTTTTAAGGGAATGCATACTGGGTTTGCTTTCCAAATCCCTAGACAATATGTTTTAGTATTTTTCTCCTGCTGTTTTGCCGATTGCATAGCGAAGAAAATAGATTTTTTCCAAAGAACTCTTACCAAACCTAATTGCTCTTGCATGGTTTTGTCCCCACATATGGGTACTACAAATGATCTGCACCCTCCGGGTGCAAGGTCTGCTTCTCCGAATTTCCTTAAGTAAAAGGCCGAAAAAGATTGGGGACGTCCTGCCCTCGTTGTCATCGCCCTTCCAGGTGGTTCAAATTTATTTAAATGAGATTTATGACACCGCAAAGAAACCATTTGCCCGACGTTCATCAGATGGCTTTACTTCAACATGGACTTCAAGGATTTTGTTTCACAAGAGAATCGGTGATTTTGTAGTGAACATTTAGAAAATTAAAGTAAAATATAAGTTTCTGAAGTGAAATTTATGGTGAACAAAACTTACACTTATTCCGATTTCTTTTCCGAGTGATTGCCAAATTTTCCGACTTTTTTGAGTCAGGGGGGGTGTGACACCCCCCCGGTACTTACGTCCCTGGCAACAACGCAACTTTAACAAGTGCACAAGGCCAGTTGAAAGATGTGAATCTCAATGTACGCCAAGCTCATGCTATACTAAATATAGAAAGTATATCTTATGATAAAATTTTCGACATTGCGGTTAGTTTCGATGTCTCTTGGCACACTCTTCAAATTATGGTGTTGCCTGTGTAATTGATGTACTGACAGGTTTTATAATTGACTATGACGTTGTTTCCAAAAATTGTTATGCATGTAGGGCGGCTGCTCATTTAGGCAAAAATACAGCTGAGTATGTATTTTGGTATGAAGGACATTCGCCACTTTGCGAACAAAATTATTCTGGTGCATCGGGTGGAATGGAAGTTGAGATGGGAAAGCGTTTGTGGAATCGATCAACTGATATTGGGTTCCGCTAGGTTGAATTTGTTGGTGATGTTGATTCAAGGACATTTGAAACCTTGCAGAAGTTGAAAGTGTATGGCCATGTTGTTTCTCTTGCCAAGGAAGAATGTGTGAATCATGTTGGAAAACGCATGGGAACCGCTTTGCGTAACCTTGTTGCCACAGAAAAGAAACATGGAGTAACTAACTCTTGGTGGTAGGAAACACGGAAATCTCAGAGATAACAATTAAAAAATAACTCGTCGCTATCAAAATGCCATCATAAGAAATAAAACAAATGTACCAGCCATGAAAAAGGATATTTATGCTATTCTGAATCATTCTCCACCGAGAGACATCCAAAACGCAAGACATGCCCACATCATAAGGAATCCTAGTGTTTCTACAATCGAGCATTAGCACAGTTATTAACACCAGTTTCTCACTCTACCGTCATACACAGTCCTTTGACATCTCATGTAGTATGCAAAATGATGTCCATTTTTCAAAGACTTGCTTCAGACTCATTATTAGAAAGTGCAGCAAGGGTGAAACTTAAAACAGAAATTAGTCTCTTCATAGTCTGGTTTGGAAAAGATGACCCAAATCAATAAATGGTTCAAGATAGAGAGTTGAAATTGCAGTTGCCAGAGGTATAATGGATTTCAACAAGGGTCTTTCCTTTTCTGTAACTCAAATAATGAAGGATGCTCTCATGTCACCTGGAAGGTCATATGTCCTTACTAAATGAAAAGATATAAGACGCTATAAAACAGCTTTGAACAAATCAACTTTGTTGTTCAAAACTTATCGCAGAAAAGTGAACTTGGCAAAAATAAAACTGAACCAGAATTCTGGTTACTTGGTTGGTGGACATTGAAATGTGTTAGTTAGCAATATTGCTTTTACATACATTTATAGATTTTAATATAATGTATTATCTTTGAATTTGCGTGTACAACAGCTATTTGTAATATATTATGGTCCAACAGCAGCAATTTTCATATTTTTCACTGTATATAAAAATTTTGATGAAATTTTTTATCTTTTTTTTTCAATTTTTAAAATTCATTTTTTGTACATATATTAACATTTTGTTAAAATGTAAACTTCGAATAAATTTCTTGAGTGTAAAATATTACTGAAAATTTTTTTCAGATGAATATCTTCATAAACAGCTATTTTGCATAATTTTTAAACTTTAATGCCTTTTTTTCTCAAAGACTTGATTTTCGACATTTTTATAATATTAAATTGATATAAGTCAAATTCTACTGCATGAATATGAATGAAATTTGGAACAATTGTTATATATATACTTTTCTTTAATTTGACTTCAGCAATTGCTGAAATATGTGTTTGTTTTTTTATTATGATTTTCGAAAACAATATTTGTGGTGTAAAATCACGTTTTTTTACATTATATTTTATTATATTTTTTCTGATTCATATTTACAAAAACTGTGAAGACAATTTATTTTTTACATATTTTTATGTTAAAAAATGTTTAAATTAAAATTTTAGAAAAATTATTTTTCTACGTATATCAAAAAGAAAACTTGTCAAATTTTTGAAAAATATTTTTTTTTAATTTTAAAAATTTTGAATATCACATTTTGTTTACTATACTTAAAATCTATCTAAATACAAAAAATTACAACTATAACTTTAAAATTGCAGATTTCAGCAATTTGGGTACCATACCCCCTTGTCTTTCTAAAATCACATGTACCAGATTTGTGCAGAGATAGTAGAAGCTGTTTATTCGGTCGCTTTGGTCCTCGGCAGCTGAAAATGTTCCCTGAATGCTTTATAGCAGAGGTCCGCAACTAAACTACATTCATGAACTACTTAAAAAGCTTGTTGATTGATTACCAAAGATCTACCTCGATATACGAGTATAATGCGATCGTATACTGTAATCTAAATCATCCCCATACTGCAATCTAAATCATCCCCATACTGCAATCTAAATCATCCCAATGTATGCTGATGTCACAATACCATTTCTCGAAGACGATACTCCATTGGTAATGGGCAATGTTACATTCTCAATCGCTTGGTCTGAGTTATAACAAGTTTATGACCTTTACAGTCTTATACAATTTTACGTTCTGTTCAATTCCCTTACTTTATGGCCTTTTATTCCTAATAAAATATTTTCTTTTTTACTTTTCTTATATACATAATGTATAAGGAAAGTATTGTGAAAGTATTGGGTCGAAAATTCGAACTCGAGTTTTCGACGGGAGAGCACGTTTCAAGCATCCCTGATCACGAATCAAATATTTTTGAGGTGATGTTTGTGTGTGTGTGTCAGTGAGTCTATGGAGACGATATCTCACGAACGAATAAAGCGATTCGAATGAAATTTGGTACAAATATCACAATCCGTGAATACTGGAAGCCCATTGTTTTTAAACGTAATCGAATATTCAGAACCCCCTTAAATTGTTGAGTGGAATTTTGAAAAAATCATCAAAAAATCAAAACCTTTAATAAAGTTACGCAAATAGACATTTCTAATGTAATTTTTCCTTAGAAAACGATTGACATAAACTTTAGAACGCTAGCATGAACCGTTTTCGAGATATTGCACATATTTTAAATAAATTTATCAAAAAATCCCATAAATTAAAAAAAAAACATATTAACTGTTGAGAAACATGTTCACTTTTTATATGTAATATCATGCGATAAATTGAGTGACATCATTTTCGTGGATCTAGCTCGTTCCATTCATGAGAAAAGATACTTTGAGTAATACTTTTGTATTTGAACGCCAATAGTCATTTATCTGCTATAAGAATAACTTATTTCTCCGTCCATAACGCTTGGCGAGATTTTGGCGTCGAATTTGGCGGAATGTCGCCAACTTGGCGACTTTTAAAAATGTTGCCAAATTAACAAAAATCTCGCCAAATGGATAAAAATGACACTAAATCAGTGAAAATGACGACTTATTGACGAAAATTCAATTTCTTGGAAAGAATATAAATAGCTACTACTCGTATAAGAAAAACCTATTTTTTTATTGTAAAAATAGTACATTCATTGCATTATATAAGGAAAGTCATGTGTTGCCCACGTCAGATTTTTTTTTTTTTTTTTTTTTGAGCTATGATGCCTTTATGGATCTTTACTCTCGGAGCCTTTTTGTTCCGCGATACAGAAGCCACTATGTCCTACGTAAAGCTGGCTAGTTCTTTTCTTATTATGACTCTACCCGTTGGCAGTGGAGTGCACATCCAGCAGTGTTCTCCATGATTGTCTAAGATATCCCAGAAGATCATTAGGCCTTTCACACTCATCTGTGTTTTGTCGGGAGGATGTGCGTAGCTCTCTATGCCAACAGGTCTTTAGTCTTATGACGTGGCAGGTATTGCTGGCTGGAACTGCCATTGGTTGGAGCGGCTATTGCTTTGGAGCGTTGATGGCTGGGCTTCTCAGGTGGAACAGCTCCCAAATAATAGCCGTTTCAAGATAAACAGCTTTCCAAAATTCAGCTGTGCCTTTTGTCTTACTACTGCTATCATTGCCACAGCCGGATGCTGACTTGTCATCGGTGCCTGTTTATGCCCAATTAATGCTGACAGGACTTCTTATGCGGACTCTTTTTATATTGACCAGAGTTCACAGGAAAATAAAGACAACTTGCGATAGAATCGAAGAGAGAAAAATAGAAATACGGGAGATTAATACAGAGAATAAAACGTATATAGCTTTTGCGACCAACCCACCAACTGTAGATGACACAAGTAATCTTGGATTTGAAAGGTTGAAAGTGGACATTGTGCATTTTAAGCCCGATCAACGCTAAAATATTGAAGTCAAACGATTGTACACATTCTTTTAAACCTCTTACCAATGTTCTTTTATACTGTTGCACAAATCTTTCCGGGCATTAACTTGGCAAACCGATTTGAAGTTGATTTTATGTACTTTTCAAAACGTGTTTGTTACATATTTTGCTGTGTGTGTACAGTTAATCAACTGTTGTCATATTACAGACAGAGATTCAAATATATTTGCTAGTTCATATTATCAGGATGGAATGGCCGTTAGTACTCCTGGTACAGAACAAAAGAAGTATATAGACCAAGTAAAACTGCTCAGTAATTAATTAATATGAATACTTCATCAAGGAATAATTCATCTTGGTCTATTACTTAAATTAATGGTCAAGTGGTTAGAATTTTATAAGTGAGTCTTATACTCCAAATTATCTGAAAAATAAAGTATAATTATAATTAATTCATTCCAAAATATTAGAGGCAATCAAGAGGCAGATGTGGATCCAAATTATTATTTATTGATAATAGATATAATTATGTATATGCACGAAATAGTCTATACTTCTATATCACATATAATCGAAATCATAAAATTTATATTCCTTTACATGACCGTTATGGGTTAAGCATGTAAAAATCCTTGCACATGTTTCTTTAGTATGTGTGTGTGTGTGTGTGGAGGGGGGGGGGGAATTAGATGCTTACTAGTAACTATTCTCGTGAAGTTCCAGCTGGGGATGTTAACTTAGCGTGAGAAAAGAATTTGGAAACTGGCTCTTTGAACATTGCAACTACCTTAAGATGTATTAAAAAGGGTGAAATGGGAATATCAAATTTTGAGTAAAAGATTAAATTCACAATTAAAATTTAATCAAAAAAGGTTAAAAGATTTTAAAATCAATGTGCATTAGTTAAAATTACATAAAATGTCATATTCACTATGACCCATGTGTTCTTTGAATTTTTGTAACTAAATTATTGTCTTCCTTTCATAAATGAAGTAGTGTCTTCAAATGTTATTCATGCGCAGCATTGTCTGTACAACGTCGATCCATGTTGTTGTTATTGAGACCCAGACCGTCCGACCTACCAGAAAGGTGTAAGGTAACTGTTTGGACGGCCGGGAAGTGCCACCCAATTTAGACCGGAACCCAGTGGGGGAGGCATCCACAGGGACCGTACCCTCCTTCCCCTACCACCAACCTCTCGGAAGGACTTACGGACCCACATGTTTAACGTGATCGTACTCCGCGTGAACACGGCGGCAGTTTTTGGCAGTGGCTGGAATCGAACCCAGGCCTACCGAGTGCAACTCCAGCGCGCTAACCAATGGGCTACCGCGCCCCTAACGTCGATCCATGTGGACTTTTTTTTTTTAAAGATATTTTGTTGAAGTCTTATTATAGGCAAATAATTATATTTATAAGTATGATATGCGGTGAGCTAGGCAGGTGATCTAGCCCAAAGTATCTAATGTATGTACCAGCAAAAATACATGTATTGGCAAAAAGTATCTAATGTATGTACAAGCAAGATTATACTGCAATAGTGGGAAAATGGGAACGAGGAAAGGAAAGAAAGAAAATTTCCATAAAATTCGAGACGCAGGGTCAGAGCAATTTTACAAAATAGCGAAAATATTTTTCATGCAGCTGCTGGGAAATTATACCAACAAGCGAGCTTTTAGACAAAAAAAAAAAAAAAAAAAAAAAAAAAAAAAAAACTTACAGTATAGGAAGACCAAAGGTTCAAAAAGTTGTATGAATCATCATACTTCGTAAAGAGCGTTCAATTATGGCTGTAAAAAGGATGTATTTTATTGCGGATGCAGTTGAAATTTAAGAAGTATATTCGTGGAATGGAGTGAGAGAGAAATGCTCTAGAATTAATTGGGTTTAGTGAAGGCTCGTGAGAATAAGAATTTTGAATGAAGGTTATTTTGCAAGCGATTATTCTCAAAAATATTGGTCGAGTTGCTCGAAAAGTTTGAATTCCAGCTTGACTGGATAACTTGTATTATTTAGTTTTCTTTATTTTCTTTATTGTTATTCTGTTTTATTGTTATACTTGCAGAGTCCACTTCGACGATAAGAGTTTTCAATTTAATTCCAATAGCTCATCGGTACAGCCTCGGCTGGCCAGTTCGGAAATTCTGTTCTGAGGTATTGTTATTTTTGTATTTTACCCGGCTGGCCGTTGTAACTCAGCCGTTGTAACTTACACCCTTTGAGTAAGTTGGTCGGCTTTTAAAAAACGTTTGTATAGTGGCGGTTAGAGTTTATGTATCATACATACTAATTGCGTATGGTATTGAGTATGTCTGCCTGGAAATGACTCTAAATTTGAGTATATTCAAACGTATCACATATTTACCATACCAGTATTTACCATCACACGTTCAAGGAGATTTTGATAATCTGAATTGGAACCTTATTCCTTTAACTTTTGATGCATCGAATATTCCGTCATCGATATCGAAACACTATTTATTCTTATTTAGACAATAGAATTATTAGGAACATTTGAGCAATGTATATAAGCAAAGATAACACAATTACGCAGCATATAGATGTTTCGAGGACACGCTGGATCGCCTTCGTCAGTGCAAGAGAACCAACAAACCCAGTGGCGTATTTTGAAATTCAATACGATGCGGGGGGGGGGGGGGTATTCAGTTTTAAATTAAGTTTATATCAATCTCAAGGGGACAAAGTTAGAGGTCTACACGAGCTCTGGCCACGTTTTATTGAATTCGTATCGGGTCGGGGTACCCCTGGTCAAAATAAATAAAATAGCTAAAAATAGATCGAAATTGAATCAGAAAAATTTGAAATTACATATGAAGCAATATTCTCAATTAACTGGTGAAATTCTCCTTGTTCCATATTAAGTAATAAAAGTTTGCTCTGTACGGAGAACGCAGATGGATAAATTAGAACAGGATGCAGAAAAATAATAATTTCAGATAAGAAATTGAAGACTTATTTATTAGACGAGATTCCGCAGTCAAAATAAAACATTGCTCTTCGCAACATTCAAGTTGTTTGAAACTACTGTAACAGAACAGAAAAAAATGTTCTGGCCTGGATGCATCAAAATAAATATATGGCGCCCATGTACCAGATGTCATCTTTTGTAAGATCATGTAATCTATAAATTTAATAGGGAAGAAATACAATTCAAATTTAATTTTTGAGGAAACACCTGTTGCAACAGGTGTAATGTTTCTGTCGGCGATTTCCCCAAACGCTGGCAGAATTTGATATTCACATGTTGCTCTTCAAACGTCATTTCCATTTTCGACTAACGCTAACGACTCCAGTTCACTGACACGCATTGTCTGGAAAAACACCTGCTTCTTCCTTTTCACATCTCGCGTCCCATATGCCTCTACGCTACGGTAAAATAGTTCCCCTCTCCTCCAGTCAGGGTTGGAGATATCAGCACAGTCTCCGAACTTTTTGATCCTACATTGTATATAATAATTGTCCTGAGGTATCTACCTCTTTTAGAATACGCCCGGTAAGAGCGCAAAAAGAATAAGGCTTGTACATTAACAATAACATTAATTTATTTACACAAATATATATATTTACAATCATTAACTTAAACAATACTTTTCCATATTTATCTAATGGCTTGAAAATTCAAAACAAATCAAAGAGTCTCACGGATTAAATTGGAACCGATGGTAACCTAGCATATAAAACTACCTGACTAACGTTAACTAGTAGGTATTACAGTGGAGAAAGAGAGAGCACAAAGAATACATATTACGAAAGGTCCCAAAATGGGTAACTCACCAACATCATTTACAGTCGCCCACCCTTTGGTTTCTCATCTCCCAGCTGGGCCGATCGTAAAAAAAAAAAAAAAAAAAAAAAAAAAAAAAAAAAAAAAAAAAAAAAACTCGTTACTCGCTCGTGTCGGAGTCAATTCTCTCCATTCATTTCTTTCAATTTTTTAATACTCTCTCTCTCTCTCTCTCTCTCCAAGATTTTAAAACACGCTTCTAAAACGCTGAACCCCCCCCCCCCCCCCTCATTGGTTTCTGGGGCGTAACCCCTTGATCTGAAAGCAACACCATTGGCTTTTTAGACCCCTCAGGCCAAACAGCCCTTTTTCAAGTCCCAGAAAAACCGATACCCCTCTCGGCCGCTAATTCAAAAGGCCCGCCAACCCTATGATCCCGTCCGACTCTGACAAAGTTGCATATTTCGGTAAAATGCGATCTCTCAAGACACACCGCACATTCTGTTTTTAAGTGTAGCTGGTATCCACATGGGCTGTTTTTCAAAATAAATTCGTTAACTCTAGATTCCCCCCCCCCCCCGAAATATTGATCATGGATTTTCTATGCGACAAAAAATAATTAGTTTGAAAATCCAGTAATAATAGAGAGAAGTTGCAACTCAAAAACCCTAACTTTAAAATATGCCTACATAATAAAAAGAAGTATTAAATAGAGAATCATCAATCAATTGGGAAAAAAATGCAAATTTCTACTCATCAAGCAATACTCAACAAATATCAATGGAATGGAATCGATGATTGAAAAACAAATAAAAATATTTATATATATAATAGTGGGCCGGGATTTTGTGACACACGGGCCCCTACTCAAGTGGTGTCCGTACATGGGAGGCCCTGACATGAATGTTCATGGAATTATCCTGGTTCATAATTAAAATATTTTATCATGTCAAATGTAACTACGTAAAATGCCAATATGAGTCTCCCTGAATTCGAGAAACTTGCGGGTGGGGTTCTTTGATATTACACAGCTCTCTGTTTCTCGTGTAATTTTTAGTTTTTCTTTCTTTGCGCTACTCCACGTTACAAAATCTGGCTGTTCTGAGAGAGATTGCGCGCCAAATGTAGCACAACGACATTAGTTCTACTCTCGCAAAACATAATAAAAAAGAACTCATGCAACACGTGATGCGGCTAACAAATTTTCAGCTGCAGAGCCACTTATCGAATCGGAGGAAGTCGGCACGGAAGGTTAAAAAGCAAAGCCTGCGCTCTGAAGCAGAAAGCTTCAATGAAAGCAAAATCAAGGCACTGATGTAAATAAGGAAGACTTCCGCCCGCGATCTTTGAAATTGAAAACTGTGTTACGTAACGGACCTGGAAAGTTGTGCATTTTTTTTTTGTGTGACAGGTATTCGAAAGATGCTGTTTGACAGCACAGTTGGTAAAATGTGCTGAAGTGTGGTGTTTTAGAACAGTGCTTTTGGACAGTTTACTGTGCAAAGTTTTATGTTACAGTTTAGTTATTTGGAACCCAGCCATTTTTTGAGAAAAACTGTGTGATTGTACTTAATTGATATTTCTCAGAAATGAGTCATATAGATGATGATATGACTTTTAAACAAAATTACTTTCATTCATTTAGACACGTGCAATGTTTATTTGCTATTTCAAAAATAACTGTAAATAGAAAGTGAAATTTTCGTCAAATTTATGTCTGCCAAATGGAATTTACATTGAAGCTATAGCACAAAAAAAAAAAAAAAAAAAGAGTGGTTTATAACTCTCACATCGTTAAATCGTTCGATTAAATTTGATTTGTTTATATTTTGATTCGGATTATAGTTCAGTCGCCTTTTTATTAATACTTTTGCACGGACGGCATAATCAGTAAGAAAGTGGCCTTCGAACTTGATACGCATCTCGCTTTTTTATATTTTGCGACTACATGTGAAACAGATAAGCTGTATTCCTGGATTCTGATAATGGCCACTCCTTTTACAGCCTGCAATTGTGCTGCAATTGTCCTGCCGCTTCACACTTCATAGATTTTCGTTGAAATGATAGAATTATTGTCTTTCATTGACAGGTAAGTGCTGGCTGCTCAGAGGTGTTTGGACCATTTGTTCTAAAGAAGTGCATTCGACGGGTTTCTTTATTTATATCATGATAAATATTCTAATACATGGATGAAACGAAACTTTGTCATTTGGAATTGAACATTACGTCTGCTTTCAATTTGATATTTTAATTTAAACGTTTTAATTTAAATTATTTAATTTAAAATTTGGAAATCATACCATGTATTTCTTAATCATTTGTACGGTTCTCAGTTTGCCGTTAGCAATATGGGCTGCCGCCGAAGTTGTCACAAACTCTCCGAAACCCAATCATCTAGTTCCTAGGATTGATTTCTTTCCCCAAGAACTTAAAAAAATCGTGGAGGAAGAATTAAAAGATGTATCATTTGGAATCTCTTGGGAAAATGCTACAGAATCCGAACTACTGGATTCCATCATAAACTTTCAGGGTGATTTTTTCGTATCTGTGACATCTGAAGATCCGTCCCTTTTGGAAATAGTCAATTCGTCCTATCCGGAATGCATTCAATCCAAAGAAGAACCGAAGAACTTTTCATTTGTTGTAAAAGGCGTCTTCTTGGGGTATACAAAAGTCACTGTCAACCTTACTGCAGCACCTAAAGGTTGCGTGTCACCAGAAGATTCAGATCAGGTTGCTCCTGCATCTAAAGTAAAAACACGTACATTTGATTTATCCGTAAGTGTCGTCAGACCCCCGTCTGTTTTGGTGGATGTTGTAACTGGTATTATGGCCGCTCTGGTAGCTTTCAATTACATTAATATGGGGGTTCAATTGGATTTACATGCCATTGGAAAGGTGCTGAAAAAACCCATAGGTCCAACAATTGGATTTGTGTGCCAATTTTTATTCATGCCTTTGGTAAGTAAAAATTAAATTTATTAAAAACATTTCAATTTTTATTTTTAAAATGTCTATTACAGAATACTCAACTATTATGTCAGTTTTTTAACATTCGATGCAGGGCCGTAGCCAGGCAAGGGCCATAGGGGACTAAGTACCCCAAGTGGTATACTCAGCCCCTTCCTGATAAAACATTGAATTTTTAGTAGTAATATGAAATTTCATCCAACATCCAAATTTTGCATACAAAATTTTTTTTGTGAGATTTTTTTTATAAATTACTTTGTTGTAAAGATTTTTTAATTTAGCTGAATTTGTGGTTATAGTACTGATGATCAATTTATTTACATATTTAATTAAAAAATATTTAAACATTAAGTCAATAGTATTTGCATACTTCTGTATTATTGCGGGGTTCACTGTTATACAGTATAGAGTCAAAATCAACTGATAAGTAGTTAAGAGTTTATATTAAGCGTTAACTTGTATTAACTTTCAGAAGTTTTCTTCAATTAATTAAGAGGTTTGCTACTAGATGATGTTTATATTAAACTCAGTTGTAATGTTTGCATTTTAATATTCATGTGTAGTAGCTATATGGATTTTGCTAATCAAATCTTAGCTTATAAATATGCAATTATTTGTTAATAATTTATATGGGTTGAAATATAAAATAGTGACTATTATGGTTAATAAATGCTAATGATTGTGTTTTTGGTGATTCCCTCCTTCCAGACTGTTGATCTGCCTTTGAATTTCTCCATCATCTCTTCAATTTCATTTCTGGCTACGGTATAGTCCTGATTCGATGAGATCCGTAAGAATACGATTAGCAATTTAATAAGATAAAATGAAAATATTAATAGCCATTGAAAATATTAAAACATTTCAAAGGTTTCCAATTTTATTGCTAAAGAATTTGAAACATTGCATAGGAACGATTATCTTTTCGTTATGTGTGGATTCCTGGAGCATTTGCGAGATTTTTCGTGATACATATGAAAGTAAAAGCATTTTGGCAAGCAAGTGAAACGATATTTGTATCGAAGGTCATATCACTTCTGAATCTTTGGATATCAAGACGAACGTTCACTGCTATCATTATGACGCCAGGAATACTTAATGTAACAACAAAAGAATGAACACTAAACCTGTTTTTCTCAACCTCTGTGAGACCGCGGCTCTGTACATTCTTATTTTCTTTATAGACGAGCTTTGGTTTTATCGGCTTTCGTTTAAATTTGGGATAGATGGTCCCCAGTCGGATGTAAGGAGCTTTTGGATCATTAGAGATAATGCTGGCTGCTGGGCCGAAGCCTAAACCTCAAGTTTTAGTTTTTCTCCCGAAGCCAGGGAGAAATCAATTGGATTAAGACGATGGCCCGGTCCCAACAAATTTACTTGCAAATACCTTTCTAATGTTTTTAAGTTTATACATTAAATAAGTATTAATAAATAATCATGGCGTAATCACAAAGCACATTAGTACATTTATGTATACGCGTGACATGCTGACAAGTATAATTACATTTAAATTATCAATCTCTGCACTCATGAAATCGTGTAGCATACTGTAATTTCCTCGGATCAATATCATTCAATTAATGTTTGCTGATTTTCACTGATATATCCCATTCTGATCACCAAAAATTTGTATTATTATTCAGTATAAAATGGATTATCGTATTATTAAATTGATTTTACTGATGTTGGTTTGTGGGGAAAAAAATGGTATTGAGAGAGAAATATATTTATCCACTGTTATTCACCATAGCAGTCAGCGGAACAGTCAATCTTTTATTCATATTAAAATTTAAATGCGGCTTGGTCACTGGCATTTGCTACACTGTTATTGAGGCGTTTTGGCACAGTCATGAATATTACTCTCCTTAGATTATTTCCACTATGGAATATTTATTTATAAAAAATGCTTTTAAAACTAAAACTACAAATTCTAGGAGAATCTCCCGCGATCCGATATAATGGATGCCAGTGTCCGGCGGTTGAGAAACACTGAACTCAACAGCAGAGAGGCATGATAAAAAATCTGATGTGGGCAACACATGACTTTCCTTATATAATGCAATGGATTTACTACTTTTACAGTAAAAGAAAATAGGTTATTCTTATAGTGGATACTTGTATTCTTTCCAAGATATTGAATTTTCTTCAATTAGTCATCATTTCAATTGATTTAGCGTCATTTTTATCCATTTGGCGAGATGTTCGTTAATTTAGCAACATTTAAAAATGTCGTCAACATTCCGCTAAATTCGTCGCTAAAATCTCGCCAAGCGTTATAGACGGAGAAATAAGTTATTCTTACAGCAGATAAATGACTGGCGTTCAAATACAAAAGTATTATTCACAGTATCTTTTCTCGTGAATGGAACGAGCTAGATCCATGAGAATGATGCCACCCAATTCATCGCATGATATTACATATGAAAAGTAAACATGTTTCTCAACAGTTAATATTTTTTTTTCAATTTAGGGATTTTTTTTTGGTAAATTTATTTGAAAAATGTGCAATATCTCGAGAACGGTTCATGCTAGCGTTCTAAAGTTTATGTCAATCGTTTTCTAAGGAAAAAATACATAAGAAATATTTATTTGCGTAACTTTATTAAAGGTTTTGATTTTTTGATGATTTTTTCAAAATTTCACTCGAAAATTTAGGGGCGTTCTGAACATTCGATTGTGTTTTAAAACAATAGGCTTCCAGTATTCATGGATTGTGATTTTTGTACCAAATTTCATTCGAATCGTTCCATTCGTTCGTGAGATATCGTCTCCACACACACAGACATCACCTCAAAAATGTTCGATTCGTAATCAGTGATGCTCGAAACGTGCTCTCCCGTCGAAAACTCGAATTCGAATTTTCGACCCCGTCACAATACTTTCCTTATACATTATGTATATAAGGAAAGTAAAAATATTTAGGTAGATGCAGAACCCAGGGACCAAAATTAGTAAAACAAGAAATGTTATGCCGAGTGTTACAAATAAAATAAAATATAATGACTAAATTGTAATAAAAATAAATTAAAGGCATTTTGGAATTTTATTATTACCTGCCGGATGCCGGGTTTTCCGTTTTTCTGCGGAACCTATTCAGAAA
The DNA here is from genome assembly GCA_951213105.1 of Amaurobius ferox. Classification (NCBI taxonomy): domain Eukaryota; kingdom Metazoa; phylum Arthropoda; class Arachnida; order Araneae; family Amaurobiidae; genus Amaurobius; species Amaurobius ferox. Next base: position 131,038,011 of record OX578149.1, on the reverse strand, counting down.
CGTTATATGCGGGTAAAACACATTACACGGGAAACTCTTATTTTAACTAGTCTATAAAAAGTGAGAAAAACGAGTGAGGAAATAAATATACTACTCACAAAGGTTTACTTTTTTTCGCTGTAATTTATGACTCGCATAGAAAATTCCAAATGTATAAAAAAATGTCAAATCCCCTATAATTTAACAATTTGCTAAAAAAAATGTGCTATTCACTTTTAAAATATGACAAAGTTCTCAGACAATAAAAATTTTATTGGCGGAAATGAAATTATTAAAAAATTGGCGAAATTTCTCCGCTTAGATGTATCTATCCGGGCTATGGTTGTTGGGATAAAGGTGTGTTTGCATTCTCTTTCAGACCCGTTTGCCACGCAACATCTGACCCGAATAGACAAAAAAATATATGTATGCTTTAAATCAGTGTTTCTTAACCTTTTTGGCACAATGGACCACTTTAAAAATTTTAAATATGTCACGGACCCCTCTGTGAAAAAAAAATTGCTTAAACATCATTTATTACAAAATATATTCTGTTTTATTATTTAATTATTTTAATATTTTTATTTCAATAGTATAAAAAATTTGAAGATTGCAATTTGTTTAAAGTTTAAACAAATTGCCCACGCTTAAAGGGTTAGCAGCCTGTTTGAGCGTAAATCTGTCTACATCTCCGTTTATTTATATAAAAAAACATTTTATACATTTATTTCAAGTAATCTATAATTAAAACTAGCAAAAGAAAGCTTTTAAATGTACTCGCACGTATGACGTATGCGGGCTGCGAAATATTTCAAATCAAAACACTTAATAAATAGAATGGATACACGTCAGCTTTAATAAACTTTTAAAATTAAAGACAACCAAAATAGGTTTAAAACGTCATTTAATAAAAACTCTTTTCACATGGTGATGTCCGAAAACGCTTTGACTTTGTAAATTTATGTACGCCGAGTAAAGCAGTTTTTATTAAACGACTTTTTAAACCTATTTTGGTCGTCTTTAATTTTAAAGGTTAAAAAACTTAATTTAACACATAAATTACGAGTGGGTGACCACCTGGGAACAAACACTGTTGGCAAATTCGTGCTGTTGGCAAATTTCGGACGCGGTAGCCCGGTGGTTTGCGCTCTGGATTTGCACGCTGCCACAACTACCGCCGTGTTCATGCGGAATACGATCACTTTAAACATGTGGGTCCATAAGTCCTTCCGAGAGGTTGGTGGTAGGGGAAGGAGGGTACGGTCCCCGTGCATGCCTCCCCCACTGGGTTCCGGTCTAAATTGGGTGGCACTTCCCGGCCGTCCAAACGGTTACTTTACACCTTTCTGGTAGGTCGGACGGTCTGGGTCTCAACAACAACATAAATTACGAAGGCCGCTGATGAAAGGCATGGTGATGCCCGAAAGCGCTTTGTCTTTGTAAATTTTTGTACCTCGAGAAAAAGAGTTTTTATTAAATGACTTTTTAAACTTATTTTGGTTGTCTTTAATTTTAAAAGTTAAAAAACTTAATTTAACACATGAATTACGGAATTAGAAGTATAAACAAGTAATTCCAACATTCGAGAATCCAAATACAAAGGAGCATAATATTTTAGAATTTTAATTGTAAGTTAAACAAATTAAAATACAAGAAAACAATAGAATCAAAGTAACATATTACCATATAACAAATCACCAATACGTATTACCATAAATTTGCGTCTTATTATTGTATGTATCATGGAGATAAAGGGCAATTCTTTAGTTCCATGGTATGTATTTTGTTCTTCTAGCATGGGCGTGAAAACAACAAAAAAAGAGAAGATAATGTACAGAGTCCACTTCGATAGTAAAAGCTTGTAATTTCATATTAGTAGCTCAACTGTAGAGCGTCGGCTGGCCAGTTCGGAGATCCAGTGTTCGATTCCCGGTTGGAACAGCAAAACTCTTTACAAGTGAAGCTTAACGTTGGACTCATTTTTAATTTTTGTACAATAATGATTTTTCTTGCATTCTATTTGAAGGAAGCGGAGTGAGCATAGCATGTACAGTTTAAAAATGCGCGTTTTGCCCTGTTACATTTGGATACTGTTTTGATAATTGGAATTGTGATTCTGCAATTCTACGTGCAATTTCACGTATGTATGACAAATTTCATCTTCCGTTTATAGTTTTCAAGTGAAAAGGATAACAAAATTCAGGTAAATGTTGATTTCGCTTCATTAGGAATGTTAGAATGGACTTTTCTTCGAATTAATTTGGGTAGACACTGTTTATCCTGTCTCTCCTGACGGTTCGGCACTGCAGTGAATTTTCATACTACGCTTTTAAAAAATTGAGTATTTTGTATGAAATTCGATACCTTTTTTTAATATAGAAACACCATCTTTCAAATTTTTACTCTGTCGTACTATTATATAGAGGAAATATTATTTTCCTGAAATTTTTGAGCGTCTAAATTTTGACAATTAAGCAAGTTTTCGGACCCCCTGAACCCATTTCGAACACTTTTGGAAGGATGCGCATGCGTGTGTGTCTATGAGGTGTGAATACGACAACTCAAGAAAAAATGCACTTAAATACTTGAGTTTTTAACAGTGTAGTATGAAAATTTACCGCAGTAGCGAACTGTCGGGAGAGACAGGTTAAACAGTGTCTACCCAAATGAATTCGAAGGAAAGTCCATTCTATATTCCTAACGAAGCGAAAATCAACATTTGCCTGAATTTTGTTATCCATTTTACTCGAAAACTACAATGATAACAAATTGTATGTGTAGGTACAATATGTGAAAATAAGGTAGAATTTTTATTACAAAATCTAAGGAATAATTTAAGGCAGAACTACGTAGAATCTTTAGCAATGATCAGGATTAGAACTTGAATGATTCAAAATGTAAGATATTCAGCATTATTTCCTACGGAGAAATAGTTATAATTTCATAAACCATGTTTATAGTAGTTAATAAGGAAGAATGAGAATTTTATACGGGCTCTATACGACTTGGAATATTAAAACGCTGTTTTGGGCCGGACCGGACCGGACCCGACTTGGGCTTAGGTTTTAAAAAAGCCGGGTCGGACCAAACATATTTTATTTTGAAAACGTTTTACATTAATTTTAATAGAGTACATGAGATTATTGTATTGATTTCAGCTATGTAAATATAATGTTTAAAAATAAACTAACTTTAATCTGTATTCTTTGTATAAAAAATTTACAAATTCGGGGTTTTAACACATTTGACTACAAATGATTTCGAGCCAGACCGGACCGAGACTCAGTAGTCTGTAGGCCGAACTCGGGTTCTACATCTTTAAATTTCTTCGGATTTGGACTGAGTTTAAGCACTGGTTCTGTCGGGTCGGGCCCGATGAAAGTCTTAAATTTCGGCCCGCTCAGACCTCTAATTTGAAGTACAGAGTGGGTGTAAATTTATTTTAAATAACGTATATCAGCATATGAGTCAAATGTATCATTTTCTTCGGCGAGTCTTATCTTCTAGTTATCATTTCTACAATATTCCTAAACAACGGAAGGAAAAGAAAAAGTGATTTTTGAGCATGAGTGACGGCCTAACAGCGGAAGTGATTATTTTATTATTTCGAAGCCAGGATGTAGAAGACATCCCTTGATGGTATTTTCTTTGATACCTTCTATTCATTTGACTGATAATAACCACATTGTATGGTTTTGGTTTCCGCCATACTGACAGTATAAAAGAAATATCCAGAGTGGTAGGCTCCACCACATTTCCTCAAATATATACACTCTTTTACAAAAAAAGAAAAGAAAAGAAAAAAACGAAGCACCCTAAAAAATAATCCGATCATCTCGAAATTTCGCATGGAAATCCATTTATACCAAGTATGCAAATGCTTAAATTTGCAATGCCAATGAGTGTTAACTTCGGTCGTAGCGCATTTCTACTGCGCATCTAGCATCCTATAAAACAGGTTAAAAATGTGGACGGTTTATCTTTGCTCGTTATCGGCGTTACAGTTACGTGGAGACACAACCAATAATGCCGTTACGACGTTGCCAAAGACCTTATAAGCAATTAGAGGAGTTCGAACGTGGTCATGCAGTCCGAATGCTTGAAGCTGGGCTGATCGTACCGAGCAATAGGCCGCTACCTGCACCTAACGGACATTGCTGTGCAAAGGTTATGGCAGCAATGGTTGCTGCAAGGAACTCGTCCGCGGAATGAAGGCTCTAGAACAGGGGTCCCCAAACTACGGTCCGCGGGCCAACACCGGCCCTCGAGCACCACCAATTCAACCCGCTGTAGCGGGCTGGACATACCCGGTATCCGGCCCGCCATAGTTTATTTTGATTGCATTGTAAAACTTACAATATAAGTAAATCATACAGAATTGTAATCAGATGTTTTTATTTAACGACCAATTAAGAGACACAATAAGTGACATACATAATGAATTTGAACATTTTAACTGTAATTAATGATTTATCCTAAAAACTTACAATAAGTGACATACAAAGGTAATTCACGTAATGGATTTAAATATTATAATTATGATTAATGAGATTTATGTAGCTGTAACTTTCCCCTGGCAATTGTGGATCAAGTTTACTAGTGGAAATTATTAGCAGCGACTTCAAATGGCCATCAGTTAATTTGGATCTGTAAATATTTTTTGTATATTTCATTTTGGAGAATGTTTTTTCACACATATAAGTAATGCCGAAAGCGAAAAAAAAAAGCCACGAGCATATTTATGCAACTGATCAAACTGTGTGAGTGGAATACTCTTATAAAATTCCAACAATGATGACTTTAAATATTTTTCTTTAAAAATATCGATACACTGCAAATCAATCATTTCCATTTGAAGTTCTGGGGCAAGGGTTCCTATATCGGCTTTAAATGGATTTTGAAAAATCTTAATATTGTTTGCAATTGCATCAAAATCTGAAAAACGAGACTCAAAATTTATTTTTAAAGCACTCAAAGCTTCAATTGCGAAATCTACCTGAAATGAAGTATCAGTTTGCTGACTGAATGTTTGGCATGTATTAAAATGCGTGAAACATTTTTTGTTCAATTGAGATTGAAACAAAACAATTTTTCGTCGAAAGGACATAATATGAGTGTATAAATCAAGCAGAAGCTAGTCTTCTCCTTGTAATTTTAAATTAAGGTCATTCATATGTTTAGTTAAGTCTGTATAAAATGATTACTTCCATAACCACTCATTGTTTTGTAACAAAGCCAGAGGACGATCTTACTTTCTTAAACAATTGCTGAGATTTCAACCCGCGTTTCAAAGATTCATATTTTTCTAACCGTAGGCTTCCTGTAAATTTGGAGTAATTCTGAGAATATTTAGTCTCATAATGACGTTTTACGTTGTATTCTTTGAGGACTGATATTGTTTCATTGCAAATTATACACATTGCCTTATTACTTGACTCAATCACGAAATAATGATATCCCCATTGCTCTTTAAATGTTCTGCACTCACTATCTTTCGTTTCTTTTCCATATTTATACAAATCCACACAAAAGGGGCGTAACTTCAAATCAAAATAATGCCAATTAATACTATTTAGAGCAGTGGTTCTGAGTAAACAAAATGCACTGGATTTATCTTTAAGACACTTTTAATTAAATTAAACATTCACAATTAAACACACTGTATTTTCACTAAGAAACTATAGTCACAAAACACACTGGTCGCACTATACTTCGCTTTTCAGATCGCACTTGTCGCTCCGAATTCAAACTTTGGAAATGTCCGACTCCCGGTTGTCTCCCGTATTCGTACCACGCGTCCTCGGTGCGTAGAACATATTCGAAAACTCTCGAAAGTACTTGAATCTTTCAGACAAGCGATCACAATGGCGTTGTATACTTCGACTAACCAAGCATAAATGACGTTTTTGCGTAATTCCGCCGCTCCCCACAAGATGGCGCTGTACTACTGTAGCTTTGCCACGTCCTGCACTTAACTTCTCTATTCTCCGCAAGATGTCACTACTATACATTTAGCATGGTCGTTAGTAGTCATAACAATAAGTAACACACAGCACGCACATTGGCTATCTCCGCCGCAATGAAATGCCCTTGACACTTGCTCGTAAGAACCAGCCGAAACTGCTACCAGAGCGGAGTCCGCCCCCTGCGCCATAGATATCTCACTCGCCGGCTAGTCCCGAAACGAAAATTTGCGCGTAATTCAAAACTACAGTATGTTGGTATGATGAGCGAGTCAGGTCTTGGGACTCAGTGGAGGAGTCAGTGTGGCCCTTAGGCTAAAAAGTTTGGAGACCTCTGCTCTAGAAGGCCAAGGTGCAGGAATGCGAGGCAAGATCGGATGGTTGTGCAACACGCCCGAACTGGACCAACGGCATCATTGTCAGCCATCCAACGTACTGCAGCCTCTTTCATACCACCCGTGGTACCTTCCACAATCTCAGGGCGCTTGGCTGAGGTGGGGTTACGCTCATGGCGACCGTTAAGATGCCTGTCCATAACCCCACGACATCGACAGAGTCGTTTGGAGTGGTGTCGTAGCCGAGCATCATAGCTGCCAGCAGACTGGCATTGCATAGTGTTCAGCGATGAATCACGCTTCAGTCTTTAGCAGATGACCATCGGGTACGTATATGGAGGCGCCAGGACCAACAGTCCCAATCAGCCTATGTTTTACACAGGCACATAAACATTACTCCTGGTGTGGGGTGCTATCTCATACGACAGTAGGTCGTCCTTAATTATCCTGCGTACAACTTTAACAGCTCAACGATATGTTGATGAAATCTTGCTGCCGTTTGCATTACCTTTCATGGCACGTCATTCTGGGGCCATTTTCCAACAAGATAATGCCACGCCACGTACGGCTCGCATATCTGTGGACTGTCCACAGATATGCGAACCAAGGAACAGTACCGTGGCTTGGTCAAGATACAGTACCGTGCTGTTGATACTGTTTCTTGGCCAATATCACCAGACCTTTCGCCAATCGAGCATGTATGGGACATGCTAGGCCGCCAGATTCGGACACCCCGGAATGTAGCAGATCTGGAGCAACAATTGAGGAATACCTGGCAAAATGTATCGCAGGATGACATTAAGAAACTTTATCACTCCTTGCCTAGACGTATACAAGCGTGCATTGCCGCCAAGGGGGGTTTCACCAATTACTGATTTGAAAATTTAATGTTCAATTGCTAACCATTGATGGGTCTGTGGCCTTGATTTCGTAATCATTTCATTACCTGTGTATGAGCTGTACGCATATTTAATTACAATAAAAACAGTCACTTTCTTCATGGTGCTTCGGTTTTTTTTGCAAAGGTGTATTTTTCACACACTTCCATGTTTTCAGGCGCACTTGTAATTTTAGTATCAGAATAAAAACATTTATATTTTTATGTATAGCCATAGGCGCTCAAAGGGGAGGGGTAGGGAGGAGATAATGCTTTTTGACGTTTAAGGTCACAAAGATGGACTTTAAGCGAGATGTCGATGTTGTACGTTTTTTCCCGCCCCCCACCCCTGAAAAAAGCATGAAAGAGTTCTATGGGCCCCCATGCGCACAGATCAAGTAATAAAATAAAAAAAACATCCTTAAAAGCAGCATACAATACAAAAAAAACCTGATGTGGGCAGCACATGACTTTCCTTATATAATGCAATGTATTTACTACTTTTGCAGTAGAAACAAAATAGGTTATTCTTATAGTAGATACTTATATTTTTTCAAATATATTGAATGTTCGTTAAATAGTCGTTATTTTCATTGATTTAGCATCATTTTTATCCATTTGGCGAGATTTTCTTTGATTTGGTAACATTTAAAAAAGTTGCCAAGTTGGCAACATTCCTTCAAATTTGTCGCCAAAATATCACCAAGCGCTATGGGCGGAGAAATAAGTTATTCTTATAGCAGGTGAATGATTATTGGCGTTCAAATACAAAAGTATTACTCAAAGTATCTTTTTTCATGAATGGAACGAGCTAGATCCACGAGAATGATGTCACCCAATTTATCGCATGGTATTACATATGAAAAGTGAACATGTTTCTCAATAGGAAATATTTTTTATTTTATTTTATATAATTTTTTGATAATTTTTTTGAAAAAAGTGCAATATCTCGAGAACGGTTCATGCTAGCGTTCTATAATTTATGTTAATCATTTTCTAATGAAAAATTACATGAGAAATGTCTATTTGCGTAACTTTATTAGAGGTTTTGATTTTTTGATGATTTTTTCAAAATTTCACTCGAAAATTTAGGGGGGGGTTCTGAGCATTCGATTGCGCATAAAAACAATAGGTTTCCAGTATTCACGGATTGTAATTTTTGTACCACATTTCGTTCGAATCGGTCCATTCGTTCGTCCGTTATCGTCTCCACAGACTCACTGACACGCACACACACACACATACTTTTACGCACACAGACATCACCTCAAAAATGTTCGATTTGCGATCAGGGATGATTGAAACGGGCTCTCCCGTCGAAAACTCGAATTCGAATTTTTGACCCCGTCACAATACTTGACTTATACATTATTGTATATAAGGAAAGCAATTAATAGTGCCGACGGTTTCAAAGGCATTAAACAGCTTTCTCCGCCAGAACAACAACATTGACAAAAAGAAAAAAAAATTATAAAATATTATTATTAACAATTCATGCAAATATATATATTATTATATTATTTGAAAAGAATGACATTTAAAGTACTCTACGCCGTTCTCGAGGTATAGTACAGTTTTGATTTAAAGTCCAAAATATTATAAAAAATGAACTGGAGTATGGATCCACTCGACTTTTGCATATAAAAATCCATTAATAGACAACTTACGATTTTTTTTCCCTGTAAAAATCTGTAAATCATTGAAAAATCTGTATCGTTATTCAAATGATCCAATCTATCGCATATTACCCTATCCTTCATTTTAAAGGGCTTTAAATAAATCTTTCGATTGATTCTTTATCATTCAAATATTTTCAGATAACATTTTATTCAATAAATACAAGAAATAAAAACTGATTTTTTTTTCATTGTGTTTTAGGTCTAAATCATGATCTCCTTTTTTAATTCAATACTCATTTACACCCAAATTGCATGCTTCTTTACATAATAAAAGAAGATGTTTGTTTTGTGTATCTTCTATAGCGAAAAATCTAAGCTTTGGACAGTCACTAAATTAGGTGCAGGGTTAGCTAAACTTCCCGGACGTCAGACCTCGACAAGATTTTTTTTTAATTCGAATTAATTTTTTAGTTATTATATCTTAAAGAACGATTTTGAGCGAATTTTATACAAATCGGTTGCTTAGCGTTCAAAAATATGATCACAAAGTTTCCATCTTATCACCATCGGACATATTGAAGACCATTCTTAGCAACGATCTTCGAACTGAATTCGTAGATTAAACGCCTCCTTCATATTTATTTATTTATTTTTAAATACATCGAATATGCACGTTTTATTTCTTATTTTCATATTTCGCCTCATCCGAAAAAGCAAGATTAGCATAATTCTATAATTTACAAAAATATGGGTGGAAGGCCCAGACCGTTCGACTCACCCAAGGGTATGAGCAGTTGTCTAGGCGGCTGGATAAAAATATGGGTGCATATCTTCGCATTCTAACAAAAAAAAAATTTAATTACTCTTTTTTTTTCTGATTTTCTGTTAATGTTCAACCCGAGGCATAAAAAATTGAGGTTTTCGATTCTCTATTTCCTTGGGTAGCGGTTGCAAAGTGAAGATCTTTCTTCTTGGACATTGCTAAGGCGAGCCGTGGACGTTTATGAGTATGCATATCAAATTGTTGGGCGAGATTACACATGCTTTGAAACTAAAGGATATGGAATGAAACGAAAGGTGGTCATGATTTTGGTGCAAATGTTATCTAGAGCTCCTTTAACGCATGCTGACCTGCGGCCACCATGTTTAATCCAAGGAAGAAACGCCTTGAAGACAAGGAATGAGAACCAGCTCCACTGACCACTAAAATTTCCTTGCTGGCCTCAGTGGAACGCGCCTGTTTTGGCGCACTTAACAACGACTGCGGCGAAAAACAGTATTCTTGCAATCCTCTCTTTTAGAATTTATCCATTATTTTTCTCTCATTCTTTTGAGAATTTAAACATTCGTAGTCCTTTCCGGGAATTATTAGAGCAATTTACGGCCGAACATCCTCCCATTTTATTGATAATTTATATCACAAAGCACAATATCGAGTCACTCCGCAATAGTAAACCAATGTGCAAGTAAGATTTTAAATGGCGAGTAGTCTAGTTCTTTACCTAGGAGCCTTCGTGTTATATGTATCTGTGGGGATTGGAGGATAGAGGGGAAAATAAATTATAGACAGCAGAGTAAATACGTTTTATCTAAAATAACTTTGCTAAACAGCCAGTTGAACTCTGTTGATAGAATGATTAAAACATGAGGGGATTTTTTTTTAACGACTTTAATTTTATTGTATACTAGAATAAATTACCAGAGTCCTAAATAATTTACGATGATTAAAACATAAATAGAACTGTTTTTCCGACTTTAATTTTATTGCATACTAGAATAAATTACTCGATGTTGTCCGAGTCTTAAATAATGTAGGATTCAGAGAAAATATTCTACTGTCATGAAATAGGGCGCCACAGCCGAGTGGTTAGCTCGCGGGAATTGCACTGGGTCGGTCTGGGTTCGATTCCCGCTACTGCCAAAACTGCCGCCGAGTTCACGCGGAGTACGATTATGTTAAATATGTGGGTCCGTCAGCCCTTCCGAGAGGTTGGTGGTAGGGGAAGAAGGGTACGGTCCCTGTGGATGCGTCCCCCACTGGATTCCGGTTTAAATTGGGTGGCACTTCCCGGCCGCCCAAAAAGATACCTTTCTGGTAGGTCGTACGGTCTGGGTCGAAGACTCATGTCATAAAGTCGGAAAAAATATTCCACTCATGTTGTAATCATTCTATCAACAGTGTTCAACTGGCTGTTTAACTAAGTTATTTTATTAGATAAAACGGATTTACTCTTCTTTTCTATAATTTATTTTCCAGGCTATCCCTCAACTTTCACTTATGAGAAAAGAAATTGAAAATGCCCCATGAAACATATTTTTCGTGAATCCATTAATTTCTTGCTCCGAAAAATTAATCCTATATAAAGTTTGCAGATTTTGTGTTAAACTGTTTATTAACAATTAGAAATATAATTTCGGACCAACCACATTCATGTAAAATAGGAGATTTCAGGTAGATTTTAGATAGCTTTTACATTCCTCGCGCGGAGAGCTAGGGAAAAGTAGAACTTCCTTATCACTCTTGATGTAGGTCAAAGTATATTTTCTTAAGGGATTATATTTAAAGAATTGTGAATCAGTATGTCACAGTTTATCCATCAGAAACCTGCGCGGAGCACTTGTATCGCCAAGCACACTTTAAAAAAAAAAAATCTATCCTTCTGTCACAGAAACTGTTTATCAAACTTTTATTACATAAATCGCTTTTTACTTTCCTTATATACATAATGTATAAGGAAAGTATTGTGACGGGGTCGAAAATTCGAATTTGAGTTTTCGACGGGAGAGCACGTTTCAAGCATCCCTGATCGCGAATCGAACATTTTTGAGGTGATGTCTGTCTGTGTGTGTGTGTGTGTGTGTGTGTGTGTGCGTGTGTGTGTGTGGAGACGATATCTGACGAACGAATGGAGCGATTCGCATGAAATTTGGTACAAAAATCACAATCCGTGAATACTGGAAGCCTATTGTTTTTAAACGTAATCGAATGTTCAGAACCCCCTAAATTTTCGACTGAAATTTTGAAAAAATTATCAAAAAATCAAAATTAGTAAAGTTACACAAATAGACATTTCTTATGTAATTTTTCCTTAGATAACGATTGACATAAACTTTAGAACGCTAGCATGAACCATTCTCGAGATATTGCACATTTTTCAAATAAATGTATCAAAAAATCCCATAAATTAAAAAAAAATATTAACTGTTGAGAAACATGTTCATTTTTCATATGTAATATCATGCGATAAATTGGGTGACATCATTCTCGTGGATCTAGCTCGTTTCATTCATGAAAAAGATACTTTGAGTAATACTTTTGTATTTGAACGCCAATAGTCATTTATCTGCTATAAGAATAACTTATTTCTCCGTCCATAACGCTTGGCGAGATTTTGGCGACGAATTTGGCGGAATGTCGCCAACTTGCCGACTTTTTGAAATGTTGCCAAATCAACGAAAATCTCACCAAATGGATAAAAATGACTCTAAATCAATGAAAATGACGACAAATTGTCGAAAATTCAATATCTTGGAAAGAATACAAGTACAGTGACCGCCGGTTATAAGATTCAGTGGTTATAAGAAACAGCCGTTTATAAGACCCAAAACGACAGAAACAAATACAAACTTCATTTTAACATTAAAATTGTGTCGCTTATAAGAAACACGATTCCGCTTATAAGAAACAGTTTTCTATAGAAAATTTGTTGATTTCCTTGCGACGCGGGTGTAAAAAAGAAAAAAATCCATTTGTTTAAGGTTAACTGAAGGACGAGTTGTTATCTCTTGTCTCTGGGCGTACGGGGAGGGGGTGGGAGTTTGCTATGTAACAAAGGATGACAGAGAATTTCTCCGTAGAAAGGCTTAGGGGGAACAACCCCAAACCAGTAAGAAACGAGTTTTAATCTTTTGGCAGTTAAGGAAACATACTGATAAGGAAAGGCATCTCTGCTTATGCACTCAAATAAGATTCGTACAGCTTTAGTTAGTCATTTTATGTTTTGCTAGTGGAAGCATGTCGCAAAAGAGAAAAACCCTTACTTTGCTTGAAAAGCAAAGTTTACTTAAAAAGTATGATTCTCTACCTCTGTGTAGTCAAAGAGAAGCTGCTTCTGCATTAGAAATTCCGCACTCAACATTATGTAAAATCCTGAAAGGCAGAAATGAAATTTTGACGCCAAATTGTAATCTTCAAAGAAAACGGAAACGAGAAGGAAAGGCAGTTGCTATAGAGGAAGCACTCTTACAATGGTTTTCTAACGCCAGATTAAAGAACGCTCCTATCAGTAGGGCAATTTTACTGAAAAAAGCAGAAAATTTTGCGGAAAAATTAGGAGAAAAAGAGTTCCGTGCGACTGATGGTTGGTTAAGCCGCTGGAAAGAACGAAATAACATTGTGTACAAAAAAAATTATGGAGAGAAGCAGGACGCGGACTCCGAGTCGGCATCTTCATGGATTACGCAAAGCTTACCACCTCTATTAGAAAAATACGCTCCTCATCAAATTTTTAACACTGACGAGACTGGGCTCTATTTTAGAGCGATGCCCGAGTATACAATGATGTTCAAAAATGATCTATCCTCCGTTGGAAAAAAACAAAAAGATCGAGTTACAGTTCTGTTAACAACAAATATGACGGGAACTGTAAAAAAGAGCCCTTTAGTTATTGGCAAAAGCAAACGTCCGCGCTGTTTAAGTGGAATAAAAAAATTGCCAGTGATCTACGAAAATTCAAAGAATGCCTGGATGACAAGTAGAATTTTTGAAGACTTTTTGTTAAAGTGGGACAGGGAACTGATGGGAAGAGACAAAATTCTTTTAATCCTTGACAACTGTTCGGCTCATCCTGTAGTACAGCTGACAAACATTGAACTTTGTTTTTTGCCACCCAATACAACTTCCATCATACAGCCTCTTGACCAAGGAATTATTAAAGCATTTAAAACCCTGTATCGGTCAAATTTGCGACAGAAAATAGTAGATGCAATTGATGAAGAGAAAGGATCGGCTTGCGAAATAAGCAAGAAAATAACCTTGCTTGATGCTATCCATATGATCGCAGGCGCATGGAAAAATGTTTCTGACATATGCATTTTTAATTGCTTCCGTAAAGCAGGATTTTTGAAAAATAATGTTGACATACCAGCAGAAGATGTAGAAGAATTAGAAGCACATTTCGAAGAATGGATTCACATCGATGAAAATTTACAAACATCTGAAGAAAAAAGTGATGATGACATAGTGGCGGAAATTCAGAATGTTTGCAATGAAGAAGAAAATGAAGACGACATTCCACAAGAAGAAAATTTTCCTACAGCCAAACAGTCGCGAGAAGCCCTAACTATAATTAGAAAAACTCTTGAACATAGAGGGGCATCAGAAAAAGTTTATGGACTATTTTATGATTTAGAAATGGATGTACGTAAACTAATCACAGACTCATTAGCACAAACAACACTGGATAAATTTTTTGCTGTTCCTCAGTAATAGATTACGGTATGTATGAAAATGTACTATGCTCTTATACATAAATGAACGACCTATGAGTTTTACTTTTTATTCTTATTTAATTACATACTAGTATATGCATACATATAGATAATATTTTAAGTTGTAAGGCTTAATTCGTAAAATAAGAAATATTTTTGAATGCAAAACTCAATTTACAAATGTATTATGTATGTACTAATATTTTACTTATATACATTTATCTTTTAAATTCTGTAAAATTGTGTTCAATAGTTAGTATTTCAATGGAAGAACGATATTTAAAAAATTTCCGGATTTAAGAAACAACTGCTTATAAGAAACAAAACGAGCGAAACGAACGTGTTTCTTATAAGCGGCGGTCACTGTATCTACTATAAGAAAAACCTATTTTTTTTTACTGTAAAAGTAGTAAATTCATTTACAAGTCATGGGTTGCCCACATTAGATTTTTTTTATTTTTTTTATTTTGCATTGCAGATAAAGAGTACCTTAAAATTTTATGTCATTTGAAGAAAATGATGACAGTCTACTGCAAACAATGATTTTTGAGCTGTAAAGATGATTTCTCTCCCTTTAAGTAAAAATAACTCTGAAACGACCTAAAAGTCAACTCTTTGGTGCTTTCATTTATCCCAAGATAAGTAAAATTACCAATTAATGGCGTATTTCAGACGATTTCCTACAATGTTGCAAAAATAGAACGCAACCTTTTGTTTACCAAAACAAATTTCATACGGAAATTCAATAAAAAATTGCCAGAAAACGGATAATCTGCTGCTTATAATTCTGAGAAAAGAAAATGGCTATTCACCTCTCGTAACTAAATGCGATTGCCTACAGAAAATAAATCTTCACATTACTTGGAAACGGCTAAATTTAAGCTATAACATAAACCCACCAATATTCGCAGATACGGTTGAAATAATTCCAGTAGGTAAAAACAGTTTTTGCACCCTTCGAAATGATTTACTGTCACTTGATAAACCTAATCCCTTAATCCTGCGGAAGCAATGACTTTTTGCAGAAATTCGTCATCTCTGTTTTGACAACATCAGTTGCATTTGCAAGAACTATGAGGTGTTTTTTGCTAAGGTGTATCGGTGTATTTTATGCTCAAACAGCAAATGAATAAATTGACATATTACAGAATATCATGTTAAAAATGGAAATTTTTTTCATTAACAAAAGCTTTAATCGAAGTGAAGGTCAGTAGTAATCCGTGATTTAGTTTTCATAGTCTGTTATGCATGAAGGTTGTTGTATTGCATTCAGAATATTCATAATTCTTTAAAACCAGTTTGTTTCTCGAATGGAATAATTTTATGTTCTGTTATATTGTAAGCTAAAATGATCAACAACGTAAAAAATATATGAAAAAAAAATTGATAGATAATGATGAACTTCCCAAAAGGAAAGCATATTTTATTGAGTGGCAAATTCAGACACGAAATCCAAGGGGGATGGGTTGAAATCCAAAGAAAGTCTCAATAGTCTTAAAGGAGGGGCTCACTAGAAACTTTTTTGAAGTGGGGAGGGGGGGGGGGGAGGAATGCACTTAAATATTAAATTTTAGTTTTTAAATAAATGGTAGTATAAAAAATATTTTAATTAATAATAACTAAATACTTTTTATTATTGGGTACCACTACTGTTATATTGTTATGTGTTATTGAGTAAAAGTTTGTGTAGTACTACAAAGTATATTAATCATTAGCATCTGTAAACTTTGTTATTATTCTCGTATATTTCAATCCACAAAAATTACTATATAAATTATTAACAAATGTCACTTGTATAGATATAATTGTAAATTAATAGTTGATCGTGAAAATCCATAGAACTGTCTTACATCAATATCATTATATGTATGTAATAATAATTGATTTTAATATAAGCATTAATTAGTAGTGAACAGTGGCGTCGCCAAGAGAGGTTGAGAGGTTGGGTGTTATCTCTCCCAGAAAGCCATCGGAATCCATTGAAGTTCGGAGAAATTCAATTTGGGGAAATGGGGGAACACAATATTTATTTGGTTACTAATTCGTGACCAAATGAAAAATAGAAAAGATGAAAGGAAAAAGAATTAAAAACAATTTCTCAGTAGGTAGGACTATGAAGCTGTGATAAAATAAATAAGAAAACAACTAATTTCCGAAGCTATAGGAACAATATCATAAACTAATTTAAAGAAAAAGGAACATGCACAAAAATTTGTTGTAGAATTACTTGTGAATTAGAATACGAAATTATGTAGTACATAACAAAAATGATGGAAACAAGCTGCTTCAGAAGCTAAATGGGTTACTTTTATCAAAGAAACAAAACAATCGAATTACCCTGTTTCTTTATAGAGTCGAATGCTATGAAAATCTAAAGTTTCGAATAATTCGAGTTCTAATCATGGAAATTAGTAAGAATTTTATTTAGCTCTAAGTGTTTTATATAATGCATCCACACATAAAATTCCATAGTGGTATGAAAGTTTAATTTTTAGCTACTATGCCCCCCACAGGTATCTTTAAAATTGTGCTCAAAATCTGTTTAGGAATGTTGGAGAAAGAAATGCTTTTTATATACAAAGAAATGCTTTTTATATACTAAGAAAGTAAAATTTAATTTCATAATTTAATCGAATTTTTTCAATTCTATCGAACTTATTCCATAATAAATTTAATTCTAAAAATTTCGTGAAAGGAAGGTTTTCTCTATTATAAAAAGTATAATTTAATTCCACAATTTATTAAATTTATTTAATTTTATTAAATTTATTCCATAATAAAATCTAATTCCAAAATATTTGTGAAAGAAATGTTTTCTCAATGAAAAAGTAAAATTTAATTCCACAATTTAATCGATTTTATTTCATAATAAAATCGAATATATTTTATTGAATTGATTTTAGCATTTTATCGATTTTATTTCATAATAAAATCGAATTCCAGAATTTTTTGACAACAAACGTTTTCTCTATATTGAGAAAACAAAACCTAATTCCCTAATTTAATCGAATTTATTCTATGGAATTGATGTAATTTTATCGAAATTATTCCATAAAAAAATCGAATTACAAAATTTTTGGAAGGGAATATAATGAGGCAGTAAAATTTAATTCAAATATTACGTTAC
This sequence comes from Amaurobius ferox, assembly GCA_951213105.1. NCBI lineage: Eukaryota > Metazoa > Arthropoda > Arachnida > Araneae > Amaurobiidae > Amaurobius > Amaurobius ferox. The sequence continues at coordinate 131,020,621 of OX578149.1, read as the reverse complement.
AATTTTGATAAATTCAAATATTAGATTACAATTTTGATAGTTCTTTATATTTGGGTCAGCTTCAAAGTAGCTAAATTCGGCTTCAAAACAGTCGAAAAGAGACGAGATGAAAATATTCTATGTAGAAAGTCATGTTTTTGAGATAACAGAATTTTTATATTATTATATAAACGTTTAACATTGCTAATTTCATTGCATTAAATCCTATATTTTCATATGGAATTATTTGCAGCCTGAAAAATTAAAATGAGAAAATATTTTTTCCTAAAATTAAATTATGAATATATCATATTTTAAACCCTCTGAACTATTTAGATATAATTTTATACGATTCTTTGAGGAAGTGATGTACAGAAATCCTTTATAATGCATTTGCATATCTTTGAAAAGACAATGACTCTTTTAGCTGCTAATGGAAGATAAATTGAACTTATTTTTATTTTTCTTCATAAAAAAAATCTTAAGTTTAAACTTGTATGCAAACTTGCGTCCTAAACAATAAATTGGTATTCTTTTGTGTAGAATCTTTTTAATTTTCCACATTAAAAAACACATTTTGGCTTGTAAAACAATGTTAATGTGGTAATTTTTATGTAATTTTTTTTAACGTACAAAGTTTTATTTTAATCAGATTCCGTTAACTCATACTTTATTTATTTTCAAAATATTTGTAATAATTATCTAAACTTCGATAGAAATTTTGTATACAGTTAAAATATTAAATCTAAACAACATTTTCATAAATTCGCATGAATTTATTTATTTTATTTAAAAATATTCAAATATTATGGTATTGTAACCAAATCGGCAACGTTCAAGGAACAATTGTGCTGAAATATCTTTGCTGTTCTCAACAGCTTATTTATTTTATTGCTTTACACTTATTTTAACCTTATTTATTGACAACTGTGCATGCTATATTCTAAATTATTTAAATTTGCCGATATTATATTGTAGTTCATACGAAGTATTTACCTCAATTGTGAAACATGTTTTACAGGCATAGTTGATTTTCAGGAAATATGCATACATTTTAGAATGCATATGTAAGAGGGGTTGAAATTAACTTTTTAAAGTGAAATGATTAGTCGATTTCTATGTTAAGTTTTCGTCTTTGCGTAATTCAGGAATTCCAATTCTCCATATTATATCCTGATAAATGTGAAATAAAAATTCTCAAATTTTATTTCTTATTAAAAAAATCTTTAAAACTTTGTTTTAAAGATTTTAATTTGTTTTAAAACTTTGTTTTAAATGACCATCTTAAGTGAAAATGACCATCTTAAGTGATTTGGGGCAGTTTTTTGTGATTTGTCCCTTAAAAAGTAACTAACTAAATAAAATAAAAGTAAATAAATAAATAAAATAAAATAAATAAAATAGGAAGAGAAAGAAAATAAAGAAAATTAATCCCATTTTTAGGCGAATGAAATTCGTCTGCAGTTTCCACTTGCGTATTTTTGTGCAGTGAAAATCTTTTAGTTTATGACATTCTTATTTATATTCATTACTTAAAAATATATAAAAATTTATTTCTTTAAATTAAAAAAAAAAATTTAATATTAATTTTTAGCATGGCCTTTATTTTCTTTTACCAGAACTCTTAAGATTCCGTAGAATGTTATTTTACAAACACCGATGTAATGAAGACTTAGAAAAAATTTCTATTGTTCTCCGTTAAAAAGAATTCCAAATTTCCTCACACTAGGGAAAATCACATGAGGAATTGCGAAAGATTGTCATCGTACAGAAAAACTGAAAGACTCGCCACCTCCTGCTTTTGAAAATGCTTCCGTATCACGTAAACACATAACCCCAACATTATTTTTGCGGGAAAACTATTCCACTGGATCATTTTATTTCCCGCCAAAATGTCTAAAAAGTATTCGATGAATGTAAAACTATCGGAGAGAGTTACTCGAAATCGTCCATTGCTCCCGGGCTCGTTTTGAAAATCACTTCCTGTCCCAGATAACTGTTGTTTTTTGCGATTGTTTACTTTTTTTCTGCTGCGGGGAAAGTGGAATCTCCCTTTCCACCTTGTCAGTTGTGTGTTAGCAGACAGTCACGTGACTGGGATGAGTTCTAGGGGTAACTTCACTTTTTATGATTTATTTTCGTTTCGAACCTGGCATTTGTTATTTTTTCATAGAGATAGGCAGGCTTTTGCGGTGTTTCGGCACTGCATCATTTTCTCTCTTCATTGTATCGATACTGTATCTATACTCAGTGGCGTGTTTTAAAAATCAATTTGGGGGGGGGGGGGGAGTTAGTTTTAAATACCAATGTCAAAAGTCTAAGTTAGAGGTCTGTACGAGATCGGGCCTGGCCCGTAGTCGTCGGCCCGATTTAGCCCGCAAACTAGAACCTGGTCCGTAGGCTTAGGCCCACCGATTCGTAGGCTTAGGCCCACCCACCGGCCAAGCTCAGGCCACGTTTTATTAAATTCGGATTAGATTGGGTGGTCTCAAAATAAATAAAAAAAGTCAAAATAGATCAAAAATGAAACAGATAAATTTGAAATTACATATGAAACAAAATTTCCAGTAAGCGGATAGAAGACATCATGTCCCATATTAAGTAATAAAAGTTTGCTAAATTAAAACCGGATGCAGAAAAATTATAATTTCAGATAAAAAATTGAAGACTTATTTATTCCACGACATTCCGAAGTCAAAATAGAACGTTGCTCTTCGCAAAATTCAAGCTGTTTGATACTACAGTGACAGAAAATATGTTTTGGCCTGGATGTAGCAAAATTAATATACGACACCCATTACCAGATGTCATGTTTCATAACATCGTGTGATTTATAAATTTAATAGGGAAGAAATATATTCCAAATTTATTTTTTGAGAAAATGATCATTCGGTTATTATCATTGGTCAAGTGCCAGTTGCAATCTGTTGTATTTAAAAATTTGTCACAAATAATTTTAATCGCTTTTGTACTGGGATTGTTTGACTGGCGATGAAAATATGAAATCCAATAGGTACTGTTTACTTTAAAATTGAATGATATTTTATTTTCAATTTCTGTGATTTTAATTTTAATTATTAGATTCCGAATGTTCCTAAATTATCAAAATTATATAAATTTTATTCTTAAATTAAAACACACATTTCCGTCAATTTCATTCCAATAACAGATATTGAATGAGAATTTATGTGAGCAAACTGTTATAATTTAAAATTATTACATGGATAAGACGAATTATTTATTGTCCTTGAATGTATTTATATTTGTATTTAAAATATTTTACATTTTTACTTTAAAATTGTTTAATTTTAAAAATATTCGTAACGATGTTGTAATTAAAGAAAATAATATCTATGAAAGTGTGAAATCGTATTAAAATGTTTTTAAAAACACTAACAGTTGTGGCATATGACATGTTTGTTTTGCTACCATTGCAGTCAAGAATATTTTGTGCTGATGAGCTGTGGCTAACAAGATGGGCATTGTATTGATCATCGATAACTCACATGGGTGAAGAAAGCATTTTTTAAACATAATCTCTGAAGAGCCGTTTTCTCATTTAATCTCTGAAGAGCCGTTTTCTCATTTAATCTCTGAAGAGCCGTTTTCTCATTTAATCTCTGAAGAGCCGTTTTCTCATTTAATCTCTGATATTATCAAACCAAAATGATAATGATAAATAAAAGCTCAATTTATAGTAATGCTCATTTCTTTATGTGTACAGATTTTTCAAATGTGGGTTCTTTTTACTTTCCTTATATACATAATGTATAAGGAAAGTATTGTGACGGGGTCGAAAATTCGAATTCGAGTTTTCGATGGGAGAGCACGTTTCAAGCATCCCTGATCACGAATCAAACATTTTTGAAGTGATGTGTGTGTGTGTGTGTGTGTCAGTGAGTCTGTGGAGACGATAACTGACGAACGAATGGACCGATTCGAACCCAATTTGGTACAAAAATCACAATCCGTAAACACTGGACGCCTATTGTTTTTATACGCAATCGAATGTTCAGAACCCCCCCTAAATTTTCGAATGAAATTTTGAAAAAATCGTCAAAAAATCAAAACCACTAATAAAGTTACGCAAATAGACATTTCTTATGTAATTTTTCATTAGAAAACGATTGACATAAATTTTAGAACGCTAACATGAACCGTTCTCGAGATATTGCACATTTTTCAAAAAATTATCAAAAAGTTATATAAAATAAAAAAAATATATTTCCTATTGAGAAACATGTTCACTTTTCATATGTAATACTATGCGATAAATTGGATGACATCATTCTCGTGGATCTAGCTCGTTCCATTCATGAAAAAAGATACTTTGAGTAATACTTTTGTATTTGAACGCCAATAGTCATTTATGTGCTGCAAGAATAACTTATTTCTTCGTCCATAATGCTTGGCGAGATTTTGGCGACAAATTTGGCGGAATGTCGGCAACTTGGCGACTTTTTGAAATGTTGCCAAATTAACGAAAATCTCGCCAAATGGATAAAAATGACGCTAAATCAATGAAAATGACGACTGATTGTCGAAAATTCGATATCTTGAAAAGAATATTAGTATCTATTATAAGAAAAACCTATTTTTTACTGTAAAAGTAGTAAATTCATTGCATTATATAAGGAAAGTCATGTGTTGCCCACATCAGATTTTTTACTTATTACTACAATATAATATAACTTGTGTAATCCTTAAATAGCAAATTTGGTTCATCATACGAGGCAACAGGCTTCGATGTATTGCAAAAAAAATTCGCACCGGGTCGCGTTGAGACTGACTTTGTGTGCTTTCGGGACGGGTCAGGCTCGGGTTAATTATTTAAAAAATATTTTTGGGCTTTGGTAGAGTCAAATCTTAATATTTTCGGACAGGGTAAATTCTTTAAATTAGACCCGTGCAGACCTCTAGTTTCTAAAGAACTGGCTTTTGATCTTAGCTTCTTCTGCCCGCTTCCATAACTGGGATTTTTTCAAATTTGGAGACTTCGGGTTTTACTACAGTAGGAGAATTTTCCCAATGTTGCAGTGACGCAGTAGCCGGAGCACGTCCTTTTGAATTTTTAGTTTCTAAAAACTCCTTACTTATTATTTATTATTATTATTATTATTTTTATTAGAGGTTAAAACGGGGTTGTTTTTCTAGTTCAAGAACTTCAGAAAGACAAACTGGGTTTGGATTCAGCAGATTTTTTTTTAACACATTGTGTGTTTAGAAAGCATTTTGAAACTTTTCAATTTCGGTAGAGGGGATGTTGAGCCCCTTACCCCCCTCTTAAATACACCCCCGTCTATACTGTATGGATACTGTACTGCCACAGCAATGTTCCGACCTATGAAATGAAATTTTTTGAATTTTTCGTATTTTAATGTTAAAGATGGGATATACCACGATTAAAATAAAAAGTGATTTATAATTTTTAATTTAACAAACTATATGAAAATTACAGATAAAAGATAATTGTATTTGTTTGTTTCCGGGTATTTTAGGAGTGCAAATGCTGCAGGTAAGCGGATGGGAGAAAACATTTACATAACTTTATGCACCCGTTATATGATGGTTAAACTGCTAGTTTCCGAAAATAACATTCCAGCATTTCCTTAATAAAAATCGGTTCGAGTTATCTTCCTTGAAGTTTGCGTGTAATATGTTGATTTTCAAGTGACTTGTTTTATGTTCATTATTGAACTAAAATTTACTCTTTCTAAAATGAGAAATCGGTTATTTTTTTAACACCATTTTTAAACCAATCGTAAATCACTGTGATTTACAAACGAAGGTGACCGGTTTTGTAGTCGAGATTCAAGAATGACATAAGATTAAATACAGTTATATGTTCCCTTTATTATAGCTATTATTTCGCATATTATTTCACACAGTCGAGATAAAATAGTGTTTTTTAGGGTTTAAAGGATTTAAGGGCTTGTATTTAATTAACGGGGCCGTAATTTCAATCAATGTTTTGGTGTTTTTTGATAGAGTTAGTTCATGTAGCCCCTGAGAGAGCTTGTTTCTTTTATTTATGGTCTGCATAATTTTGAAGAATTTATTCACAAAAATTTTCACAATTTTTGCTCAAGTTAGTTGATGATTGTGCTCATGTAGTTTCCGAAACCTGTTGTTTACCTATTTACATTCTTCTGCAAAAAGCAAAACAAAAACAAAAACGAAGCACCATGAAGAAAGTGACTGTTTTTATTGAAATTAAATATGCGTACAGCTCATACACAGGTAATGAAATGATTACAAAATCAAGGCCGCAGGGCCTATCAATAGTTAGCAATTGCACATTGAATTTTCAAATCAGTAATTGGTGACCCTCCCCCCCACCTTGGCGGCAATGCATGCTTGTATACGTCGAGTTAAGAAGTGGTAAAGTTTCCTAATGTCCTCTTTTGATACATTCTTCCAGGCATTCTTCAATTATTGCGTCAGATCTGCTACATTTCGGGGTGCCCGAATCTGGCGGAATAGCATGTCCCATACATGCTCGATTGGCGAAAGGTCTGGTGACCTTGCCCAAGGAACAGTATCAACAGCACGGGGACAGTCCACAGATATGCGAGCCGTATGTGGCGTGACATTATCTTGTTGGAAAATGGCCCCAGAATGACGTGCCATGAAGGGTAACACAAACGACCGCAGGATTTCATCAAGATATCGTTCAGCTGTTAAAGTTGTACGCAAGATGACTAGGGGCGACCTGCTGTCGTAAGAGATAGCACCCCACACCATCACACCAGGGGTAATGGCTGTGTGCTTGTGTAAAACAAAGGTTGATTGGGACCGTTGGCCCTGGCGCCTCCACACACGTACCTGATGGTCATCTGCTGAAAGACCGAAGCGTGATTCATCGCTGAACACTATGCGATGCCAGTCTGCTGGCAGCCATGATGCTCAACTACGACACCACTCCAAACGACTCTGTCGATGTTGTGGGGTTATGGGCAGACGTCTTAAAGACCGCTGTGAGTGTAGCCCCACCTCAGCCAAGCGCTGTGAGATGGTAGATACCACGGGTGGTATGGAAGAGGCTGTACCACGTTGGATGACGGACAATGATGTTGTCGGGTCAGTTCGGGCGTGTAGCACAATCATCCGATCTTGCCTCGCATTCGTGCACCTTGGCCTTCCAGAGCTTTCATTCCGCCGATGAGTTTCTTGTAGCAATCATTGCTGCCGGAGTTCGTTGTCGGATGATGTATATTTATATATATATTTTATTTCTTGGGGTAATGTTCTCCCCTTTAACCTGCTAAATGAAGCAGATGATTGTGCCTTGTAACTGCCTTGGCCGGCATCCCTTTTTGAAAATAAATTTCTGTGGGTGGTGGGCGTCGCCGTTTTGCCGGTGGCGCGTGTTGCCTGGTTGGTCCCTTTGCGGGCGGGTCCCTGGTCTGCTGGTGAGGGTTTCAGTCGTCTCCGTCGGTGTTCTTCTTCGGGATTGGCGGCTTCTGGCCTCGCCCGGAGGGGTGTTGGTCTGTTGTCCCCTTGGCGTCCCGGGTCGTGCGCTCGCTGCGTGGTGGAGTCGGCGGCTTCCTCTGTCCGGCGGGGTGGGGTGGCCCGTTGACTTGGTTCGTGCTGGGGATCTCTCCTTCCCCCGGCCGTGCTTAAAAACCCTTTAAGCTCTTAGTTGGCAAGGGGCACGGTCTGGGACAAACAAACAACAACCATTGCTGCCAGCACCTTTGCACAGCAGTGTCCGTTCGGTGCAGGTGGCGGCCTATTGCTCGGTATGACCAGCCAGCTTTACGCATCCCGACTATACGACCACGTTCGAACTCGTCTAATTGCTTACAAGGTCTTCGGCAACGTCATAATGGCATTATTGGCTGTGTTTCCACGGATAACGAGCAAAGATTGACCGTCCACATTTTTAATCTGTTTTATAGGATGCTTGTTGCGCAGTAGAAACGTGCGCTATGACCGAAGTTAACACTCGTTGGCCTTGCAAATTTAATCGTGGTATACAGGAATTTGTAACGAAAGTTCGAGATGATCGGATTATTTTTAGGGGTGCTTCGTTTTTTTCCCCCAGAAGAGTGTATATAATAATGACACTCCAGTTTGTAGTTTTATTTATATAGAATGTTTTTAAATCCTTCTACTGCGCTTTTCCCTTCTTTGAGTTTTTCTTCTTGTCTCTCTTTCTGTTTGGCAACTATTTTCCAAGTCACGTTTGATATGTTTTTTATTCTAAAGAAGGAGGCTGTTTTTTGCCTTCGAAACCAATCGACACTTTTAATCAACTGCTTACGTTTTGGCAAACGAATTTCTTTTATTTCAGATTATTTTAGGTAGCAGTTTGAAAAAATTTTTGTTACTAGTTGACGGTTAAATTTGTTTATTTCTTTTAAATATTTCAAAATATAAGTAGTTATAAAATAAATTGAAACATTATTTGCATTTTTCTCTTTGATTCCTGAAATATTAAAAGCTAAATTGGGAAAACCCCTATGAAGTTGTTACTCTTATTCTATACTCGGTTTTGGTGCAAAGTTTTGTAGCTTGTTTCCCATTTTTCAATTCCTCATTTTGATATAATATTTCTCACTTTACCTAAAATTCTTCTGTGAGAATTTGATTGATTTGAATGAATTTAAACACGTAAAAGTATAAAAGTACCCGGCCATCCATTATATTACTCTATGTCCTCGGATGAGTCGGGTGGCCTGGGCTTTCGACACATAAAAGTACGGTCCCTGTGGATGCCTCCCCCACTGGGTTCCAGTCTAAATTGGGTGGCACTTCCCGGCCGTCCAAACAGTTACCTCACACCTTTCTGGTAGGTCGGACGTCTGGCTCTCAACAACACATAAAAGTACCATTATGAAATTTTATGTGTGGATGTAACATGTAAAGAACTGGAACTAAATAGAACTTTATCACTAGATAGAACTTTATTACTTATCATGATTAGAACACATATTTCCGAAATTCAAAATTTTTATAACATTATTTATTATTTTCCATACAGAAGGTATTGGAATCATGTGGAAAATCACAACTCGAGTTTTCGACGGAACTACACATTTTGAGAATTCTAGCACTTGTCTATGTTTAGCGTGACGTCTGTGTGTGTATTTGCATATCTGACTGGCGTGTCTGTCGGTCTATGCAATGTATGTATTCATCCTAGATCAAAAATTAATTGACCAAATTTCAGAAAATTTGGTAGATAAGCCACTTTTGGGTTATCCTGGTGCTGATTATATTTTGGTACGATTCGGGAAAAAAAGAACCAGGCTTTTTTTTGCGACTTGGGTCGCCAATATCGTCAAAATCTAAAATAAATAACTACATTTACTCAAATGTATCAATTAAGTGCTTGCTTTAGACGTAATTTTTGATGGCAAAATGAATAATATTAACCCTATAACAATGGGACTAACCATTCTCGAGATATTTTAGTTGTTTTGTATTTTTATAACGAAATAAAACGTTTACTTTGAAAAATACGGTCAGTCTCTAAATGAAAACAACATTGAATTAAAACTGCAAATTCAGATTAATTTCAAATATTATCAGTGTTATTTTGTGCAATTAAACTCAATTTAATGAATTATATAAGAAATAAAGAGAACATGAATTTGGGTCTGTAGTAAAAGTCATGTGCTGCCCACATTAGGTATTTTCCTATGGAAAAATAGTATAATCCTCGAAATGTTGATAGTACCATTAATGTGAGAAAGGTTAGTTTGTACTATTAGCTATGGATCTACTATCTATGGATGCTATATGGTAACACAGATTAGTCAAAAACATTTTATTCATTGACTAATTTATTCATTATATTATTAATTTATTATTGACTGATTTATTCATTCATACCCATTGCCAATTTTAAAAAATAAATTTAAGGGCTTTTATTTAAAAAAATTAAAATAAAAGAATAAAACGTGCGAAATCTAACGCAAAAATTCGCTTTAATTATTCCTACATACATAGTAAAATGTAATAGGGGAAAATATTGTGAAGAGGTCGAAAATTCGATTACGACTTTGTGACGGACGAGCAGGTTTAAAACAACTCTGCATTTGAATCGAATGTGTTTGAGGCGACGTCTGCGTGTATGTATGTCAGGGTGTGTGCGTCCATCCGTCCGTGAATCTGTGGAAGCGCTATCTCACAAATGAATGGAGCGTTAAAAAAGAAATGGTGCGATTTTTGCAATCAGTAAATACTGGTACCCTATTGACTTTAAATGCGATAGAACGGTTGGAACCCAACCTCAATTTCGAGTGAATTTTTGTATATACACAATATTTTCCTACATATAATTCATCATTTGAAAACGATGGAATGGCAATAATTTTAGAACGCTAACATGAGCCGTTCTCGTGACTGCAATAATATAAAATTAACATACGTAGCAAGTATGCTTAAACAGGTTAACATTGTCGATGAATTTGGCGGCATTTTGTTGACTTGGCGACTATTGGAAAATTACTAAATTAAAGAAAATATCGACAAATTGTCAAAAATGACACCGAAATTGATAAAATTTCAATATCTTGGAAAATGAAGTTCAATATATTTGATATTTCTCGTCTCTTTTGGGGAATTAATAGTCTTAATTGAAAATAAAATGCTTTTTCATTACTTGTGGTACAGCTTTTTTTACATTTCTTATATACATAATGTATAAGGAAAGTATTGTGACGGGGTCGAAAATTCGAATTCGAGTTTTCGACGGGAGAGCTCGTTTCAAGCAAACCTGATCACGAATCGAACATTTTTGAAGTGATGTCTGTGTGTGTGTCAGTGAGTCTGTGGAGACAAGAACTGACAAACGAATGGACCGATTTGAATAAAATTTGGTACAAAAATCACAATCCATGAATACTGGAAGCTTAATGTTTTAAAACACAATCGAATGTTCAGAACCCTCCTAAATTTCCGAGTAAAATTTTGAAAAAATCATCAAAAAATCAAAACCTTCAAAATCCCTAAGTTACGTAAATAGATATTTCTTATCTAATTTTTCCTTAGAAAACGATTGAAATAAACTTTAGAACGCTAGCATGAACCGTTCTCGAGATATTGCACATTTTTCAAATAAATTTATCAAAAAAATTTTATAAATAAGAAAAAATATTAACTGTTGAGAAACATGTTTACTTTTCATATGTAATATGATGCGATAAATTTGGTGACATCATTTTCATGGATCTAACTCGTTCCATTCACGAGAAAAGATACTTTGAGTAATACTTTTATATTTGAACGCCAATAGTCATTTATCTGCTGAAAGAATTACTTATTTCTCCGGCCATAACGCTTGGCGAGATTTTGACGACGAATTTAGCGACATGTCGCCAATTTGGCGACATTTTTAAATGTTGCCAAATTAACGAAAATCTCGCCAAATAGATAAAAATGACACTAAATCAATATATGTACTATAAGATAACATTTTTTTAAACTGTAAAAGTAGTAAATTCATTGCATTATATAAGGAAAGTCATGTGTTGCTCATATAAGATTTTTTTTTTTTATATAAAGAAGGGGCGGGTGGGTTAAGGTGTTGTAAATAATTTGCGTTTTCTAAAGAGGTATATAGTTAGGTGCTGATAGCGGATCATATAAAATATTGTGTCATGGATTATACATCATTAGTTTGTTGTGAAAGAAGTGAAGCCGCTGCATTATGTAGGGAAAGTCATGTTCTGTCCATATCATATATGTTTTATTTCGATGCTAATTATGATGCAAATAGAACTAAGCATCTTGAAACATAAATGCATTAGAATACCGGATAGAGACTCACACTGCAGGTATTTTTCTTCTATTATAATAAAATTCCAAAGCATTTGAAATAGAGCAAGACTTCCTCTTTAATCAAAACCACTCGAATGTGCAATCCCACACCCTCTACCTTCCTGTTGTTCAAAATGTGGAATTATTATTTTTTCCTCGTGATAGTGGTTGCAAGTGAAAGTACTTGACCCGTTTTCGATGGTTTAACGAGAGCGGATGGGAAAGGATTTTCGTCATTTCGAATACCTCACGGAAGAAATGGAAAACATTAAGGAAGAAAGATAGTTCTGATTGTAAATCAGGAATGCTCGAAATAATTAAATTAATAATTGTAATTAAAATATTTCAAACTGCTTAAAAAAAAATGAAAGTCAACTTTTTAAAAAGTCCAAACCCGGCGCGGCCCCCAAACAGCATTACAAAAATCATGTCTGTGAGTTTGTGAATACGATATCTTTCGAACGAATGGAGCGTTTTGAACGTAATTTGGTACGATTATTACAATCCGCGAATACTGGAAGCTTATTGATATTGAACGTTCTGAAGACTGTCCAATTTTCGAATGATTAAAAAATAAAATCCAAAATTTTCAATAATATTAAATAAGTATGCATTTCATACGTACTTTTTCATTCTAAACTGAATGACACCAACTGTAGTACGCTATCTGGATCCGTTTTCGAGATATTGCACGCTTTTCAAATAAATGTATATAAAATTACATAAAAATAAACAGTAGTATCATCAAATATGTAATACATAGCGACTAATTTAGCGAAATATCGCCAAATTGGCGACTTTTTTAAAGTAGTGCCAAATTAACGAAAATGTCGCTAAATTGTTAAAAATGACGCGAAAGTTTCGAAAATAATGCCAAATTGTTGAATTAATAATAATTAAACTATTTTAATATAATATATTGTTTAGCAGATGTTAGCAATACAGAACAATTGTCAAGTTATATTTACGCGAAATATAAGTTAATTGGGTATTTCAAAATAATTTTACAGGTTGTCATCCAGAAAAGCGCCAAATGCAAGTGTAATTTTTAACGTTAAAAACACTGTGCCGTGAATCTTGTCCATCGGTATATCCAATTGAAAGAAGTAAAGTACTTGCATTATGTAGGACAAGTCATATGCGGCTCACATCAGATTTTTTTACATAATATCAACATATCTGGTAAAATTGGTAAAATTATTCAAACATTGCTGATCTAGTAAAAATCGACAAACAAATCTTGCTTAAATGTGCACCTTTATGTACAGATATGAATGTTTATGTACAAATCCCATTTATGTCACTACTTTAATTTTTTTTATACTTTAAAATAATCCCTTTAATTTTTTAACACTTTACAACAAAGTTAAGTGTTTATGACTTTGTTCATTCTGTATGTCTGTCTGTCTGTCCGTTAGCACGATAACTGCCGTAAAAATGACTTAATCAAAATGAAATTTTAGTATGTTGCTCAGACGGTCTGTAGGACCTATGGGAATATAAATGAATAATGTCACCCAATTAGTTTTGGATTGAATCCGGGTTGAAAAAATGAAATACATTGAAACCTATGGGACCTAATTTTTCAAACATTTTTTAAGCGGATTTAAAATTCACACATTGCTTCGAAAATTTTAGGTAATATTCAAATTATTCCATAAAATATATAAAAAAAATTTCAGCAAAATATATTCAGTAGTTTTTTAAATAAAAATTAAAATAATAATTACACCTCTTATATGAAGCGATCACGGACCACGATATGAAAAGATCACGTGACCTACTTCAAAATAAAATATGGCATCCATCTTGTCTCAACATCGTGATTTTTAAAGTTCTTTTTAATTCATATTGAGTGTTGTATTCGTCCTAAAACCGCTTTATTTTTGCTTAAATTCTGTGCATCTACATACTGAAACAACGCAATGACAATATAATTGAGTTTAAATGATCATCCAAATTTGATTATTTGTACAACGAAGCCTATTTTTCACTTATGTAAAATGTAAACAGCAAAATATGTAGGATGAGTTGAATAAGAATTGCTGTATTTTTTTAACGCAAAAGTATTTAGCTCATGGAGTCTGCATAGCTGATATGAATGAAATATTTATTGATTTTACAGCGAGAAGGACGATTTTTTTCGAAATATGTAGAGTTAGTTGTATTAGAATTGCTGTATTTCTTTAACACAAAATAATTTAGTCCATGGTGTCTGCATGACTGATATGAATGAAATATTAATTGATTTTATAAAGAGAAGGACGATTTTTTTGATGAAGTTTTAAGCATAGAGTTTAATTACTTGTAGCTCCATGGTCTTAATTTTTAAATAAAATAAATTATTATAGTATTGTGATGAATGAAATGAATTGGAAATTGTTTATGAATGAAATGCTGCTTTTATAGAGAGAGCCAGGCGTGTTATTTTTTCTATGACGTCATTTGAATGAATGTCAGTTGTTTTCGATGAAGTTTTCAAATATAATAAATTATTATAGTATTGTGATGATTTTAAAAATCTTACCGAGGAATATATCGCATTTTAGAGATGTTTAAACCAGGCAATTTATATTTCAATGCCGTCCTTTGAATGAAGTTCATTTTTTCCTATGAAGGTTTAAGTTTTCAAATATAATAAATTAATGTAGTATTGTGATAAGTTTTAAAATATTATTTAGGAATGTATTGCATTTTAGAGGTGTTTAAATGAAATTGCATTGAAGTTGGAAAGTGTTTCATAATCAATGCTTTAAGCATGATTGATATTTCTTGTTTATACCTGAAAATAATCCCTGTCTAACGATGTGAATACGTGGGTTTTTATTAGCTAATACTGGAAAATTTCTATCATAAATGAATGAAATAAATAAATTTTCAAATTTTGCAGTCCTGTTATACAAAGAGGCCTGTTTAAGGCTTTGAGAAACACAACTTTTTCTTACTGGTAGAAACATACATATAACTTTATTTCTTTATTTCTTTAGGCCTCGTTTGGCATCAGTCTGCTCCTCCTAGACGACATCAGCCTCCGTCTGGGTCTCTTCACTCTAGGCTGTTCCCCTGGGGGCAGCATGAGCAACTTCTGGACCCTACTCTTCAATGGAGACGTCAATCTCAGTGTTACCATGACTTTCATCAGCACCATCGCCGCCTTAGGTTTGTTTATTTTCAGGGATTTTCTATTTCAAATTTCTCATTCTTGATAATATTTTGTTTCTATGAGTACTGGATTGTTACATACACCAAACCGTACTATGTAACTGTTTTTAAACAGTTGCAACAATAAAATTACGCCATATGGGAAATATTCCAATTTTTACATACACTAATTCTTTTTAATTTAACATTACCTCTTTTTAACGCTTTTCAACGTAGTTGAAAAGTGTTTATGAGTTTGGTCATTCTGTCTGTCTGTTTTTCCATTCGCAGGATAATTGCCATAAAAATGATATTATCAAAATGAAATTTTAGTCTGTTGTTGAGACAGTTTGTGGGACATATGGGAATATAAATGAATAATATCATCCAATTAATTACGGATTTAACCCGTGTTGAAAAAATGAAATACATTGAATCCTATGAGATTTAATTTTTCAAACACTTTTTAAGCAAAGTTAAAATTCACAAATTGCTTCGAAAATTGGAAATATTCTAATTATCACTTAAAATGTGTTGAAAAAGAAAGAAAAAAAAATCAGCAAAATATGAATGATAGTTCTTTAAATAAAAATTGAAATAATAATTACACCCATAATATATGAAGAGATCACGTGAATCATTGCAAAATAAAATATGACATTTATTTTTTTCCCGGTGTGAAAATCGTGATGTTTAAAGATCCTTTATATTTATATTTAGTGTTGCATCCGTCATAAAACCGCTTTATTTTTGTGTATAATCTGTGTATCTAAATTATGTGCCAACGCAATTACAACATTTTTTATTTTAAATGATCACTAAAGTTTGATTATTCCTACAACGAAGCCTAAATTTAATGCTATAATATAGCATTAAATTTAGGCTTCGTGGTAGGCATGCAGCTATTATAGCATGCAGAATGTAAACAAATCAAGCTATTGTAATATAAGTTGTATAAAAATTGCTGAATAATTTTTCACGCAAAATTATTTACTCTGGAGTCTGGAATATAAGTGATATGAATGAAATATTAATTGATTTTACATAGAGAAG
Organism: Amaurobius ferox; assembly: GCA_951213105.1. NCBI lineage: Eukaryota > Metazoa > Arthropoda > Arachnida > Araneae > Amaurobiidae > Amaurobius > Amaurobius ferox. The sequence goes on along the minus strand of OX578149.1, from coordinate 131,004,679 downwards.
CAGACGATTCATATTTCGATGATACTATTTGAATAAAATTAATTTTGTGTAACTGAACTTGCCTATTTCGGCGAAGTTTTAAGTTTTTAAGTAAAATAAATTACTGTAGTACTGTGCTAATTTAAAAAATATCAGCGCTGAATGTATCACATTTTAGAGATGTTTAATTAAAATTATATTTCAGTTGAAAAGTGTTTCATAATCAATGCTTTGTGTAACTGAACTTGCCTATTTCGGCGAAGTTTTAAGTTTTTAAGTAAAATAAATTACTGTAGTACTGCGATAATTTAAACAAGAAAGATCAATCATGCTTAAAGCATTGATTATGAAACACTTTCCAACTTCAATGCAATTTTATTTAAACATGTCTAAAATGCAATACATTCCTCGGTAATATTTTAAAACTTATCACAATACTACATTAATTTATTATATTTGAAACCTTAAACCTTCATCGAAAAAAATTCATTCAAATGACGGCATTAAAATATAAATTGCCTGGTTTAAACATCTCTAAAATGTGATACATTCCTCGGTAATAATTTTAGAATTATCATAATACTACGATAATTTATTATATTTGAAAACTTCATCGAAAACAACTGAAATCCATTCAAATGACGTCATAGAAAAAATAACACGCCTGGCTCTCTCTATAAAAGCAACATTTCATTCATAAATAATTCCCCCATTCATGTCATTCATCACAATACTATAATAATTTATATTATTTAAAAATTAAGACCATGGAGCTACAAGTAAGTAAAACTCTATGCGTAAAACTTCATCGAAAATTATCGTCCTTCTCTTTCTAAAATCAATGAATATTTCATTCATATCAGCCATGCAGACTCCATGGACTAAATGATTTTGTGTTAAAGAATTACAGCGATTCTAATACAACTCATTCTACATATTTTGCTGTTTACATTTTACATAGGTGAAAAATAGGCTTAATAGTAGAAATAATCAAATTTGTATGAGCATTTAAACTGAAATATATTGTCATTGCGTTGTTAAAGTATGTAGATGCACAGAATTTAGGCCAAAATAAAGTAGTTTTAGGATGGATACAACACTCAATATGAATTAGAAAGAACTTTAAAAATCACGATTTTGAGACAAGATGGATGCCATATATCATTTTGAAGTGGGTCATGTGATCGTTTCATATCATGGACACGTGATCGCTTCATATAAGAGGTGTTATTATTATTTTAATTTTTATTTAAAAAACTACTGAATATATTTCGCTGAATTTTTTTTTATATATTTTATGGAACAATTTGAATATTGTCTAAAATTTTCGAAGCAATTTGTGAATTTTAAATCCGCTTAAAAAATGCTTGAAAAATTAGGTCCCATAGGGCTCAATGTATTCCATTTTTTCAACCCGGGTTCAATCCAAAACTAATTGTGTGATATTATTCATTTATATTCCCATAGGTCCTATAGACCGTCTGAACAACATACTAAAATTTCATTTTGATTAAGTCATTTTTACGGCAGTTATCGTGCTAACGGACAGACAGACAGACAGACAGACAGACAGAATGAACAAAGTCATAAACACTTTTCAACTTTGTTGTAAAGTGTTAAAAATATCAGCACTGAATGTATCACATTTTAGAGATGTTTAATTAAAATTATATTTCAGTTGAAAAGTGTTTCATAATCAGTGCTTTATGCATGATTGATCTTTCTTGTATTTTAGTTCAATATCTTTGACGGACTCGTTCTCGGCTTCCAGATTACGTAGACAGCTGAAACTCGGCACACTGGTTCATTTCGTGGGACCTTTTTATTTTTCAAATTTTCACGTCATTATGTTACGTTGTTACGTTATTTACGTCGTCATGACTATGTTCTTGCTCTTTTCATGCATTTTCTTTGCGAGTTCGAATTCATTGTCTTCAGAAGAAATGTTTTTCTGATTTTAACTTGTCGATCCATGTGTACTACATAGGTTTGTATGTCAATTACGTCAAAAAATGATAATAATAAGATAGCGGATGAGGAAGAAAAAATTAGTTTTCCAGTGCTCTTCATTATATAACAGTGGCGCAATTGAAAAGTAGAAAATAAATTTCAATCATATACTAAATTGAAACAAATTGAGGGTCTGGGCACATTCAATGAAAACAAAATTCTAATATTGACAGCACATGACCTTCCCGATAAAATACAATGGATTTAATCCTTTCACAGGGAAAAAATGATGTACAAAATCTACGACACAATGCTATCAGCGTTGATTTATATGTTTGGCGCTTTTCTAGATGACAATATGTAAAACTATTTCAAAGTGCCTAATTAACTTACATTTCGCGCAAATCTAACTTGGCAATTATCAATATTGATAGCATACACAATAAGCAGTCTAGTCCATATATCAAAATATTTTGATAATAAGTTCATCAATTTGGCGCGATTTTGTTCATTTAGAGTCATTTTTGAAAATTTGGCGATATTTGCTTCAATTTGACACCATTAAAAATCGCCAATTTGGTGATAATTTACCAAATTAACCGTTAAGTTCACCAATTTAATCGCTGAGCGTTACAGACAGAGAAAGAGGAGATCTTTTCTTATATATAAGCAAATAGCTATTGGCGAATTGTTGGGCAAAACTACCATACGAAGTATCTTCTCTAGTGAATAGAACAAACTAGATCCACGAGAATGATGTTAACAAGTGTGTCCCATAATATTTCATATGAAATATGAACATATTTTACAAGTTAATACAATTTTATTTTTATGCAATTTTTTTTTATTTATTTGAAAACGTGCAATATCTCAGAAATGGTTCATGCTATATAGTGTTCTAAAGTCTGTCATTTGATTTCTAATAAAATATTATACTAGAAATGATTATTAATGTTGCACCAAAACGAATTACCCGGTGTTACATAAATAAAGAAAAACGCCCACTAATTAAATAATGTATTTACAGATAACAGGACCCAATTTCCAAATTGCCTTCAAATAACTGCCACAAACGGTCTCACCTGAACACACAACATTCGTTTTTATACCATCCTGCGTCGGAAAAAATATCCCATATTTTTTAATGAAATCAACTGTTGTACAATTAATTGTTCTTGAGATATTTTAATGTACAGTTATAGCAGACGATTTTTTAAATTATATTTTATAACTAGCAGCATACCCGTTCTTCGTACGGAGTATATAATATAAAGAAATTTATAATTCGCAATCATGTGTAAATTCTGTTAAAATATTAAATTTATTGCTCATAAAGAAAAGTTTAAGAATATATGTTCTCACTATGCAAAATTATCTTCACGGGCAGATCTGAAGAATAAAACATCCTGGCCCCTTTTGTAAGCAAATTTACAAAAAAAAAAAAGGAATTGAATCAATATATGCAACCCCGTACTACTTATATTGTCGCAGATTAGGAAATATGCCAGTGTGTTAGTAGAAGCTTACCCGTATTGCAATATGTGTCTCAAAAATATTTGCCAAAATAAAAGAGATGACATAAAAAATTGAAAGTATCAAAAATCCCCGTAATCTTAATACCAAAAGGTCGTAATTGATTCGAATATATGCCAATCTATATCAAAATATATGCCAATATACCTGTACTACTTATATTCTCGTAGATTAGAAGATATACCCATGCATTTGTAGAAGATTACTCGTATAGCGTACTATATATGAGTTTCAACAATTTTCGTCATAATAAAACAATTCCATAATAATTTGAAAATATCAGTAATCCCTGAATCAACAGTCCCCGAAAATGTCAATAATAATGATGTTTAAACCTGAAGACCGTAATTGATATTATCCAGTCAAAAATTCAATGTCAATGAAATTTATTTTATATACATATTTTTACTATTCAAATCGGAAAAGATTTAATAAAAATCATAAGCCGCATAACATATTGGATCCGTTGCTAAGCGATATGATATCAATTGCTTTAAATAAATTGATGGAAATCATATCATCTGAATAATGCAATCTCCATGGAAGGTTTGGCGACATTTTCGTCAACTTAGTTATAACTTAAAAAATCGCCAAATTTATCGTCAAGTGGGACTGTAGAACTGATAATCCCATTATGCGACAAATTGACGAAACATCATCACAATACTATCCCCTAACAAAACACAATTAATTTCATTTATTAAGCGCGATTTTATCAATTTCATGATATTTTTATGGATTTAGAAATATTTTTACCAATTTGGTGATATTAAAAAAATTCCTTAAATGTGTTACTAAGCAGGATGGATGGACTGACCGACAAATGCTACAGAAACATCATTTCATTACTTTATTCTAAAAAAACAAATTTAATTTCATTGATTTGGGTCATTTTTATCAGTTTGGAGACATTTCCACTAATTTGGTAAAGTTTAAGAAAAGTTACCAAGTTAGAGATATTCCTCTAAATTCGTAGCTCTGAATTCGCAGATCTGAAGAATAAAATATGCTGATCCCGTTTGTATATACTAAATGAAAACAGTAAAATTGTATTAGAAGATACATACTCCCGTTCTACTCTTTTTCTTCTTCAACAATCGGCTAAATGAATTTATTGGGTAAACAAAATATGAGTTTATTAGCTAAACACAATACATGAGCTTGAAACCTCTTTGCTAAAATAAATGAAAGTGATGTACGCAGTCCGCAATATATATAATTAAAAGAACAATCAAACCGTTCATTTATAAAATATATTTTTACATCCATTTATTTATTATACAAATAAAAAAAATAATAATAGATATTAACAACACATTTAATTTCATTCTGTTGCCGAGCAACATGATATAAGATAGAATCTTCCTCATAAAATGCGAAATTAAATAGCCATTTTGATTTCTCTATACTTTACATCGTTGAGTAAAAGCTTGTGAGAGATGAACCATGGAGGTAGATTTTTCCATTTAAATTCATGTTTCAAACAATTTATGTTTTCCCTATAGTGACTAATTAATGCAAAAATCTTGCACCAAACTCGGAAATAAAGTTTTATTTCATTTTGGCGTTTAAAACAAACGATTTTCATCCTTTTCGTTTGGATAAACCACGGAGTTGGAGAGTAGATCTCTTAAGAAAAAGTTCCGTTTTTCATTAATATCTCGACAACCCCTGGTCTTAAAAACTCGAAACTTGGACAAAATTTATGGGGGGCTATTTCAAGGCTATCCACCAAATTTCATTAAATTCGGTTCAGCCGTATTCCCGTGATGATGAGACAAACGAAAATTTCGTTTTTTACTAATATCTCGAGAACCACTGGTCGTAGAAACTCAAAACACGGACTAAATTTTAAGTGGAGCTATTTCTAGGCTGCCCACAAAATTTCATCAAATTCGGTTCAGCCGTTCTCCCGTGATGATGGGACAAACAGACAGACAGACAGACAGATTTTCAATTTTATTTATATAGACTAGCAGCATACCCGTTCTTCGTACGGAGTATAAAATATAAAGAAACTTATAATTCAGATTCATATGCAAATTATGTTAAAATATTAAATTTATTGCTCCTAAAGAGAAGTTTATGAATATCTGTTCTCATCAAGCAAAATTATCGTCACGGGCAGATCTGCAGAATAAAACATCCTGGCCCCTTTCGAAAGCAAATTTACAAAAAGAAAGGAATTGAATCAATATATGCAAAATGAAAGCACTAAAATTATATGAGAATACATAACACGTGCATTTATAGATGACTAGCAGCATACCCGTTCTTCGTACGGAGTATATAATATATAAAGAAACTTGAAATTCATAATCATGCCCAAATTCTTATAGTATACTAAATGACATGTTTAATCAAAATATTCTGTTAAAATATTTAATATAATGCTCCTAAAAAGAAGTTTAAGAATATCTGTTCTCGCTATATAAAATTATCTTCATGGACATATCTGAAGAATAAAACATCTAGGATCCCTTATGTAAGCAAATATAAAAAAAAATATGGAATTGAATCAATATATGCAAAATAAAAGCGTTAAAATTATATGGGACCCGTACTAATTATATACGCGAATATTAGAAAATATAACCTGTATTAGTAGATTACATGTATAAATTGAAAATACCAATAAACCCGTAATCTTTAAATCTGAAGACAGTCATTTATTCCAATATATGTCAAAATTAAAGTGCTAAAATTATATGGGAAGATATACACGTACTACTTATAATGTCCGATTATTAGTAGAAAATTACCCTTTTTGCAATATGAGTCACAAATGTTTTTTGGTAAAATACAACAGACGACGTAATAAATTGAATATATAATTAATCCCCTTAATCTTCATACCAGAAGACTGTACTTGATTCCAATATATATACCAATATATGTCAAAATATATGCCAATATACCTGTACTACTTATATTCTCGTAGGTTAGAAGATATACCCGTGCATTCCTAAAAGATTACTCGTACAACGTACAATATGCGTGTGTCAGCAATTTTTGCCGCAATAAAACAATGGCGTAATAACTTAAAAATATCAATAATCCCTGAATCAATAATTCCGGAAAATATCAATAATAATAATGTTTAAACCTGAAGAGTATAATTGATATTATCCAGTCCAAAATGAAATGGCAATGAAATTTATTTTATATACATATCTTCATTATTAAAATCGGAAAGGATTTAATAAAAATTGTCTGCCGCATAAACACATTGGATTTAAATCCGTTGCTAAGCGACATGATATCATTTGCTTCAAATAAATTGGTAGAAAAAATATCGTCTAAATAGTTATATTTCTATGGAACATTTGGCGACAATTTCGTAAAATTAGCGACATTTTAAAAAATCGCCAAATTTATCGCCAAGTGGGACTGTAGAACTGACAGTTCCACTTTGCAACAAATTGACGAAATATCATCAAAATACTATCCCCTAACAAAAAACAATTAATATCATTTATGTAGCGCAATTTTATCAATTTCAAGATATTTTTATAGATTTGAAAACATTTTTATCAATTTGGTGACATTTTAAAAATTCGCTAAATGTATTACTAAGTAGGATGGTTGGTCTGACAGAGAAATGCTAACCAAACATCATTTCAGTACTCTCTTCTAACAAAAAAAAAAAAAATCTCATTGATATGTAGAAGACCCAAGCCACACGACCAACCCGAAGCTTTATGGCAGCTGTTTGTGTGTCGTTTATATCAATTTGGCGACATTTCCGTCAATTTGGCAAAGTTTAAGAAAAGTTGTCAAATTAGCGATATCCCTCCAAATTCGTAGCTTTGAATTTGCAGATCTGAATGAAACATTCTTATCCCGTTTCAATATACTAAATGAAAACACTACAATTGTATTAGAAGATATACCCTCTCTACTCTTTTTCTGTTTCAACAATCGGCTATATGAATTTATTGGCTAAACACAATATATGAGTTTAGTAGCTAAATACGATATAAGCTTGAAAACTCTTTGCCAAAATAAATGAAATTGATGTACGCGGTCAGCAATTAATATAATTAAAAGAAAAATCAAACCGTCCATTCATAAGATATACTTTTATATCCATTTATTTATTATTTAAATCGAAAAAAAAATAATAAAAACATTAACAAACACATTTAATTTAATTGCGATGCCGAGCAACATGATATATCCTCCTAAAATGTTAAAATTTATCAACCACTAACAGCACACCCGTTATTCGTACGGAGTGTATAATTTAAAGAAACTTAAAGTTCGCAATCATGTGCAAATTCTGTTAAAATATTAAATTTATTGCTCCTAAAGAGAAGTTTAAGAATATATGTTCTCACTATGCAAAATTATCTTCACGATCAGATCTGAAGAATAAAACATCCTGCCCCCTTTTGTAAGCAAATTTACAGAAAAAAAAATAGGAATTGAACGAATATATGCAACCCCGTACTAATTATATTGTCGCAGATCAGAAAATATGCCAATGTGTTAGCAGAAGATTACCCGTATTACAATATGCGTCTCAAAAATATTTGCCAAAATAAAAGAGATGACGTAATAAATTGAAAACATCAATAATATCCGTACTCTTTATACCAGAAGGTCGTAATTGATTCCAATATATGCCAATATATATCAAAACATATGTCAATATACCTGTACTACTTATATTCTCGTAGATTAAAAGATATACACGTGTATTTGTAGAAGATTCGTACAACATACAATATATGAGTTTAAACAATTTTTGTCATAATAAAATAATTGCATAATAATTTGAAAATATCAATAATCCTTGAATCAATAATCCCCGAAAATATAAATAATAATAATTTTTAAACCTGAAGACCGTAATTGATATTATCCAGTCAAGAATGCTATAAGAAAAATCAAATCGTTCTTTTCTAATATATATTTTTATATCCATTTATTTATTATTCAAATCGAAAAAATAATTATTAAAATTAACAGACAGATTTAATTTAATTGCGTTTCTGAGTAACATGATATAAGATAGAATCTTATAACATGTTAAATATGTCATGTCTTATAACATAAACTGCGAAATTAAATAACGATTTTGATTTCTCTATACTTCTCATTGTTCCGTAAAAGCTTGTTTTAAATAAACCATGAACCATGGAGATAGATTTCCCCTTTAAATCATGTTTCAAACAATTCATGTTTTCAGAAAGTGACTAATTAACGCAAAAAATCTCCCATCAAACTCAGAGATTAAATTTTAATTCACTTTCAAACGATTTTCAAGCTTTTCGTTTGGATAAACCACGGAGTTAGGGAGTAGAACTCCTAGGAAAAAGTTCCGTTTTTCATTAATATCTCGACAACCCCAGGTTTTAGAAACTCGAAACTTGGACAAAAGTTATGGGGGGATATTTCAAGGCTATTCACCAAATTTCATTAAATTCGGTTCAGCCGTTTTTCCGTGATGATGAGACAAACGAAAATTTCGTTTTTTACTAATATCTCGAGAACCACTGGTCGTAGAAACTCAAAACAGGGATATAATTTTAAGTGGGGCTATTTCTGGGCTACCCACAAAATTTCATCAAATTCGGTTCAGCCGTTCTCCCGTGATGGTGTGACAAACAGACAGACAGACAGACAGACAGATTTTCATTTTTATTTATATAGATTTAATTTAATTTTCATGCAGTTTTTGATTACTTTTGTAACTACTTATAATATAGTATCAGAGTTACAATACAGAAATCGCCTGCTGCCTATTTTTCTGATCAAATTATTGAAAATATTTTTCGCCAAATTGATAAAAATAACGCTACATTAATGAAAATGACGACTAATTGACGAAAATTCAATATCTTAGAAAGAATATAAGTATCTACTATAAGAATAGCCTATTTTTTTATTGTAAGAGTAGTAAATCCATTGCATTATATAAGGAAAGTCATGTGCTGCCCACATCAGATTTTTTTTTATTTGTTTTCAGAATACAAATTTAATTTTTATGGAACTTGTTATGCATTTATGAGCTAAATAAATGATAACTTTTCTTAATTTATATTTTTTACTCCACTGCTATCCGCACAAAATTTACTAAGTGTTTAAATTTTTCTTTTTTTAACATCTAAGAAGCCTAACTGACTTGTGTGCTTCTCCTACAACAAAGATCATAAATTTCTTAAATCAAATACGTTATAAAAAAAAAATTGGAATTTTTGACTTATGTGCTTTCCCCCGCCACCTCTAGCTTTTTAGACCGCATTCAGTGATTAGAGGTGAAATATCGTTTTTTCATACCACAATTTTTATGTTAATAGAAGGATAAAATGTGCGCCATTTTTTCAATTAAGTTGAAAATTCGTTTAATATTCAGAATTTTTATTACATATGTATAGGCGTCACATTTAGTGACCGCTAGTAATTTTGCGTGTGCGAAGCGTGGTTGGAAATGGCTAGTACGAGTATAATATATACTTAAAAAGACTTGGACAGACTGTAAATATAAAAAAAAATTAACTTCCAAATTCGAATTTTAAGATTTTATTTCTATATTACGTTAATTCTTTTTACTTTCCTACAATACATGGTAATGCATAGAGAAAGTATCGGAATCGTGTCGAAAATCGCAACTCAATTTTTCGACGGATCTACATGTTTTGGGACCTCTACAGTGCTCGAAAAAAGTATAAGGACAACATATAATTGAATGAAAATATACTTTATTTTCACTTTATCAAAATGAAATTTTGATATTTCTGACCTCTAATATGAAATTATACAGCAGCATTTACAACGCATAAAACAACAAATATGTACCTTGCAAAAGTTGATCTTATATAAGGACATGTTCTAAATTATTTAACATTTCTCTTAATAATCAAGAAAACATCATTCTTTTTCAATTACTTGAATAAGCCGAGGGGTCATCGATGCTGAAAATTCTTTTAAAGTGTCTATGGAAATGTTATTCCAAGCTTGTTTGATGGCTAACACAACATCCTGTTTACACTGATATTGTGTGCGATTTTTATAAATTTCTCGGGTTAGAAGGCCCCATAAATTTTCTATTGGATTGAGTTCGAGACTCCTCACCGGCCAATCAAGTAAATTTACTGAATTAGCTTCAAACCAGAGTTTTGCATTCTTAGAAACGTGTATGGAAGCGTTATCCTGTTGGAAAATATAGTCTCCTGAAGTAATTAGTGGGGCCTCAGGTAACAAATGCTCGCCTAACATATCAACATATTTGTTCATTTTGTAGTTGATAAAGACTATAGCCGTGGTTCCGTTTGTTGCAAAAACGCCCCAAATCAATACTGTGCTCCACCGTATTGACATTCGGAAAAAACTTCTTTGGTTTTACGCAGATTATACCAAAAATAGCGAAAACAATCTGACTCATCAAGATTGAACTGCTTTTCCTCCGAAAAGATTACATCAATCCATTTTGGACTGAGAGAAATGTATTTTTTTAAAGTTCCTGTCTTCTTTCCTTGTGTTCCTTTTTAAGAGGCGGACGTGACATTAACTTTCCGTACCAAATATTCGGATGTTTGAACTGTTCGTGTGGAACATGGTAAGGCCAAATTTCTTCTAACTTCATTTGCAGTTTCTTTCTTTTCTCTCAAGCTCTTCTTACAACCATTCTTTTCTTTCGATGCGTTAGAATTTCTGGTCTTCCAGTTCGTTTTTTTCCTTCCATACATTCCAGGTTCTTTTAGAAAATTATAAACTACAGTTTTAGATCTTTTAATGTTTTTCGAAATTTCATTCCCATTCAATCTACATTCTTTAAAATCAAGAACTTTCCCTTTTTCAAGGTCAGGCAGATGAGTTTCTTTTTGCATCGTACGAAAATCGTGAAGAAATGAGGCAAGTGTGAATTTTGCTTAGAAACACAGTCTTTATATTTGAAATGGTCATTTTCTGCTTTCAGATATGCAAATTTTACTATAATTTTAGATGAAAAAACAGTTGTCCTTATACTTTTTTCCAAGATCATATGGGTTTAAAATTTATAAAGTAAATTTATACATATTTATTTTTGGAAAATTTAATTAATTTACATGAAAGAGAACTTAATTTTATCAATATTTTTACTTAAGAAATTTGCATACATATCCGTATAAAAAATTTCTAGATTTGGCGAGTTTTCGCTTGTCCTTATACTTTTTTCGAGCACTGTAGAATATTCTATTTTACTGTGACGTCTGTGTGTGTGTCTGCGTTTCTGTGTTTCTGCTTGTGAAATGTGTGTAACAACTCTAATTCAAAAACTAATGAACCAAATTAATAATATATATATATATATATAGGTAATTCACTTCTGCGTTATTCTGGTTCTGATTAGATTTTGGTACGATTCGGGAAAAAAGAACTTGCCTTTTTTTTATTTTCCTTATATACATAATGTATAAAGAAAGTATTGTGACGGGGTCGAAAATTCGAATTCGAGTTTTCGACGGGAGAGCACGTTTCAAGCATCCCTGATCACGAATCAAACATTTTTGAAGTGATGCTGTGTGTGTGTGTGTGTGTGTGTGTGTGAAAGTATGTGTGCGTGTGTGTGTGTGTCAGTGTGTCTGTGGAGACGACAACTAACGAACGAATCGACCGATTCGAGCGAAATTTGTTACAAAAACCACAATCCGTAAACACTGGAAGCCTATTGTATTTATACGCAATCGAATGTCCAGAACCCCCCAAAATTTTCGAGTAAAATTTTGAAAAAATCGTCAAAAACTCAAAACCGCTAATAAAGTTACGCAAATAGACATTTCTTATTCAATTTTTCATTAGAAAACGATTGACATAAATTTTAGAACGCTAACATAAACCGTTCTCGAGATATTACACATATTTCAAAAAAATTATCAAAAAGTTATATAAAATAAAAAAAAAATATTTCCTATTGAGAAACATGTTCACTTTTCATATGTAATACCATGCGATAAATTGGGTGACATCATTCTCGTGGATCTAGCTCGTTCCATTCATGAAAAAAGATAATTTGAGTAATACTTTTGTATTTGAACGCCAATAGTCATTTATTTGCTGTAAGAATAACTTATTTCTCTGTCCATAACGCTTGACGAGATTTAGGCGACGAATTTGGCGGAATGTCGCCAACTTGGCGACATTTTTAATTGTTGCCAAATTAATAAAAATCTCGCCAAATTGTTAAAAATGACGCTAAATCAATGAAAATGACGATTGATTGAAGAAAATTCAATATCTTGGAAAGAATATAAGTATGTACTATAAGAATAACATTTTTTTAACTGCAAAAGTAGAAAATTCATTGCATTATATAAGGAAAGTCATGTGTTGCCCACATCAAATTTTTTTGCGAAATGGCCTGCAAAAATCCTATGTATCCACGCTGGCGGAGAAACTAATTAAACAATTTTCACAAAATATGGTAGATAAGTTACTTGTGGGTTACCGTGGTGCTGGTTAGATTTCAGCATGATTCGAAAAAAAAATAATCTGTCTACTTTTGCGAAATGGAATATTGAAAAATAATCTGTCTACTTTTGCGAAATGGAATATTGAAAAATAATCTGTCTACTTTTGCGATATGGCCCGCGAAACTTTTCAAGATCTAAAATAAAATAATTCAAATGTATAAATTAAATGCATACGTAGTTTTTCACAATAAAAATTATAAGACTAACTCCATTACTCGAAGACGGGTTATTATCGAGATATTAAAGTTTTTTAACTTTAGGGAACTGAAGACGTTCTTCACTGTAGTAAAAGACTTATCTAATGGAATTTCTTAAAATTTAGGATTCACGTCCCTTGAGGGTTTTTCTGATACTGATTAGATTTTGGCATGATTCCGAAAAATATAACCGACACTTTTATTGCGAATGGCTCGCAAAGATCGTGAGAATGCGAAATAAATAACTAAATTTTTTTAAATATATTAATTAAATACTTGTTCTTTACGTAATTTTTGTCAGCACAGTAAATTATCCCATGATTCTAGGATGAACTAACTATTCTCGAAATATTTTATTTTTTTGGAATTTTGAAGATCTGAAGAATTTAAAGTGAATTAAGTTGCCAAATGAAACGTACATGCATTAAAACTGCAAATTGAATATAATATCAGAAAATTTTCCATGTTATTTTCTGAAATTAGACTCAATTTAATGCATCATAAAATATAAAATAAAAAATCTGATGTGGACAGCACATGACTTTCCTTATATAATGCAATGAATTTACTACTTTTACAGTAAAAAAAATAGATTTTTTTTATAGTAGTTATTTATATTCTTTCCAAGATATTGAATTTTCGTCAATGAGTTGTCATCTTCCATGTCGTCATCATCAATGAGTCGTCATTGATTTAGTGTCATTTTTATCCATTTGGTGAGTTTTTCGTTAATTTAGCAATATTTAAAAAAGTCGCCAAGTTAGCGATATTCCACCAAATTCGTCGCCAAAATCTCACCAAGCGTTATGGACGAAGAAATAAGTTATTCCTACAGCAGATAAATGACTATTGGCGTTCAAATAAAAAAGTATTACTATAAGAATTTTTTTTCATGAATGGAACGAGGTAGATCCACGAGAATGATGTCACCCAATTTATCGCATGGTATTACATATGAAAAGTGAACATGTTTCTCGATAGGAAATATTTTTAAAAATTTTATGTGACTTTTTGATAATTCTTTTGAAAAATGGGCAATATCTCGAAAACGGTTCATGTTAGCGTTCTAAAATTTATGTCAATCTAATGAATTTCCTAATGAAAAATTACACAAGAAATGTCTATTTGCGTATTTTTATTAGCGGTTTTGGTTTTTGGCTTTTTTTTTAAAATTTCACTCGAAAATTTAGGGGGGTTCTGAACATTCGATTGCGTATAAAAACAATATGCTTCCAGTGTTTACGAATTGTGATTTTTGTACCAAATTTCGTTCGAATCGGTCGATTCGTACGTGAGTTATCGTCTCCACAGACTCACTGACACACACACAGACATCACTTCAAAAATGTTTGATTCGTGGTCAGGGATGCTTGAAACTTGCTCTCCCGTCGAAAACTCGAATTCGAATTTTCGACCCCGTCACAATACTTTCCTTATATATTATGTATATAAGGAAAGTATAAACTGAATTTGAATGTGTAGCGAAAGTCATGTGCTGCCCACATCAGATTTTCTATCTTTAATTTAACCTTGTAATTTTTAAAAGTCTTTGCTGTAGTGACCGACCGCCTTAACAAGTTTTGTGTCAATTACGCTTAAATAGATTTCCCAGAGGGGTGTGGTGCTGCGTTTCAGTGTCCTTGAAATGAATTAATTGCATCGCTCTTAACTAAAGAAAACACTATATTTAATGACTACGTATAATGTATTCAGTTTGAAATTTGTGTATTGTTTTCATGCTTAGTTAAATAATAATTTGGTTTGGCATCTTTCTGAGCATACTATCACACAATATAAACTTTCAGCTAAATTTTATGTATTCTACGTTGTATATCTGTTCGTAGGCGTAGCCAGTATCACTAAAAGGAGGGGGTGCGGATCGTGAGTTGAAGTAGATTAAGGTCTGTTTAACTTACTGTTATCGGCTGAACGGGTTATTATTATTATTATTTGGCGAACTTTTCAAATTAGCTACATTTAGATAATATTTGACAGCACTTGTGCCAGTAGCATGATGTGTTTTGATGATGTTCGTTGTCGAGGAGGAGGAGAAATATCGCCACTGAATCGGCTTCTCCCATTCCTAAAGTCACGAGCCGCCACTGAGGGGGGGGGGGGGGTTCAAGATCGAATTGGGAAAGGGAGTTGCTGTGTTCAATTTTTAACACTTTACAACATAGTTGAAAAGTGTTTATGACTTTGTTCATTCTGTCTGTCTGTCCGTCAGCGCGATAACTGCCGTAAAAATGACTTTATCAAAATGAAATTTTAGTATGTTGTTCAGGCGGTCTGTGGGACCTATGGGAATATAAATGAATAATATCACCCAATTAGTTTTGGATTGAACCCGGGTTGAAAAAATGAAATACATTGACCCTATGGGACCTAATTTTTCAAACATTTTTTAAGCAAATTTAAAATTCACAAATTGCTTCGAAAGTTCTGGGAAATATTCAAATTTCCCCATAATATATATAAAAAAATGTGAGCAAAATATATTCAGTAGATTTTTAAATAAAAATTAAAATAATAATTACATCCTTCATATGAAGAGATCACGTGACCATTATATGAAGAGATCACGTGACACCGCTTCAAAATAAAATATGGCATCCATCTTGTGTTAAAATCGTGATTTTTAATGTTTTTTTTAATTCATATTCAGTGTTGTATCCGTCCTAAAACCGCTTTATTTTTGCTTAAATTCTGTGCATTTACATACTGAAACAACGCAATTACAATATATTTGAGTTTAAATGATCATCCAACGTTGATTAATTCTACAACGAAGCCTAATTTTCACTTATGGTGAACGTAAACACCAAAAGATGTAGAATGAGTTGTATAAGAAGTGCCCCATAACTCTAGGACTAACCGTTCTCGAGATATTTTAGATTTACGATAGTGTACGATACGAAAGTCTGTGTGTGGAGATGGTATCTGACGAACGAATGGAGTGTTTCGAACGACATTTGGTACAAAAATTAAAACCAGTTAATACTAGAAGCCCTTTGATTTTAAACGCAATCGAATGTTCGAAAGATCCCCCCCCCCCTAATTTTTGAATGGGATTTTGAAAAATCATCAAAAACCATAACCTTTAATAAGTTACGTAAATAATCATTTCTTAGTTAATTTTTTTATTAGAGTATAGTGATATAAATTTTAAAACGCCAGCAAGAGCCGTTCTCAAACTATGGCACATTTTCAAATAAATTTATAAAAAAATCCCATAAAATTAAAAGTGTTTTAATTATTGTGAAATATTACGAAATAACGATGCTGCTTTAACGATGCTGCTCAGCGAAAAAGAATTTTTTTTTAAAGATTGTCCCCACCACCACCCGATGCATAAATGCACCGCGACAATCTCCATAACTTTCTTTTTATTTATTTATTATTTCTTCAGTGTTTGTTTTTTAATTGTGGTCCCAACCACCACCCGATGTAAACAATACATCGCCACAATTCAATCCAGCATAATGAGCCAAATACCTTATAAAAAGCAAGCACTAATTCGGTTTTTAATTGACCCTTGGCCAAAAGCCGTACAAAAAGTAAACTCTTATTCGGTTTTTAATTGTCCCTAAGCCAAAAACCGTATAAAAAGCAAACACTTACTCGGTTTTTAATTATCCCTAGGCTAAAACCCGTATTAAAACCGTATAAACTTGATTGATGAAAAAATATTGTTAAAATTGTAAAAATGACGCTAAGTTATCGAAAATGACGCCAGATTGATGAATTAATTATTAAAATATTTTAAAATATGGACTATATTGCTTATTTCAGATTTGCGTGAATTATAAGTTAATTGGGTACTTTGAAATAGTTTGACATGTCATCTGGAAAAGCGCCCAATGTACAATTCAACATTAAAAATATTGTGCTGTAGATCTTATACTTAATTTTTTCATTGTAAAAGAAGTAAATTTATTGCATTCTATAGGAAAAATCATGTACTGTCAACATCAGATTTTGTTAAGACTTTACAACAAAGTTGAAAAGTGTTTATGACTTTGTTCATTCTGTCTGTCTGTCTGTCCGTCTGTCCGTTAGCACGATAACTGCCGTAAAAATGACGACTTAATCAAAATGAAATTTTAGTATGTTGTTCAGACGGTCTGTAGGACCTATGGGAATATAAATGAATAATATCACCCAATTAGTTTTGGATTGAACCCGGGTTGAAAAAATGAAATACATAGAGCCCTATGGGACCTAATTTTTCAAACATTTTTTACGCGGATTTAAAAATTCACAAATTACTTCGAAAATTTCAGATAATATTCAAATTGTTCCATAAAATATATAAAAAAAAATTCAGCGAAATATATTCAGTAGTTTTTTAAATAAAAATTAAAATAATAGTAACACCTCTTATATGAAGCGATCACGTGACCATGATATGAAAAGATCACGTGACCCACTTCAAAATGATATATGGCATCCATCTTGTCTCAAAATCGTGATTTTTAAAGTTCTTTTTAATTCGTATTGAGTGTTGTATCCGTCCTAAAATCACTTTATTTTTGCTTAAATTCTGTGCATCTACATACTGAAACAACGCAATTACAATATATTTGAGTTTAAATGCTCATAAAAATTTGATTATTTCTACAACGAAGCCTATTTTTTACCTATGTAAAATGTAAACAGTAAAATATGTAGAATGAGTTGTATTAGAATTGCTGCATTTCTTTAACACAAAATCATTTAGTTCATGTAGTCTGCATAGCTGATATGAATGAAATATTCACTGATTTTGCAAAGAGAAGGACGATTTTTTTCGATGAAGTTTTACGCATAGAGTTTAATTACTTGTAGCTCCATGGTCTTAATTTTTAAATAAAATAAATTATTATGGTATTGTGATGAATGACATGAATGTGAAATTATTTGTGAATGAAATGTTGCTTTTATTGAGAGAGCCAGGCGTGTTAATTTTTCTATGACGTCATTTGAATGAATTTCAGTTGTTTTCGATGACGTTTTCAAATATAATAAATTATCGTAGTATTATGATAATTCTAAAATTATTACCGAAGAATGTATCACATTTTAGAGATGTTTAAACCAGGCAATTTATATTTGAATGCCGTCATTTGAATGAAGTTCGTTTTTTTCGATGAAGGTTTAAGTTTTCAAATATAATAAATTCATGTAGTATTGCGATAAGTTTTAAAATATTACCGCGGAACGTATTGCATTTTAGACATGTTTAAATAAAATTGCATTGATGTTGGAAAGTGTTTCATAATCAATGCTTTAAGCATGATTGATCTTTCTTGTTTTTTTTTTTTTTTTTTGTATTTATGCTATATTTACGAAGTTTTAATTTTTATGAAAACACCTATTAATTGTTTAAATTTGCATATGTTAGGTTAGGAGATATAATCGTCCAACGTATTTACACTTCAGCCGAATACTGGACGCTAGACAGAATATTCGCGTCCAAAGTATTTATGTTTCGTGCTCCACAAATTTCGAATTGCTTTGTACTTGTCCAATGATTGATTCGTATCTTCACGCGTTTGGAAATAATTTTTTCTTATAGTACAAAGACAAAGACCATTGTATTTATCTTATGGTTGATCAACATAAGTAAAAATATGCTGTTTTATAATGTCGAAACACCAAGTCTTCATTGTTCTTGTCTGTCAGATTACTTTTTCGTGACATCGAATGACAACATTAATAGATAAGGACCATGTTTTTTCTCCAGGTATAAAAGTTTAGGTTACATATATGAAGTAGTAGCAGAATTCAGAATTTATTGCTTTGAATGCTAATCTTATTGTTAATGATATAATATCTATGAAAACTTGCTAAAGTGACTTTAGAACCAGCTTTAAGATAAGCCATTTTCTCTTGTATGCAAATAACACTTTGTTAAATAATAAGGTGTTATTTTCGCTGGCGGTGTTTGAGACTATTATTGTCAAATTATGCATTAGTTCAAATTATGCATTAATATAGATAAAATTGAACATTTGTTTGTTTCTTTGTCTGTTCTGTACATAAATTCATAGTTTTGGAGGATTTTTTTTTTTTTTTCAAATTTGGTATGGTTATTGTCTAATTTATTTTGGATAACTCCGTCCATGTTTCGAAGATTCTATGAACAATGGTTGTCGAGATATAAATAAAAACGCAAAGTAAAACCTACTATAGAAATGGCATTGTGAAGACGATTTTTCCCGAAAATATATTTGAAGAAAATTATATTATATTGCTTAGCAGTGGAATGTAATGAAATTGTTTATATGGCAGACGATTTTATTCAATATATGTGATTTAAATAGTAAAGAAATTTACATAAAAATAAATTTCTAGAAATGAATGGTGTTATATTTTTGATGGGTTTTATTACTACTTTGGGATAAAAGATTATGGGGATAATCGATATTTCAAATTTCAAGTTATCTGTTTATTTTGAAGAATATTTTTCAAACTCATTATGTTTAACTGATTTTTGAAACAGGATAAAAATGGTACTGCTTTATCTTTCGCTACCATTTTATAGTTTTTATTTGACGCACGTTTATTAAACTTAATATTTTTTGTAAATTTGTTTACATTGTTTAGATGCTATTATTGTTTAGGTGTTTTATTTTTCGATCAGCCTAAGCAGATAGTTTTTTATAGAGAGAACAGAAATTCTTATATGTCTTTTTAAGGGAATTAAATTAACTATTTGTATGATAAGACCTCCTTGAGCCAATTCTATAAGTTTCAGAAATTTCATCTCTTTTTATTTCTTAGATTTTACAACCTTCTGCCTCAATATTTTAAAATCATTGTTACCTATTGTTCCTTTTCCAGGACTATCAAAGACTTGTTATTTACTTATAATTCAGTTGAAATTGAAAAAAAATTTCTGTATTAATATCTAATTATTTATTTTCTTTTATTGTCTTCTTTACCTTTTTTATTGTCTATGTTTATCTTTTTAAATGTTATGTTGTAATAATTTATTGTAATTGTTTTATCTGTGGATGTTTTTATGTCACTTAATGCTACTATAATTTTCTTGTTTACCCATCTCCTTCTATAAGGGTAGATTTTAAGAGTGGGTATTTGTGGATCCTGTAATCTCCTTTGAATTAAAGATATTATTTTTATAGAATGTTTTGAAGAACAACGCCATTAAGAATACTATTGAAATGTGCACATATTTTAAATCACGATCAACACCGGGTGTATCTGCTAGTCACTTTTATAAGTTCAACCTTAACATCTTTTCCGATGATAACACTTTTTTTAAACAAAGAATTGTATATGTGTATTGTGTTTTTTATACGTATGCTTTATATCTTGGTGAAAACTATCAGTGGAGGTAACTAACCTTTATTCCACTTGAAACACCATTGTTTCTGGTGAAAAAATAGTATATCGTAACAATTAGATAACTAAAACATTATATTTATATATCTGTTATGCATAAAATATCAGCTTATCTGAAATTTTTTACAATGGTAAGAGTTTACAATCTTATCATCCAATCTCTCGAAATAAGTAAATTAGTAAATTAGCCACATGGGTCATTTTCTCTAAACGGGCTTTTTCATCTTTCTTATTACAATATATATATTTTTTTATTTTTCAACCTGTTTTCTGTATTATATTTTAACATGGGTAGTTTAAACTAAAAAATAAAGCAGCAGCGATCATTTTGCGGAAATTAAATAGAAAATGCAAATTTTTATTTTCAAGACAAGTAAATGACAGCATGGCAGGGGAATGACACTTAATATAGGCAACTGCTTTGTTAGCATATATATATATATATATATATATATATATATATATATATATATATATATATATATCATTAGAAAAATAAAAAAATTGTTTCACTTTAATTGCAATCTTATATATAGAATTAAAATCTTCTAAAAAAAAAAATCTAGTTTAAATGTAATTCATCTGTTCTAATGTCATTCCCTCTTTTACCAAGAAGACAGGTAAATGACAACAGGGGAATAACAAAACATGTGATTTTACTTTCTGAGTATATGAGTTTTATTTGCATTTAAGTCTAACTTGATATTCAGTTTTCTACACTAGCTAGGCACACATATGTGTTAAAAAAATTATTTACTTTTTTACTCTGGGAATAATTAAAGACAGGTGAATGACAAGGAATGAAAATACCCCAAATTGTTCAGTTTTATAATATTTCCCTGAGCAGTTTGATATCTAGAACATAGTTCAACTCCTGAAATGGTGAATATGGATTTTAGTAAAAAAGAATAATACTATAATTATATTTTGTTGTTATCTATGTACAGAAGAAAGAGGTGTTAAAATCTAAAGACAGGTGAATGATATAAAAGTTAGGGGACAGTTGTAAAAAATTAATTTAAAATATTGCTCTAATACATGGTGGATTTTTTATTACTGGTTGTATTTTAAATTGTCTAATTTAATATAAAACATCAAATTAAGAGAAAACTAGAAAATGAAGGCTTCTAAATGGAGTTGTAATTTTATTATTTGGCTGTTGGGATACACAGGGGAATGATATTTAATAAAAAAAACTACATTTTTAGATATTAAAAATATAAATTGTTTTTTTCAGCTAATGGGCAATAAATATGAACTACAATATAGAAAAACTGACCAGTGTCCAAAATCAGTCCCAAGTCATGCAAACTTTTATTAAAACACCTGGGACATGTAAAAGTCCCATTTGCAGAAAATGACCCATATATTGGTAAAACCCGTGATTGGAAAAACTACTTTATTATTGTAGTGATCTACAACTACAACTACATTATGACAAATGTAGTTAACTACAACTACAACTACTTTTTTTAAAAAGTAGTGACTACAAACTTCTTTTAAAATGTAGTCACTACATAACTACTTTTATAAGACGAATTTTGCCACAGCTTCAATTTTCACAAAAAGTTGAGGATACGGGTATACTGTAGTAATTTAACATACATATTCTGAACAGTAATTAAAATTTACTGATTCCTAAATTTACTGATCAACTTACCAATCTTTACGGTTTTACCCACTTCTGAAAACAGTAAAATAAAATAAAAGTATAAACTTTAAAATCAAAGACAACCAAAAAAAATCTGATGTGGGCAGCACATGACTTTCCTTATATAATGCAATGAATTTACTACTTTTACAGCAAAATAAATTAGGTTATTCTTATAGTAGATACTTATATTCTTTCCGAGATATTGAATTTTTGTCAGGGAGTAGTCATTTTCATTGATTTAGCGTCATTTTTATCCATTTGGCGAGTTTTTCATTAATTTAGCAACAATTAAAAAAGTCGCCATTCATAAGAGATTAAAGATGACATATTAAAGATGACCATTAAAATAACATATACAGGGTGACCCAAAAACATTGACCTCGGCTTTTATTCCTTAAATATTGATCTTAGACATATATAATAAATTACAAAGTTGCGTAAAAAAAAGGTACATAATTTTACGATAAAAATTTTCAGGGGATTAAATTTGAAGAAATACAAAATATACGACCCCCGTACAAAAACATTTCCAATAAGTAAAATGTTCCCCATACACTAATAAGGTGATGTACAAAATTTCAGCATTTTATCATAAAAAGCCCCAGAGATATGTTTAAACAAAGTTGGGGAGGGATTAGTCACAAATTAAAATGTAAATGTTTACAGCAAGAGTGCAAATGACGCAACGCAGAAATGCAACATAGGCAAATAAAATAATATATGCCTCTTATCTTTAATTGATCTTTGGCATGGATGGAAAACATTTTGAACAAGCTTTGTAATCTTTATGTAAAGTTATTATTTCTGCACAGTGTGCATACTTTTATACCAATAAATAGCAAAATTATTATTTATTTATGTAATTATTGTTTTCTTTCGTAATTTGTGTATGACCCCTGAAACGCTATCTGCCGACATGATTTTTCCCCTTTGAGAACTCATGTCGATGCATCAAAAAGTGGTTTAATTCAGCATTTTTGTCTTTTCATATCTCTGGGACTTTTTATGATAAAATGCTGAAATTTTGTACATCACCTTATTAGTGTATAGGGCACAATTTACTCATTGGAAATGTTTTTGTACGGGGGGCCGAATAAAAATTTAAATTTTGTATTTCTTAAAATTTAATTCCCTTGAAAATGTTAATCGATTTCATAAAATTCTGTACCTTTTTTTTACACAATTTTGTAATTTATTATATATGTCTCGGATCAATGTTTAAGAAATAAAAGCCGAGGTCAGTGTTTTTGGGACACCCTGTATACCGATTTGACTATAGGAACAAAAATATCAACCATAAGTGCTCATAATAATTTTACTACAGTATATAGTAAATATATGAATAACATTTATATGAGTACAGTAAATATTTGACTAATATTTGAGTATAATTTGAGTAACCTAACAGTATACAGAAACCGCCCATACAAATTATGGGCCCCTCTACAAACATTTATTATGGGCTTTCCCTACATATTGGATTTCCCTTTTTTAGAGAATTTTTCATATTAGGGACCAAAATTTGATTTTTTTTGTGTTGGGAAGTTCCTTCCCGATCCTATAAATGGTTATCTTACGCCTTTGTGTAGGCCGTGTAGCTTGGGCCGCGGATGATTTCTTCTATCTAAAAATATATATTGGAGGTCCAGTCCCCTCCGGAGACCGGACCCTCCCACTTGAGTGGTATTCGTCCCCCTATAGGAAGAATGTTAAAGAAAGTCATGGATCAGGCAAACAACTCTAGAAGTATTAGGGTTATCTAATTATTTTTTTATGTAGGTGCACCCCCCTATGGTGTTACAAAGTGAGAAAACTTTAGAGGGCGGGGATCACCTCCTTTTTAGTGGGGTACGGAGAGCCATTTAACTTCCTGAACAGAGACAGGGAAAAAGTCAATTATAAAGTTGTAGGGCGTTGCAAAATTAGTAGTAGGAATTTTTGTCTTCTTATAAAATATGCAACTAACTCCCTAAATAACGATTTTAAAAATGCCAATTTTTTTAATCTACATTTAATAGTGCAAACGTAGAGACATTGGAACACTAATACATTTTATGATACGTATGCAATCATGTATTGCTGCTGATGGTAAACATTTTGTATTTCGTGTATAGTAAAGTAAATTTATTTTGCCATGTATAAATGCTCGATTTTTAGGGGTTTGAGGGGAGAAAGACTGTATACGCTGGTTTTCAGGGTTCCCTTCCATTTTTGCGGGGGACAAAACTGCTTTGTACAAATTTTGCAACGCTCTCCAACTTTAGTTGATTTTATCCTCTATCTGTAACAGGCAATGAGATAGCTCCGTACCCACTAAAAAGAAATCAGTCCCCCTAAAGTTGCCCCATCGTGTAGCGCTATTGTTGTTTCCTATACACCTGAATAAAAATATACGACAACCCCAATACTTCTCAAATTATTTGCCTGAACCATGACTATCCTTGACACCTCGGTATATTGAGATGGTAAAGTCTTCGATTATCTACTACAAGTATGGTTTAGTTGAATGTTATCAGAATATACCAAGAATCTCTGCAATTTGAAAGGAGCTGATACTCAGATTCAATGACAAATGTAAATGTCTTGTAGTCGTGACAGTCACTTACTTCCAGGTCGACCTTCAAAGTTGAGATCCATCTTAAACTTGGTGAACCGCGATGGTTTTGTTAGATTGACGTGTAGCGTAAGATTGTGCAAGGATTTTTCTACGATTTGTTTGTTCTGTAAAATAGCACGAAATTCGTGTAGGATATGCATTGCCTATCAAGCGATATTTCAAACATTAATCAGCAATTACATGTGATTAAAGGGACGGGCTATTTTTATTTAATATCCTGAACTCAGAAAGACTTAAAATTCCGAATTTTTTGTTTTCCTTTTAGTAAAATATATGTCTATCCTTAATTTGACTGGTTATATATAGGGAAGCGTATGTATTTGTCAACGGTGAACTAAACTATCTCGTTACAACTGTACATTAACGTCATAAATAAGGTGACCGAAAACTTCTAAATCACCCCCCAATGTATGCTGACGTTACAGTAGTATTTTCTGGGACGATGTTTCATTGCTCATGGGTGTTGCTACACTCTCGATCATGTGGTTTAAATGGTTTGAATAGACTGCAGTAGTATCAATCTACTCACAAAGTTATATGATCTTTCCAGCTTTATACGATTTTGTGCTTTGTTTAATGATCTATCTTTATGTTATGTCCCTTTTATAAAGTTAAAATATTTTCTTTTTCTTAGCTATGATGCCTTTATGGATCTTTACGCTCGGAGCTTCTTTGTTCCGGGACACGCAAGCCACCATTCCCTACGTAAATCTGGCTGGTTCTTTGATTATTTTGACTCTACCCATTGGAATTGGACTGCTCATCCAACAGTACTCTCCACGATTGTCAAAGATCTCCCAGAAGATCATTAAGCCTTTCACCCTCATCTGTGTTTTTGTCGGCATATGTGTAGGACTCTATGCCAACAAATTTGTCTTTAGTCTCATGACATGGCAGGTATTACTGGCTGGAGTTGGCATCGCCTGGGGCGGCTATTGCTTTGGAGCATTGACGGCTTGGCTTTTCAGGCTTAACAAATCTCAAATAGTTGCCGTTTCTATAGAAACAGCTTTTCAAAATCCTGCAGTGGCTTTTGTCTTGCTACTGCTGTCACTGCCACAGCCGGATGCTGACTTGTCATCGGTGCCTGTTATTACTCAATTAATATTGACAGGTCTTCCTATGTGGGTTCTTTTCATATTTACCAGCGTTTACAAGAAAATAAAGACAACTTGCGATAAAATGGAAGAGGGAGAAATAGAAAAACCAGAGATCGATACAGTGCAGAAAGCGTATATGGCACTTGCGACACACCCACCCACCGAAGATGATACAAGTAATCTCGGACTCGAAAGGTTGAAAGCAGATATTGTGCGTTTCAAGACCGATCAATAATGTGGAAATCCAAAATACTGAAGTCAAATGGTTGTGCACAATGTGTTTTTAAACATCTGTAAGAACTGTTATACAAATTTTTCAATGGTCTTTCTTGGTAATCTGTTTCATGTGCTTTTCAAACGTGTTTGTTACATAATATTTTGTGTACAATTAGATGAACTTTTATCATATTTCATTTGAGATTTGAATATATTTGCTAGTTCATATGTGTCTTTTGCCCTTTTGTTACTAAATTATTGCCTTCCTTTCATTGATATGCGCAGTAGTGTCTTCAAATGCTAGGCGTGCTCATTCATAGTGTAGAAAGCCCAGACCACACGACCAACCCAAAGGCTTATGGTAGCTTTCTGTGTGGCCGGACTCATTCATAGTGTGTACAACGTCGATCCATATGTCGTAGACAATCACATTTTTTTAAAGATATTTTATTGAAGTTTTATTACAGGCAGATAATTTTATTTATGTGTATGATATGCGGAGAGTTAAGCAGACGATTTAGTTGGCCAAGTGACAAGAAGGGTGACAAGAAGACGATTTTACTGCAATGGTGTGGAGAGGGGAATAGAAAAGGGAATATCTTTCTAGTAGATGCAAAACGCTGGGTCAGAGCAATTTTACAAAATAGTGAAGATGTTTCTTACGCAGTTGCTGGGAAATTATACCGACTTTGTTTGGGTTCAGAAAGTTGTATGAATCATTATACTTCACAGATAAATTTATATTTTAAAACCAAGTATACATCCTGAGAGTAAAAGCCATTGTTTAAGACCTCAAGGTGTTGTGGGAGGCTACAGATCACCGATGGCAGGGCAGCATTACGTCACTCATTGCTACGAAAGACTTGCCGGCTATTCTCTCGGCCTATGAGAATTCTTTTAGGCCAGATGGCATATACAGTATGATTGATCAGACACAGTACAACCTCACGCCTATATATGCTTTTAATTATAGAATATTTGTTATTTATTCTTTTGTTGAACGTTCTGTAATGCTCTGAAAGTTGTTCCCGTAGTTTAAAGGTAGAGTGTTTGTTTCGAGATTAGGGGACACAAGTTTCGATGTTTGCAAACTCTTCAATTGGCGGCTGAACTTATTTTTGATCTTGATATTTGATATGATAATAATTATGAAAGTACAAAAGGAATAATGGAAATAGAAGAAAAATAAGAAAAGGATTTATGATTGTTTGATGTCGAGTATAAGCTTCTAGTTTAAACATTATTTTCCATTAATGATTCCCAACCTTTTTTGTTTAGAGAAACCTTGAAATATTTCGTAAAATCTT
The DNA here is from genome assembly GCA_951213105.1 of Amaurobius ferox. Taxonomy (NCBI): domain Eukaryota; kingdom Metazoa; phylum Arthropoda; class Arachnida; order Araneae; family Amaurobiidae; genus Amaurobius; species Amaurobius ferox. Next base: position 130,977,321 of record OX578149.1, on the reverse strand, counting down.
GAGGAACCCCTACTCGGCCGACACATATTAGGTTCGATGAGGTTACATTGCAAAATAGCCTTGTAAAGCAAATAAGAATTAATTAGCTAAAATATCATTTTGCTTATTTTTAATTATTAATTATTACTTAAAAAAAATATTTGCTTTATATCTGACTTATTAGTTACAAACATTGTGTATATATTTTGTTGTGATTTGTGTTAATATAATTGCCTGCCATAAATTTGTTAAAAAAAAAGTTACATTTTGTTTTATGATCTTTTGGCCCATCTCGGCCCACAGGATTATATTAATTTATCTCTTTCTAACCCAGACATTCCGACCTACCCAAATGTGTAAGGTATCTGTTTGGATAGCCACACAATTTAAATCGGAACCTAGTGGGGGTTAGGACTATATTGCTTCACATTTTTTTTACCCAAATAGTCCGATCTACACGAAGTTGAAAAAATAATGAAGTAATTTAAAAATTTACTTTGTTAGATATTTGCGTGATTATTAAAATTTAAGCAACGCGAGTTTTACTTGGAAAGAGAAATTTTGATGCGAGAGAAATAAGATGTCTATTAAATGACTTTTTGAATCAAATGTTTTGTCTTTAATTTAATTAAATCATTTAAAATCTTGACGTGTTACCACTCTCTGTATGTACCAAATCTATCTCGTAAACCGATAAGTATACCAAATTTCATGTAATTTCCTCATTATTTCGAGAGTTCACACTCTCCGTGGAAGAGTAAAATTTTTAACATACAACGGCCCGTATAAATGTTAAATAATGCTGTTCTTTTGTTTCTGGTTAAAATTACTTGCAAAACACTTGCTCGTTTTATAATAGTGAACATATTAATTTTTTTTTTAGGATTTTTTCCATTTTAGATAAATAAATGTCGAAAGTCCTGACCACCTGACTCGTCCAAGGAGATAAATAAATGTGTAATTTCTCGAAAAGATAAATAAATGTTGTTGTTGTTGTTGTTGAAACCCAGACCGTCCGACCTACCAGAAAGGTGTAAGGTAACTGTTTGGACGGTCGGGAAGTGCCACCCAATTTAGACCGGAACCCAGTGGGGGAGGCATCCACAGGGACCGTACCCTCCTTCCCCTACCACCAACCTCTCGGAAGGACTTTCGGACCCACATGTTTAACGTGATCGTACTCCGCATGAACACGGCGGCAGTTTTGGCAGTGGCTGGAATCGAACCCGGGCCTACCGAGTGCAACTCCAGCGCGCTAACCAATGGGCTACCGCGCTAATTTTTCGAAAAGATAAATAAATGTGTAATTTCTCGAAAAGATAAATAAATGTGTAATTTCTCGAAAAGATAAATAAATGTGTAATTTCTCGAAAAGTTGTTTATAATAAACTATAGATAATTGTATAATTTACTCGAAAAGGCATTTATAATAAACAATAGATAAATGTATAATTTACTCGAAAAGACATTTATAATAAACGATAGATAATTGGATAATTTACTCGAAAACATCGTTTATAATAAACGATAGTTGTATAAATGATAGATAATTGTATAATTTACGGAGCGATAATCGCTCCTTAAAATTATACAATTTGCGTATGAATAAAATTTACGCATTAGTTTGCAACAAGTTTTAAAACACATATCTTTTATTATAGCGTCTGAGCTCCCTCCAAATCAACAGACTTCTAACATGTAATCAATGAAATAATTGCGCCACATTTGATATGATCTGCTCAGTTTTTTCGAGAGATATAGCGTGGAAAAGTAAAATTTCATATACACCGAGAACGTCTCATGATAATTGATAAACAATTGTGTCCATTTATTTCTGGTTGTAAGCACTAACAAAGTATTTACAGCTCTGATGATAATGATAATATGTAATATTTTTATATAATTTTTTTTTTCCATTTTATTTTATGTTGACTTTCTGTAAATAATACCATACACTTTTAAATAAAAAGGTATATATATATAACATGACTAGTTTTGTGTGACTTTTTATCATAATTATTTGATTTTAATTTTTCTTATTTAAAAAAAAAATTTGATGTGGGCAACACATGACTTTCCTTATATAATGTAATGAATTTACTACTTTTACAGTAAAAAAATAGGTTTTTCTTATAGTAGATACTAATATTCTTTCCAAGATATTGAATTTTCGACAATTAGTCGTCATTTTCATTGATTTAGCATCATTTTTATCCATTTGGCGAGATTTTCATTAATTTGGCAACATTTCAAAAAAGTCGCCAAGTTAGCGACATTCCGCCAAATTCGTCGCCAAAATCTCGCCAAGCGTTATGCACTAAGAAAAAAGTTATTCTTACAGCAGATAAATGACTATTGGCGTTTAAATACAAAAGTATTATTCAAAGTATATTTTTTCATGAATGGAGCAAGCTAGATCCACGAGAATGATGTCACTCAATTTATCGCATGGTATTACATATAAAAAGTGAACATGTTTCTCAATAGGAATTTTTTTTTTATGTGACTTTTTCATAATTTTTTTGAAAAATGTACAATATCTCGAGAACGGTTCATGTTAGCGTTCTAAAATTTATGCCAATCGTTTTCTAATGAAAAATTACATAAGAAATGTCTATTTGCGTAACTTTATTAGCGGTTTTGATTTTTTGACGATTTTTTCAAAATTTTATTCGAAAATTTAGGGGGTTCTGAACATTCGATTACGTATAAAAACAATAGGCTTCCATTGTTTACGGAGTGATTTTTGTACCAAATTTGGTTCGAATCGGTTCATTCGTTCGTCAGTTGTCTCCACTGACACACACACACAGACATCACTTCAAAAATGTTTGATTCGTGATCAGGGATGCTTGAAACGTGCTCTCCCGTCGAAAACTGGAATTCGAATTTTCGACCCCGTCACAATACTTTCCTTATACATTATGTATATAAGGAAAGTAATAAAATGGAAGTCTTTTCGTGATCCATCCTCTGGCAGTCACCAATTGAAATAATAGTGCCAAATTTCATTTGATTATTTCCATTTATCCCAGTCTCCACTGTCCGACACGCATAGTCAGATGGATAGGCACACATATATCAATGAAATATGGTTGATTCGTATGTTGGGTTTCTCAAAACGTATAGGTCTATTAAAAGTCGATAATCGGGCTATGACTCCATCAAAATAGGTGAGACCCAGGGTCAATTAATGTAATTTTCAAAATTAAATTTTTTAAATCTTTTCAGATGTTTTGTAAAAGAAATAATGTCACATCATCAAGTTTTCTAACTGGTGTGGTATTTTGTTATTTTCCCTACACGGATAGTATATTGTATAGGGAAAGTATTGTGACGGGGTCGAAAATTTGAGTGCAAGTTTTTGACCGAAAGCACGTTTCAAGCATCCCTGAATAGGAATCAAAGGGGTGTTTGAGGTTATCTCTGTGTGTGTGTGTCAGTGAGTCTGTGGAGACGATATCTCGCGAACGAATCAAGCGATCCGAACAAAATTTGGTACAAAAATCACAATTAGTGAATACTGGAAGCCTATTGTTTTTACACGCAATCGAATGAAAGCCCTCCTAAATTTTGAAATGAAATTAAAAAAAAAAATAATCTGATATGGGCAGCACATGACTTTCCTTATATAATTCAATAAATTTACTACTTTTACAGTAAAAAAAATCTGATGTGGGCAACACATGACTTTCCTTATACAAGGTGAGACCGAAAAGTAAGGTGACTGATGTGATAATAATCACTGTATTGTATATTTGCAGATAAATAGATCGCTGTCCTTCAAAGTAGTTCCCGCCGTCTACAATGCACCTCTGACAACGTTCATACAAGTTCTTGAAACTTTTGAGAAAGTCCTCCTTTGAGACTGTCTTAAGTTCCTTGGTAACAGAAGCTTGAATGTCTGAGATGCTTGAAAATCGGTTTCCCTTCAGCGCCAATTTCAGTCGTGGAAAGAGGAAAAAATCTGCTGGCGCTAGATCAGGGGGATAAGGAGGGTGTAATAACTCCGTAACCTGTTGCTGCGCGAGGAACCGTCTAACACACATTGCAGCGTGAGGGCGTGCATTATCATGCAAGAAAAACCACTTGCCTGATGCAGCGAGATGGGGCCGAACACGACGAATGCGAGCCAGGAGGCGCGTCATAACATGGCAATAAAATTCACCATTAACTGTTTGACCTTCCGGTACGAATTCTTTATGGATAATTCCCTGTGCGTCGAAAAAGGTAATCAACATTGTCTTAACCTTTGATTTTTTCGAAACGAAACTTTCTCGATTTCGGCGATGAGGGACCGCGCCACTCCATGCTTCGGCGTTTCGTGTGTGGATCATACGCGAAACACCACGTTTCATCTCCTGTGACGATGAACTGTAAAAACGTGTCATCTTTATCTGCTGCATTGATGAAGTCGCCACAGGAGTCCATTCGCTGCTGTTTTTGTTCATCGCTTAAGTAATGAGGGACAAACGTCGCACAAAGTTTCCGTTTACCCAAATCCTGCGTCAATATTGTTCGGACAATTTCACGAGGAAGATTCAATTCGTTCGCCATTATTCGGACGGACAAACGGCGATCTTTCAGCAATAACTGCCTAACTGTTTCAACATTTGCCGTCGTTCTGCTAGTCACCCGTCTTCCACTGCGATGCTCATCCTCCACGCTTTCACGACCTTCACGCAAAAGTTTGAACCACTTAAATACTGTCTTGCGAGATAAAGTTTCTTCGCCACACACTTTGAAGCATTTCCAAGGTTTCCGTAGCAGTTTTACCCATTTTAAAACAGAATTTCAGATTCGTTTTCTGCTCCATTACGCAATGCACTAACACCTTTTACGTTTAAGCGACTGCACGAACAAACACGAAACAAGAAACTTTGCAAATGACCCTGAACTTTCACGTTGCACACCGAAGTTCGTAATGCGCATGTGTCAGTTCGTCAGGCTGTTCTCATTTTCGATAGGAGGGGTGAGTCACCTTACTTTTCGGTCTCACCTTGTATAATGTAGTGAATTTACTACTTTTATAGTAAAAAAAATAGGTTTTTTTTATAGTAGATACTAATATTCTTTCCACGATATTGAATTTTCGACAATTAGTCGTCATTTTCATTGATTTAGCGTCATTTTTATCCATTTGGCGAGATTTTCGTTAATTTGGCAACATTTCAAAAAGTCGCCAAGTTGGCGACATTCCGCCAAATTCGTCGCCAAAATCTCGCCAAGCGTTATGCACTAAGAAATAAGTTATTCTTACAGCAGATAAATGACTATTAGCGTTCAAATACAAAAGTATTACTCGAAGTATCTTTTTTCATGAATGGAACGAGCTAGATCCACGAGAATGATGTCACCTATATTATCGCATGGTATTACATATGGAAAGTGAACATGTTTCTCAATAGGAAATATTTTTTTTTATATTTAATATGACTTTTTGATATTTTTTTAAAAAATGAACAATATCTCGAGAATGGTTCATGTTAGCGTTCTAAAATTTATGTCAATCGTTTTCTAATGAAAAATTACATAAGAAATGTCTATTTGCGTAACTTTATTAGTGATTTTGATTTTTTGACGATGTTTTCAAAATTTCATTCGAAAATTTAGGGGGGTTCTGAACATTCGATTGCGTATAAAAACAATAGGCTTCAAGTGTTTACGGATTGTGTTTTTTGTACCAAATTTGGTTCGAATCGGTCCATTCGTTCGTCAGTTATCGTCTCCACAGACTCACTCACACACACACAGACATCACTTCAAAAATGTTTGGTTCGTGATCAGGGATGCTTGAAACGTGCTCTCCCGTCGAAAACTCGAATTCGAATTTTCGACCCCGTCACAATACTTTCCTTATACATTGTGTATATAAGGAAAGTAAAAATAGATTATTCTTATAGTAGATATTTATATTCTTTCCAAGATATTGAGTTTTCGTCAATTAGTCGTCATTTTCATTGACTTAGCTTCATTTTTAACCATTTGGCGAGTTTTTCGTTAATTTAACATTTAAAAATGTCGCCAAGTTGCCGAGATTCCGCCAAATTCGTCGCCAAAATCTCGCCAAGCGTTATGGACGAAAAAATAAGTTATTCTTGCAGCAGATAAATGACTATTGGCGTTCAAATACTAAAGTATTACTCAAAGTATCTTTTTTCATGAATGGAACGAGCTAGATCCACGAAAATGATGTCACCAAATTTATCGCATGATATTACACATGAAAAGTGAACATGTTTCTCAATAGGAAATTTTTTTTTTTTATTTTATATGATTTTTTGATAATTTTTTTGAAAAATGTACAATATCTCGAGAACGGTTTATGCTAGCGTTCTAAAACTTATGTCAATCGTTTTCTAATGAAAAATTACATAAGAAGTGTCTATTTGCATAACCGTATTAGAGGTTTTGATTTTTTGGTGATTTTTTTCACAATTTCATTCGACAATTTAGGGGGATTCTGAACATCCGATTGCGTATAAAAACTATAGGCTTCCAGTGTTTACGGATTGTGATTTTTGTACCAAATTTGGTTCGAATCGGTTCATTCGTTCGTCAGTTATCGTCTCCACAGACTCACTGACACACACACATACTTTCACACACGCACAGACATTTGTGCTTGGGTTTTTTTCCCTTCGGGGTTTTCCCCTCTTTTCTTTTTTTTCCTTCTTATGTCTTTCTTGTATTGTATTGTATTGTATTGTTTTTATGTTTTGTTTTGTCGTTGCCATTTTTTTATTTGTCTTGTTGTAACTGTGTTGTGATTCAATTTTAAATTGTTTTGTAATGTTTTGGATCTAAAATAAAGTTCCCGGCCACACACTTAGCTACAGTAAACCTTCGGGTCTGTCGTGTGGTCTGGGTTTTCAACACTTCAACACACACAGACATCACTGCAAAAATGTTCGATTCGTGATCAGGGATGCTTGAAACGTGCTCTCCCGTCGAAAACTCGAATTCGAATTTTCGATCCCGTCACAATATTCTCCGTATACATTATACTATGTATATAAGGAAAGTAAAAATCTGATGTGGGCAGCACGTGACTTTCCCTGCAGACTTATATCCAAGTTCTTTTTATTTTAATTAAATTTAATTTACTTTCAATTCAATTTTCGTTCTCATTTGGTAACTGGACTTATTTTCAAAGATGGCGTAGAGAAAATACGAAAAAACTAAAATATCTCGAGAACGGCTACTGTCTTACCGCCACGAGAAAGTCCCCAGACAGCAGACGTTTTGGTGGCGATAGCTATGGAAACAGGTTAGTCCACTGCATTTCAGGTTTGGCGGAAAGCGCTTTTTTCGATTTGGCGCAGATTGGACCGACGAAAGTCGCATTTCGCTTTGCACTGGAGTCAATGCTAGACGCTCGAATTCTGTGATTTTTAAAGCTGTGAAGTAACTTGTACTGTGTTGCATACATTGTGGATTTTGTCTAGCTGAAAAATGACTACATTTAAAAGTAGAAAGACTTTGCATTCGCAAGCACGTGCAATAGTCCACAATGTTACGGCATTTTTTGAAGCGGAAAAAACCGCAAATTCTCAAAAAATACCAATTTCAAATGCAATGAAGAGAACTGCGGAAGCGACAGGGTTTTCAGCGTCATCAGTTAAAAAGATAAAATGTAAGGTGCAATCGCGTAATGACACTGAGATAAGTATTTTATCAACCCCCGGAAAACATAGAAAAAGTCTATCATATCGAAACTGCAATATTGATGATTTTGACAAATGTGTCATAAGACAAGCCATTCAGGACTTTTACATAAAAGAGAAATGTGTTCCTTCTATTGGGAAACTGCCCCCAGTGTTAAAAGAAAAAAAAAAAAAATTTTGTATGGAAAAGAGGGTCCCTCAGATGAATTCTATATTCACTGAATTTTCGATGGAAGAAATGTATCAGCTCACGAAAGATTTTAATCGAAAGGCCGAACATTGTGGAGGCATAAGTATTTGAGGGCATTGAAAAAATTCAGAGAGGAGCAACGTTGTTTGGTTTACATCGACGAAACTTGGGTAGACGGAAATTTAAAGGTGAGCGTCAGTAAATCTTCTGCCATATCAGCTCTTTGTTAACTTTCGCGGCACACGTTTTTCGCTGAAATTCTGCTCAAATAGTTGCGAAATATTTTCTGATAGATAAAGTGCAATGCTTAAATTATATTAAAGCTATATTTAATACGAGCCAACGGCTGTACCGTGCTGAAAATACCGGTTCCCGTTAGATCACCGAAGTTAAGCAGCATCAGGCGCGGTTAGTACTTGGGTGGGTGACCACCTGGGAACACCGCATACTGTTGGCTCATTTTAGTCGACGTGGTGGCCGAACGGTCGAGGCGAGCGTTTCCAGAAATTAATCGGCCCTCACGTTGTGGGTTCGAGTCCCACGTAAGACATGGATGTTTGTGTTGTTGGGCGCAATGTGTTCCCACCCCCACTGGTGCGCTGGTGCAACGTCCTAGGACGCTGTTCTGGCCGATGTGTAGGCGAAGATGGAAGAGTCAAGGCCTGGCCATTGGGGAAAAAAATTTAATACCCAATGAAACATAGAATATATTTTTTATTTTAATTCAAATAAATTTTAGTGCTGCCATCTGTTGTCGTAATTTAATTCATACCGACTATTTTTATTTTTTAATGAACATTTTAAAATGTCTATTCCTTCTAATACGCTATTAAATTCAACAGATCATATATAATAATGCCACAATCACGGAAACGTAATTGAACTTGGACTTGAAGACAAAGGAACTTGAAGACAAACTGCAGTCCTCAGTGATGTACATTCAGGTCCCCTTATCAAATTTATAGAATGAGAAATTACCTTTCCGTGATTGTGGCATTATTATATATGATCTGGTGTTGTATTTAATACTCTATTAGAAGGAATAGATATTTAAAAATGTTCATTAAAAAATAAAAATAATCGGTATGAATTAAATTACGACAACAGATAACAGCACCGGAAATATTTTGGATTAAAATAAAAAATATATTCTATGTTTTATTGGGTATTAAATTCAGTTTTAATATAATCTAAGCATTGCATTTTATCTTTCAGAAAATATTTCGCAACTGTTTGAGCAAAATTTCGGCGAAAAATGTGTGCCGCGAAAGTCAACAAAGCGCGGATACGGAAGAAGATTTACTGACGCTCACTCTTAACGTATGGCAAATGTTGGCAGGATGATTTTATTGAAGGTATTCGTACGAATACCAGTTTTAAAAACCGTCTCATTGTCGTACATGCAGCTTCATCTGATGGATTTATTGACGGAGCTAAACTAATTTACAAAGCTTCGTCAAATAGTGGCGACTACCATGGACAGATGAATGGCCAACAATTCGAAAAGTGGATTATTGAAAAATTGTTGCCTGATTTGCAGCCTCATAGTGTAATCTGCATGAACAATGTTCCCTACCCGTCAGTAAAAGCTGATCGCGTTCCTACAAAATATTCGACTAAAGGAGCGATGCTTGAATTGTTGGAAGGAAATACAATTTCCCATGACTCAAGAATGCGAAAAGCAGAACTATTTCATATCATTTCAAAATATGCGCCCCAATCCGCCACATACAGGGCGGACAGAATTTTAAAAGATGCAGTGCACGAAATTACAAGATTACCTCCCTATCATTGTGATCTCAACCCCATTGAATACATATGGTCGTCTGTCAAACGTTGCATCCGAGAAAAAAATGTAGCAGGTGACTTAAGTTTAAACAATTTATAATTATTACTTAAAGAAGCTTTTCTAAAAGTAACACAAAATGAATGGGAAAAAAACACTGTGAACAAACACATTGAAAAAATAGAGAATATTTATTGGAACAAAGATGGACTGATAGAAGATATTGGGATAAATTAGTGATAAATCTGTCGGATAGCGATTCAGATTCTTCTTCAAGTAAATACATTTCAAGTGATTCGGACATAGTAAATAATAGTTATTCTAACGAGTGTGAATGAATATTTTATAATTAATTGGAAAATATGAAAAGAATGAATATTTTAAAGTCATAATTTTGCTTATTTATCATTTATTTTTTTTCCTTTTTGCTGATTAATAATTGCTTAACTTGTTGATTGAAAACTGTAATAATTTTCATCTAATTCGAAATTTAGTTTTAAACAAAGTGATATAAATTCTAGTTTTAAATCGTAAGCTTTTCTTTCCCCAAACCGCCCATACCTAAAAGAAAATATCTAAAACTACTTTGTTCTAATAGGCTTCCCATAGCCGCTGTCGCCTATAATAACAAATTATTTTCTGAGTTTAAATGACGAGAAATTTTTAAGTTAATCTATAATTTAATGTCATTTAATTCGAAAATTTTGTTTAACTGTCGGATGAAAAACATCTACTATTTTTTTTAGTACATCATGATACATAGAACAAACGGACTCCTCGCCTAACGAAGTGCGCTTGATTTCTTCGACTCGTCTACTTGCGGCAACCCTGTTCAGAGACTTTCTCGTGGTGGTATGACAGTAGTCCTAGTGTAATGGGGTTGGTTTTATTTTTTTAATCGTTAAAAATTACGTATAAAACAAGCATTTAATGGATATAGTTGAGTATACGTAGTTTTTTTATTTCAGATTTTGTCGAATTTTGCAAAAAATGGCAGGTTATTTTTTTCCGAATCATAGCAAAATCTAATCAGCACCAGGGTTACCCACAAGCGACTTAACTACCGAATTTTGTGAAATTCAGTCCATTAGATTTTCAGCTACAGTGGATACAGGCTTTCGCGGGCCATTTCGCTAAAAAAGGCAGGTCCTTTTATCCCGAATTGTACCCAAAACTAATCAGCACCAGATTCGCTCACAAGCGACTTACCTACCAAATTTTATGAAATTCGGTCAATTAGTTTTTCAGTTAGAGTGGATACAAAATCTGCACAGACAGACACACACACAGACGTCACGCTAAAAATAGTTTTTTCGTATTCTAGAGGTCTCGAAACGCGTAGATCCGTCGAAAACTCGAGTTGCGATTTTCGGCATGATTCCAATACTTTTCCTATACATTACCATGTATTGCAGGGAAAGTAATCATAGGCATGGATATTATCGCATTTTCAATACCAAAATTTTATATAATAGTTCTGGTGATACATGTTAGTTTTTTCGGGTTGTAAGTAATTATGTGGAGCACAGAAAAGTCAGCATGATGATGTGTACCCATGAAAAAGATCAAAAAGCAAAATCAAGTCGTGTCACTTAGCAAAATTAAGTCGTGCCTCTCCAATGATTCTTTTTATTCATACAAATGAAGCTGATGTTCCTATTATTTCATACTTAATGACAATATGAATATTTGAATAGAAGTTTGTCTCTAATCGAAAAAATCTGATGTGGGTAGCACATGACTTTCCCTGCAGATTTATATCCACGTTCTCTTTATTTCAATTAAATTTATTCCACTTTTAATTCAATTTTCATTCTCCTTCGGCAACCGGATTTATTTTCAAAGGTGTCGTAGAGAAAATACGAAAAACTAAAATATCTCGAGAACGGCTAGTCCTAGTGTAATGGTGTTGGTCTTATTCTTTTCTTCGTTAAAAATTACGTAATAAACAAGCATTAAATTTATTTATTTGAGCATACGTAGTTTAGTTTAGATTTTGACGATTTTTGAGGGCCATTTTGCAAAAAAGGCAGGTTATTTTTTTCCGAATCGTACCAAAATCTAATCAGCACCAGGATGACCCACAAGTGACTCATCTACCGAATTTTATGAAATTCAGTCCATTAGTTTTTCAGTTAGAGTGGATACAAGCTTTGGCGGGCCATTTCGCAAAAATAGGAGGGTTCTTTTATTCCGAAACGTACCCAAAACTAATCAACACCAGATTCGCCCACAAGTGACCCACCTACCCAATTTTGTGAAATTCGGTCCATTAGTTTTTTAGTTAGAGTGGATACAAAATCTGCACAGGCAGACACACAGACGTCACGCTAAAAATGGTTTTTTCGTATTCTAGATGTCTTGAAACGTGCAGATCCGTCGAAAACTCGAGTTGCAATTTTCGACATGATTTCAATACTTTCCCTATACATTACCATGTATTGCAGGGAAAGTAAAAAAATGCGATACAATGATAAGTAAATTAACACAGAAGTTTGACTATTTTTGTGAATTATTTGTTTTTAAAACAATTATAGGGCTTATATACTATCCTGTCAGTATTATTCTGCCGTGTAGCTATTATTGTTCTGTATATACGTTTGCAACTATTATTAAGTTATATTTACAATTTTTATAAATTTTTACTACTACTGAAGCTATTTGAAACACGATTAAAACCTCATTTTTCATACTTATTGAGTAATGAACTTCTTATTGGTTCGTGGTTCTTATTGGTTGGTGGGAAATGAATGGAGCAAAATGATACATTGCTTGAATTTAATCTAATGGTGCTAAAATCAAACTTAGTAACACTTTGGTTGAAAAATCGGATTATGTAATAGTAGAATCTAAAAATAATAATGGCTGGTATGCGTCGAAAAAACAATTTTCGTGATGCCCATTATCAAATAAAGCAGCTTGATTCGAATTTAAAACGGGCTTTTTTGGTCAGATTTTATGTTTTACAATAAATGAGTGTGACATCTATAAATTAGCACCAGGTTTATCTATAATCACCATGAACTATATTTTTGCCATTTTGCTTTCCCTGCAATACATGGTAATGTATAGGGAAAATATTGGAATCATACCGAAAATCGCAACTCGAGTTTTCGATGGATCTACACGTTCCGGGACCTCTGGAATACGATAAAACTATTTTTAGCGTTACGTCTGTGTGTGTATATCTGTGTGTCTGTCTGTCTGTGCAGACTTTTTATCCACTCTAACTAAAAAACTAATTGAATGAATTTCATAAAATTTGGTAGGTAAGTCACTTGTGGGCGAATCTGGTGTTGATTAGTTCTTGATATGATTTGGCATAAAAGAACCCGCCCTTTTTTTTTGCGAAATGGCCCGCAAAAATTGCCTCTATCCACTCTAGCTGAAAAACTAATGGACAGAATTTCACAAAATTCGGTAGATAAGTCGCCTGTGGGTCACCCTGGTGCTGATTAGATTTTGATACGATTCGGAAAAAAATAACCGGTCTTTTTTTGCGAAATGGTCCGCAAGAATCGTCAAAACCTAAAACAAAAACTACGTATGCTGAAATATATCCATTAAATACTTGTTTTATACGTAATTCTCAACGAAGAAAAGAATAAGACCAACCCCATTACACTAGAACTAGCCGTTCTCGAGATATTTCAGTTCTCAGTATTTCATCTTTATGTCCTATGAGAAGCGACAAGGGCTCTTGGAGTAACAGTACAGAAATCCATGTGGACTCTTTAAAACAACCACAACACAATTTTCAAGTTGTGGCGCTTTACAAAACGATTACACCTTTGTGATAAGGCTTTCACACCTCTGTGTTAAAATTGTATATTAAAGTATTGTTTTATTTCTGTGTGATTGAAAGTGTCAATTTCGAAATGTAAATGTCTTTTCTACATGTTTTCAATTACATTGACTTTTAAGGGAAGTGAACTCTAAAATCGCAAAAGTGTTTATGTTCCAGAAAAATAGTAATAGTTTTGTATTTTCGCTTCTCAGTCGCTAGTTGGGAACTTGCAGGTTTTGCGCACGCGCACGTTTGAAAAAGGATTTTGGAAGCAGTGTGGAAGGAGTCGTGGAAAAATGTAGACGTGTGTGTTTGATTCGCGTATGATCGCGAATTTTAAGAAAAGGTGGATTGATTTTGAAAGTGGAAGGATGTGATTAAAATATGTAACATAGTTCGACAAGTTGTGCGTAGAGTCGTTTGGCTCGGTTCAGAGATGAGTCACTCGTGTTTTTAAATGAATCAGCCTGGTAGTAATGGAATAATGAGTCTTGTGAAAAGAGAAAATGGTTCTTTCACTGGTCGGCTTGAATCGCTGATAGGGCAAGAGGGAAAGCTCATTTTATAGCGATTTGTATTTGCCTGACTCCTCCTTGTGTCCTAAGGTACGAATCAACCAATCTCCGTAACCAACCAAGATGTTGAATTCCGCCAGCATGATGTTGTGTAGTCAAGTTTCCCGACCATTATGGATTTTGTTCTGCGCAAGAATCTCGATGAGTTTATGCCGAGAGTCCATCCTGATATCCTTTCCCATGGTACAGAATTGTAAATGTTATATTTAAAAGAGACGAGGTAAAGTTTTATATATATTTAGTCTTCCACCTAACGAATAGAGTGTTAATTGTCAAATCCTCGTGAGCATCGAATCATTGATGATGTTATATGAAAATGTCGTATATGTTCAAAGTATACAAATGTCGTATATAAATGTCAAGTATAATGTGAGGAATATTGTGTTTATTTTATGTATCAGAAAATATGTGTATTCTCTTGGTTCCTCTTCCTCCAGGGGTGTTCTTAATGGTCACCCTACCGAGTGTAACTCTGAGTTATTGCGAGAAATGCTTGTACTCCACTGTTTTCGATCAACTGCCTTGTTATTTCATGTTTAATAAATGTGTTTGATTTCAAAACTTTGTCTTCTCTGTCGAGTATACCAAAACGTTCGCGACAGAATTGGTGCCGTTACTTTTCTCGGTGAGTGGGGAAGAGCTGAGAGAATTAAAAATTTTAAAAATTTTCTTAAGAATTGAAATTTTGAAGGTTAAAAATTACCGTTGTGCTAAAATGAGTGTTTTCTTAAGTAAACAGAGTTCCATGTTCTGTTTTCGGTATTCTCAAAAACGAGTGTTCTTGGAATTTGATATGTGCCATTTGATAAAAAAAATTGATTTGTTTGCATATTTATGTCATTTGATTTGATAAAAACTGGTTTTATTGTAAATACTGTTTAAGAACATTGCAATTGCATATTGTGTTAAACTATATCGTTATGCAAAATGGCTCCAATTACTAGAAACAAAAAAGTAAATGTCGGTAAGATGAGTAAAAATTCAAGTAAAAAATTAAATTCCTCCTTGAATTTGTCGCTTGATATTGCTACTGAGTCGGATACTGTTAATTCTAGAAGTAAAGTTAAAAATGTTAGCCACAAAGCTAAATCTAATGAGGAAAATATATCAGATAAATCGCCGGTATGTCTGAATTCTTCTTCTGGCACTTTGCCAAATCAAAACAGTGCTTCATCGGTAAATGATAACATGTTAAAATCATTCCATATTTTCACACCTAAGTTCGCACATCATATTCCAAAATTCTCGGGAAATTCAGAGCTTTCGTTGTCACAGTTTTTGGAAAAGTTAAATTTAGTAGCCACTCATGCAAACTGGAGTGAGTGTGACAAATTAGTTTGTTTGAGATTGAATTTAGAGGGGGAAGCAAATAGATTGATTGAAGAGAATCCAAAGCACAGAAATTGTAAAAATTTGCAGGAAATTATTCACATTTTGAAAGATCATTTTGAAGTGACCGAAAATGTTACTAAAAACATAATTTCACTCGTGAACTTTACACAGAGACCAAATGAGTCGGTTAAACAGTTTTCGATGAGAATCGAAGCTGCTTCATTTAAGGTTGTTCCGGAAGATGTAGATTCCGAAAGTGAGAATAAAATCAGGCAAACACTTTTAAAAACTTCATTTATTAATGGTTTATATCCGGAACTAAAAAGATTGGTGTTGTCACAAAACCCTAGAGATTTTTATTCGGCTAGAAAACTTGCAATTCTTGAGGAATCTATTTTAAATGAAAATAATGCTATGTACTTGACTAATCCGGTACTTACAAAAAAAGGTGTTCTCACACCAGAAAAATATGTTCTCACACCAGATCAAAGTGAAAGTATGTCAGATTTAAAAAGAAAAGTGTTAGAACAGGAAAGGGTCATTGAATTTCTTAGGGGTAAAATAGAAAAATTTAAGTTTAATTCAGATAAAGTTAACGAAAAGCGTTCACCGCGTCCAAAGTGTGACAAATGTGGTAAATTAGGTCACGTTCAAGAACAGTGTTGGAAAAAGGTTTTTCAAAAAAGAGATGTGTACGGTATAAAATGTAGGAAAATTTATACCAGTCCTGGAACTAGGTATCACCAGGGTGAAAGACACAGAGGGCAAATGTCTGCAAATGAGTGGAAGTATAGAAAGCAAGGAACGCAAAATTATAAAAATAAGGAGTCATATAAATCTTTGCAAAATTCCAAAAATCATTCTTCTGGGAATCAGAGTAGATATCCCATGCACAATTATAATAATAGAAAAACTTTTGATAGGCAAACATCACATTTTGAGGAAAATAATATTTGTCATAATATTACAAATTCTTTGTCATCTTCCTCTATTATAAAAGGAAAATTAGTGAGCAGTGAAGTGTCAATATTGATTGATACGGGTAGTTCAATTAATTTAGTGTATGAGGAAGCTTTAAATACTGTACCCATTGCACATATGTTGCTAACATACAAACCAACAATTTTGCGTAGCTTTAGTTCACAAGATACTAAAGTTGAATGTTTAGCCACTATTTCACTAAATTTGGGAAAAGAAAGATTCCCTACCGAATTTTTTGTGTTAAAATCACCAGCTCCTATTTCATATAATGTAATCCTTGGTAACAAGTTTTTACATAAACATAATGCTATTATAGATTATAATCACTTCTGTTTTAAGTTTTCAAACTCTTCCATTCCTTTTGTTGGTTATCAATGTACGAATAATTTACTTTCGATTTCAAATCATGAACCGGCAAATGAATCGGAAGGTGCAGACTCAAACCTAAGTAGTGTCGCAAAGCGTATTGCTGTGCCTGACTCGCAGATGAGTAGTGGAAAAAATGTTCGTGTGGTAGAGGACTGTAAACCGAAAGAGTTCCATACGAATGCATGTGCCAAATCAAAGCAGATCTGGCACCGGTAGTGAATGAGTCTCAGGTCATTCGGGAAGAGTATGTGAGCAGAAATTTTTCGGAAAATAATGTAGTGCCACATTTGGGTAGTGAAGAGGTACATATTAACGATTTGGAAAATGGAAGCAAATCTTTTAGAGATTTGGTAGTAAATGCACAGAATGTTACTTTGCATATGGGGGAAAAGCAAAATCATGTTAGAGGTGGTACTGAAGTTAACTTTGTCATTCAACACAAAAACAATCCATGTAATCAGCAATTGGTCCACGTTAATAGATTAACTCCTTTACCTCCTAGACGTAGTGAATTGATTTCTAGCACATATAATGATAACATTGATAATTCTTCAACTCAAGAAACAAGACAATTTAAAAGTAGATATTTTCTAAACCATCAAAATAGGGTTAAAACTCAAAATGTTCCTAATTCACACAAGTATGACTTGCGCCCAAGAGGCCAATTTATTCATTAAAGTTACTTGTCAATTAAGGCAATATGTCAAGAGAGCAATTGGCTCAAAAGTAAAGTAAAATATTTAAATTATGAAATTCTCACATTTTCAAAAAAAAAGACTGATATTGTTGTGAGATGGACAATTATGTTTCATAATATTATATTTTCAATTGTTTCACAAAATGTTTTGCAAAACTGTATGCTATGTTAAAATGGATCCAATATTTCTGAACTTCTGTGTAATTTGCTTTATGTGTCAGTCAGCTGAATGTTCTGTACTGCAAGTTCTGTGCCAGTGCAGCTTTCTGAATGTGAGTGCCATGTTAATCAGGTTGAAGTAGTGTTTTAAAATTCTAAATACTTAAATAATAATTTTTTTTTGCTTTACTTTAATGATAAGCAGTAATGTTTTAAAGTAATTTTAAGATAATTAAGTACTTGATGGATTAGAGTTTTGGTAAGGATTTTTAAGGATAACTGATAATTTTTATCTCTGTTTTATTTTATGAATGTGTGAATGATTTTTTTTTAATTTAAAGGTCTAGTAAATTTTAGAAATTTTTTTTTGTCATTTGGTGTTTGTTGACTTATTGGTTGGGGGTACCGCCACCTCTAGGTTTGCAACTTTCTAATGAACTTGTTTCTTGCCTGGGTGCCTGATCAACATTCTTGGTTTGAAAATTTGTCTCATTTTCTAAATTAGTAATTTTTTTAAATGTCTTTTAAAGTAATTTGTTGGCAAGGTTGGATAATAGTTAATAAATTGATTTCTGTGAAAAGTAAATTTATAGAATTTTAATTGTAAAATTTTTGAAGAAAGAAAACTTTTTGTTTAGTTAAACTTTTTGTGAGTTGAGTAAATTAAATTTTCATGTCTCTGTGGTACTCACCAGAAAATGTATTAGTGTTTAAATTTTAAAAGGGGCAATTTCATCATTTGTGTCTTGTTAATTTGGTGTTGTCTTGTAAAGGTCTATGCTTGTATTGAGACTTATATTTTTTTTTTGACTCACGAGTCAAACTTTAGGCCACTCTTGGATTTTGGTTATTATGCTGGTCATGATCTTGTTTGTTTTTGTTTTTTTTCTTTGATGTACATGTACATCGCTCAAAATTTACACTAAATTCCTCTCAATGGAACATATGTCATTGGGAACTTAATGCAGGTATTTTCCTAGTATTGTGCGGAAAAATTCCCCGCTTTGCAGGAAATTTTTCTCCCGGGCCCCGAAGGAGTGTGATAAGGCTTTCACACCTCTGTGTTAAAATTGTATATTAAAGTATTGTTTTATTTCTGTGTGATTGAAAGTGTCAATTTCGAAATGTAAATGTCTTTTCTACATGTTTTCAATTACATTGACTTTTAAGGGAAGTGAACTCTAAAATCGCAAAAGTGTTTATGTTCCAGAAAAATAGTAATAGTTTTGTATTTTCGCTTCTCAGTCGCTAGTTGGGAACTTGCAGGTTTTGCGCACGCGCACGTTTGAAAAAGGATTTTGGAAGCAGTGTGGAAGGAGTCGTGGAAAAATGTAGACGTGTGTGTTTGATTCGCGTATGATCGCGAATTTTAAGAAAAGGTGGATTGATTTTGAAAGTGGAAGGATGTGATTAAAATATGTAACATAGTTCGACAAGTTGTGCGTAGAGTCGTTTGGCTCGGTTCAGAGATGAGTCACTCGTGTTTTTAAATGAATCAGCCTGGTAGTAATGGAATAATGAGTCTTGTGAAAAGAGAAAATGGTTCTTTCACTGGTCGGCTTGAATCGCTGATAGGGCAAGAGGGAAAGCTCATTTTATAGCGATTTGTATTTGCCTGACTCCTCCTTGTGTCCTAAGGTACGAATCAACCAATCTCCGTAACCAACCAAGATGTTGAATTCCGCCAGCATGATGTTGTGTAGTCAAGTTTCCCGACCATTATGGATTTTGTTCTGCGCAAGAATCTCGATGAGTTTATGCCGAGAGTCCATCCTGATATCCTTTCCCATGGTACAGAATTGTAAATGTTATATTTAAAAGAGACGAGGTAAAGTTTTATATATATTTAGTCTTCCACCTAACGAATAGAGTGTTAATTGTCAAATCCTCGTGAGCATCGAATCATTGATGATGTTATATGAAAATGTCGTATATGTTCAAAGTATACAAATGTCGTATATAAATGTCAAGTATAATGTGAGGAATATTGTGTTTATTTTATGTATCAGAAAATATGTGTATTCTCTTGGTTCCTCTTCCTCCAGGGGTGTTCTTAATGGTCACCCTACCGAGTGTAACTCTGAGTTATTGCGAGAAATGCTTGTACTCCACTGTTTTCGATCAACTGCCTTGTTATTTCATGTTTAATAAATGTGTTTGATTTCAAAACTTTGTCTTCTCTGTCGAGTATACCAAAACGTTCGCGACACCTTGCGGTCGGTTCTTTTGGTCTATCGAGTATGACTCTAATATAAAAATCTGATGTGGGCAGCACATGACTTTCCTTATATAATGCAATGAATTTACTACTTTTACAGTAAAAAAAAATAAATTATTTTTATAGTAGTTATTTATATTCTTTCCAAGATATTGAATTTTCGTCAATGAGTCGTCATTTTCCATGTCGTCATCATCAACGAGTCGTCATTGATTTAGCGTCATTTTTATTCATTTGGCGAGTTTTTCGTTAATTTAGTAACATTTTAAAAAGTCGCCAAGTTGACGACATTCCGCCAAATTCGTCGCCAAAATCTCGCCAAGCGTTATGGATGAAGAAATAAGTTATTCTTACAGCAGATAAATGACTATTGGCGTTCAAATACAAAAGTATTACTCAAAGTATCTTTTTTCATGAATGGATCGAGCTAGATTCACGAGAATGATGTCACCCAATTTATTGCATGGTATTACATATGAAAAGTGAACATGTTTCTCAATAGGAAACATTTTTATTTTTATTTTATACGATTTTTTGAAATTTTTTTTGAAAAATGTGCAATATCTCGAGAACGGTTTTTGTTAGCGTTCTAAAATTTATGTCAATCGTTTTCTAATGAAAAATTACATAAGAAATATGTATTTGCGTAACTTTATTAGCAGTTTTGATTTTTTGACGATTTTTTCAAAATTTCACTCGAAAATTTAGGGGGGTTCTAAACATTTTATTGCGTATAAATACAATAGGTTTCCAGTGTTTACGGATTGTGATTTTTGTAACAAATTTCGTTCTAAACGATCCATTCGTTCGTCAGTTATCGTCTCCACAGGCTCACTGACACACACACACACACACATACTTTCACACACACACAGACATCACTTCAAAAATGTTCGAATCGTGATCAGGGATGCTTGAAACATGCTCTCCCGTCGAAAACTCGAATTTAAATTTTTAACCCCGTCACAATACTTTCCTTATACATTATGTATATAAGGAAAGTAACAACTCGACATCCATAAAATGTATTAAATTTAACAAATTAAAATACTGTACAAATTATTTATCAATGAAATAGCTGACAGACATAGAAGTTTTGCTGCGCCACAGGTGACTGATAACAAAATCATGATAATTCACCGTCTTTCTAAGTGTGATTTATCTGATACGTATTTCCCCCCTTTATTGTAAAGATGATATTGAAGGTAATTGAAAATAAGAAACTGCTATTATCTTAAAAGAGCGTTGGCAAGTTATCTAGCGGTATGCTTGTTTTGGAAATAGTAGATTAGGATTCAAAAATTGTCGTTCAAACTGCTGAATAATAAATTGAGATTTTTATTTTCCTTATATACATAACGTATAAAGAAAGTATGTGACGGGGTCGAAAATTCGAATTTGAGTTTTCGTCGGGAGAGCACGTTTCAAGCATCCCTGATCACGAATTAAACATTTTTGAGGTGATGTCTGTATGTGTGTGTGTGTGTTTGCGAAAGTATGTGTGTGTGTTTGTGAAAGTATGTGTGTGTGTTTGGGAAAGTATGTGTGTGTGCTTGTGTGTGTGTGTGTCAGTGAGTCTGTGGAGACGATATCTCACGAACAAATGGAGCGATTCGAATGAAATTTGGTATAAAAATCACAATCCGTGAATACTGGAAGCCTATTGTTTTTAAACGTAATCGAATGTTCAGAATCCCCTAAATTTTCGAGTGAAATTTTGAAAAAAAATCATCAAAAAATCCAAACCTTTAATAAAGTTAAGAAAATAGACATTTCTTATGTAATTTTTCCTTAGAAAACGATTGACATGAACTTTAGAACGCTAGCATGAACCGTTCTCGAGATATTGCACATTTTTAAAATAAATTTATCAAAAAATCCCATAAATTAAAAAAAATATATTAACTGTTGAGAAACATGTTCACTTTTCATATGTAATATCATGCGATAAATATGGCGACATCATTCTCGTGGATCTAGCTCGTTCCATTCTTGAGAAAAGATACTTTGAGTAATATTTTTGTGTTTGAACTCCAATAGTTATTTATCGGCTATAAGAATAAATTATTTCTCTGTCCATAACGCTTGGCGAGATTTTGGCGTCGAATTTGGCGAAATGTCGCCAATCTGGCGACTTTTTTAAATGTAGCCAAATTAACGAAAATCTCGCCAAATGGAAAAAATTGACACTAAATCAATGAAAATGACGACTCATTGACGAAAATTCAATATCTTGGAAATAATATAAATGTCTACTATAAGAAAAACCTATTTTTTTATGGTAAAAGTAGTAAATTCATTGCCTTATATAAGAAAAGTCGTGTGTTGCCCACAACAGATTTTTTTTCTTCTTTAGCAACGTATAAGGAATTATATGCTCTGTCCAAGAAGGAAGTGACTTTCCTGACAGACTAACAAATTTTGATATTGTGAAACAACAAAAACACGAAAAATTTGATGATGGCAACAACCGACTTTTTAACCGCAGACACATTCATTTTTTGCTATCTTTCACAATGTATTATCTAGTTTCATCACACAGATTGATAAAAGAAATGGATACTCATCTGAAATGTTTAAAGAGGGGAGTTAGGAGAAGTATGATATTGTTACAAATGTATCCTTTGGAATCGTGGGTGTGCTCTTAGGACACAGGAATGACTCCAAATTTCCGGATAACTAACACCTTTATAGACTCTTTATAGAAACTTCTAAAAATATCTCATATCTCGTAGAATATTTGTTATTTCTAGGTGTTTCTAGAACCTTTGGAATGTCGCTATATGTCGCCAAATTAGAGATAAATCACCAAACCTCTCAACCTTTCTTCGAATTTCTGCATATGGCAACCCTAAATTTACGTCATGAGAAAGGATGTACGGGTGTTTTTACCGTCTGTTTTCAAAGGAGACTCCAGTGAGGACAGTTTACACGTTCCCAACAATATATAGAGTGTTTAAAATATTGTGCGACTATATGTCTTTTGAACTATTATTGGTCGCAGCCGTATCGTTCCAATTTAAGAACTGCCTCAAATAAGGTAGACTTTCAGACTACCACAATTTTGGTCACGTGCCACGTTTTTTTAAAAAGTACAAAATTTTAACTTTTTATACGGGTCTTCTACACAGGAAGTTCCAATTAGAAAATTATTCCTTATAAGATCTTTTAGAAAAACCCTGTTCTCTAATATGAAAAATCTGATGTGAGCAGTACATGACTTCCCCTGCAGACTTATATTAACGTTCTCTTTATTTTAATTAAATTTATTTCACTTTTAATTCAATTTCCGTTCTCATTTGGTAACAGGACTTATTTTCAAAGGTGGCGTAGAGAAAAAACGAGAAACTAAAATATCTCGAGAACGGCTAGTCCTAGTGTAATGGGGTTGGTCTTATTCTTTTCGTCGTTAAAAATTACGTATTAAACGAGCATTTAATGGATATATTTGAGTATACCTAGTTCTTTAGTTTAGATTTTGACGATTTTTGCGGGCCATTTTGCAAAAAGAGGCAGGTTATGTTTTTTCGAATCATACCAAAATCTAATCAGCACCAGAATAACTCACAAGTGACTCATCTACCGAATTTTGTGAAATTCAGTTTATTAGTTTTTCCGTTAGAGTGGATACAAGCTTTTGTGGGCCATTTCGCAATAAAAAGGCGGGTTCTTTTATCCCCAATCGTACCCAAAACCAATCAGCACCAGACACGCTCACAAGTGACTTACCTACCAAATTTTGTAAAATTCGGTCCATTAGTTTTTTAGTTAGAGTGGATACAAAATCTGCACAGACAGACAGACAAACAGACACAAAGCCAGCCAGCCAGACAGACAGACAGACACACAGACACACGTCAAGCTAAAAATGGTTTTTTCGTATTCTAGAGGTCTGGAAACGTGTAGATCCGTCGAAAACTCGAGTTGCGATTTTCGGCATGATTCCAATACTTTCCCTATACATTACCATGTATTGCAGGGAAAGTAAAAAGTGGTCGTTAAAAAATTGTTAGAGTTGAAGGATTTAAACCACTTACACCCGATCAGAAGAAACGTCGATAACTTGTATTTTAGAGGTCGTACAGAAATTTCATTTCTTTATATGAAATTTGTTTTCGAAAGCATAGATGCATATCTCTCTTTAATAAAAGTTTTTATACAGTCCCCAATTACTCGTCGGAAGCTTTAACTCATAACATTTCGGATAATTTTGATCGTATGACAATAGAACTTCTTTTGCTTGACTAATTGGGATTGAAAAATATTTTTATAATTTAAAAATAATTTTCAAGGGGCTTGTATAACAAATTAGATTTTGCACTCTTGTACTAAAAGGTGTTACATAATCAACATTTGCATACGATGATAGTCTACCTTAAGGGGATGGTGGACGTTGAAATGAGCAAAAATCGATTAAAAAAAGGTTTTTTTTTAAATATATAACATGGTTTTACATATTTAATCTTTTGCTTACGGGTGAGACAGTGTCCATCTCAAAGGAAGAACCTCCCAAATAGACAGGTATTTCACATACCCTATCCCAAACAGTTCGACCCCCCTTTGCAGGCATTGGCGTCCATGGATATCGCTTGCAGAAACATTGCACATGCTGCAGCACTGTCTCACCCGTAAGCAAAAGGTTAAATGCATTTTTTTCGAAACGGAATTTTCAAAGGTTTTATATTTTTAAAATGCCTCATGCGTCATAATTTTTGTTTGAGATGCATGAAATTTGGTAGGAAGACATCTTTCATACTTTTTAATGAAACTGGGTGTGCATTTTATAATTGAACTTTATTAAGGCAATTAAAAGTGAATAATAACCCAATTAAATGATGAAAATTAAATTTTAATGCAGAAAAATATTTTTAAAAAATTACCTTTCTAAGGGATTTAAAAATGAATACCCAAATTTGTTCATAATGTGTTTTTGAGTGATCATAATGTAAAATTAATCAAAAATGTGAACAAATGGCACGCAAGGAGCATTTTCAAATTTTCGTTAAAAAAAATTAAATTAAAAAAAAAATACAAAATTATAACAAAATTGAAAAAAATTGAATGGTATTTTATATAGTAATGTTAAGAAGAATATTTATACAAATTTTCATATTTCTAAGTCAACAAATAAATACAAAAAATTTCAACGTCCACAGTCCCCTTAAATGAAGCATTTCGTAAATTGGATTTATGGATCTATGGATCTATGGAACAAACCCAGCAGTTCCAACCATATGTTTTACAAATAGTTTGCAACATTTTAAAGATAACAATTTAGAGTATAAAAGTTAGAATCGCATTTTTCATTGCAGATACCATCATTCATGGACCGGTTTCGCATTTTTTATGCGCCCGTCAGCAACGAATAGCCGTAACCTGCAATGTCTAAAAACAAAAACAATAAACAATTCCACAGTTTTGTGAGCCTTTATGGACACTGATATATTTAATCCTACCACATAGCCGGCATCAACATTTTAAAACAGTGTTGTTTCTCGTGTTTTACACGCTGCACGAGACAGCCAATGCCAAGTTCAGTCTCGCAGAACTCACCTGTAGGAGGAGTTTCCAAAATTAGAATCGCGCTCCCCTTGCAGACAACAGGTATAGGCATTGCAGATATTGGCTATTCCCTGCTGATGAGTGCATAAATGTGCGAAACTGGTCCATGGATGATATAATCTGCTATGCCAGCACGATCTTAATTTTGGAAACGCCTCCTATAGGTATAGGTTTTTTTATTCATTTTTCTCTCACAAAAAATCCCTCAAGTTCCTAAAATATCCAATAACAAGAAAGATAAAACATTGATTATGAAACACTTTCCAAAAACGCAATCCGCTGAATGTATCGCATCTCTAAAATGCGATACATTCAGCGCTCATATTTTTTTAATTATTACAGAAATAATATTTTATTTTACTTGAAAACTTAAAATTTCATCGAAAAAAATGAACTTTATTCAAATGACGTCATCGAAATATAAATCGTCTGGCTCTCTATGTAAAAGCAATGAATATTTAATTCATACATTTTTATTCCAGACTCCAGAGTTAAATAATTTTGCTTGAAAGAAATTCAGCAATTCTTATACAACTCATCTCACAATCGCTTGTTTACATTCTGCATCCATTAAATTTAGGCTTCGTTGTAGAAAAAAAATCAAAGTTTGTTGACCATTTAAACTAAAAAATAATGTAATTGCTTTGGCTCAGAATATAGATGCACAGAAATTACGCAAAAATAAAGCGGCTTTAGGACAGATGCAACACTAAATATAAATTTAAAAGAACTAAAAATCACGATTTTTACTCTGGGGAAAAAGAAAATGGATGCCATATTTTATTTTGATGTGAGTCACGTGATCTCTTCTTATTATATGGGTGTCATTATTATTTTAATTTTTATTTAAAAAACTACCGAATATATTTTGCTGAAATATTTTTGATATATTTTATGGGATAATTTGAATATTTCCTAACATTTTCGAAGCAATTTGTAAATTTTTAACTTCGCTTAAAAAATGTTTGAAAATTACGTCCCATAGGGTTCAATGTATTTCCTTTTTTAACCCGGATTTAATCCAAAACTAATTGGGTGATATTATTTATTCATTTACATTTCTCATATATCCCGCAGACCGTCTCAACAACATACTAAAATTTCATTTTGTTAAAGTCATTTTTTACGGCAGTTATTGTGCGAACGGACAGACAGACAGAATGAGCAAAGTCATAAACACTTTTCAACTATTCTCTAAAGTGTTAAAAACCTTTCTTGCTGCAGGTTTCCCACTTCAGCTGTAGGCGTACCAGAAGTGAACTAACAAATGAAACAGGCCAGAAAGTGCTGAGAATTAAAAACACGAAAAGCTCTTCCTGTCATGGACGGGCTATTACGTTATTGAGAGCAGCACATTTTTATACTATCAAAATATGTTATCATAACTATTGGCAGATTTACAATAGACATTCTTTCGTAGTTTTAGTATCGAAACGTATTGTGAGTGCCAGAATAAAAGCAGACTCCTCAGACTTTAAAACACCCACGTTAAGTACTACTGAAACGTGACCGTTTTTAACCAATCTTTAAGAATCCGGATGTTACAAAGTGCGATATCACTTATTCCATGAGGATTATAGAACTGTTTAATTCGTATACTCATAGCGTGACTTCGTACTTACAGGGGATTTCTCGACAGGCTACTGCAAATAAATAAACAAATGCTTACTTGGTCGTTCCTCTCTCCTAGGAATAATCCAGGGGCAAAAATTAAAACTGATATTTCGATCAAAATACGCTCAAGGCTACTGTCAAAAATTAATTTAATATAAAATCTTAATATAAAAATAAGAAACGTGATTAAAGACTAACAGTGAATATTTTTGGGACTCTAATTAAGTTTTCATTTTTGGAAAGCCAAATCATTTCCCCATCTATATCAATTTTTGAATTGGGCTTTCCCATGAGCATTGATAGAACTTTTTCTAAGGGATAGGATGTGTGTGTGTGAGGTGGGGGGAGGATAAGACGTACAACACTAGCTTGATGCCAATCTTTATGATTTTGAACATCCAGGGGGTGGCAAGTGCCCCCTTTTGCCCTATGAATGTCCATGGGCTTCCCCGAAAGTTTTCTATTGTTTTTCAATCAAACTGACTTTTTTAACGATAATTGTCCTTTCTATTCTTTCGATTGAAAATATCTGGTTCAATTTTCTTTTCGGTCGGATTCTTCACCTTTTTCAGTTATTTATCTTCATTTTTCTGAATTTTGCTTATTTACCGCAATTTTATTTGAGGAAATTAGGTCATATAGACTTCGAAACCAGTTGGTTCCTTTATATTTGTCTCTCACTTTTATTTCTGTTTTATCAATTGTTTTCCTGTCATTTTCTGTTATTTTCCACTTATTTTTCCTGGTTGTCTTTTACAGCTACTATTAAAAACGTCTCATATTCTTTCTTTACTGTTTTAGATAATTACTAGCCGAATACCCGTTGAAAATCAACGGTCTCGCAATAAGCAATCCCTGAATAATGTCAATTTTATAATAATTCGCGTTTCACATTTATTCGGCAAATCGAATATTTTGGTGGGCAGAACCCCCCTAAAGAAGAAAATATTGGGAAACTAAATTTGCGCATTTCTTCCTCTGTTTGTCTTGTGTTCTTTATCAGATTGATTGGCCCATATACCAAATATCAAGCCTCTATCACATTTAAAAGGAAGCGTGCCTCATTTATTCGGAAAATCGAACATATTAGTGTGCGCACCCCTCAAAGTAGCAAATATTGGAAATCTGAAATTTCACACTTTATTCCTTTCAAACTATCTACCTTTACACCAAATTTGATATCTCTATCTTATTTCGAAGCATGGTTTTTTATCAATTCACTTTTCGAACGTTTCGAACGAATAGATAAACAGACATCGACACCCCCTACAATAGCAAATGTTAGAAGACTGAAATTGCACACTTTATTCCTTTACAACTTTTTACCCGTACACCAAATTTGAAGTCTCTATCTCATCGTGAAACATGCTTTTCTAGCATTCCATCTTTCGAATGCTTTTGTGTGGAGTACTCAACCCCTTAACTATACATTTTTTAAAAACTCTATTCTTTTTGGGATTTCTATGAGATGTTTCACCCATATACCAAATATAAAGCCTCTATCACGTTTTTAAAGGAGCGTTTCTCCTTTATTCCGAAAATCGAACATTTTGGTGTGCGGCACCCCCTAAAGTAGAAAATATTGGTAAACTGAAATTGTACACTTTCGTCCTTTCAAACTATCTATCCTTACACCAAATTTGATATCTCTATCTCATTCCAAAGCATGGTTTTTTTATCAATTGACTTCTCGAACGTTTTACTCTGGAGCACCCCCTTAAACGAACATTTTTTAAAAACTGTATTCGTCTTTAGCGTTTTTGTCAAATTATTAGCCCATATACCAAATTTTAAGCCTCTATCAAATTTTAAATGCGTCTTTTCTCATTTATTCGGTAAATCGAACGTTTTGGTGTGCGACACCCCCTTCAGTAGAAAATATTGGAAATCTGAAATTGCACTCTTTCTTCCTTTCGAACGATTTATCCATACACCGAATTTGAAGTCTCTATCTCATCGCAAAGCATGCTTTCCTATCATTTCACTTTTCGAACGTTTTGGTGTGCGGCACCCCCTTAAGTAGAAAATATCGGAAATCTGAAATTGCACATTTTCTTCCTTTCGAACGGTTTGCCCATACACCGAATTTGAAGTCTCTATCTTAGCGCAAAGCATGCTTTCCTATCATTTCACTTTTCGAACGTTTTGGTGTACGGCACCCCCCTTAAGTAGAAAATATTGGAAATCTGAAATTGCACGCTTTCTTCCTTTCGAATAATTCGCCTATACACCAAATTTGAAGTCTTTATCTCATCGCAAAGTATGCTTTCCCATCTTTTCACTTTTCGAACGTTTTGGTGTGGGGCACCCCCTCTATAGAACGTTTTCGGAAAATTCGATTTTTCCAGGGGGTTTTATCGAACGACCGAGCCGTGTACCAAATTGCAAGTCACTATCTATTCGGGAAGTGCCTGAAAAAAGCGTGACAGACAGACAGACAGACAGACAGACGGACAGACGGACACTTGGCAATTAGTATATACTAGCCGAATACCCGTTGAAAATCAACGGTCTTGCAATAAGCAACCCCTGAATAATGTAAATTTTTTTATAATTCACGTTTCACATTTATTCGACAAATCGAATATTTTGGTGTGCAGAACCCCCTAAAAAAGAAGATATTGGGAAAATTAATTTGCGCATTTAATCCTTTCGAATTATCTACTCGTACACGACATTAAAGTCTATCTCATCCAGAAGCACCCCTATTTTATTATTTCTCCTTTGGAACATTTTTCTGTGAAGCACACCCATAAATGAACATTTTTGAAAAACTCTATCTTGGGTTTTTTATCAGATGATTGGCTCATATACAAAATATCAAGCCTCTACCACATTTAAAAGGAAACGTGCCTCATTTATACTGAAAATCGAACATATTAGTTTGCGCACCCCTTAAAGTAGCAAATATTGGAAATCTGAAATTTCACACTTTCTTCTTTCCAAACTAAAATACCAAAACCTTAACAACACCAAATTTAATATCTCTATCTTATTCCGAAGCATGGTTTTTATCAATTCACTTTTCGAACGTTTTACTCTGGAACACCCTCTTAAACGAACATTTTTGAAAAACAATATTCGTCTAGGGTGTTTTCGTCAAATGATCAGCCCATATATCAAATTTCAAGCCTCTATCGAATTTTAAAGGAGCCTTTTCTCATTTATTCAGTAAATCGAACATTTTGGTGTGCGGCACTCCCTTAAGTAGAAAATATTGGAAATCTGAAATTGCACACTTTCTTCTTTTCGAACAGTTTACCCATACACCGAATTTGAAATCTCTATCCTATCGCGAAACATGTTTTTCTATCACTTCACCTTTCGAACGTTTTTCTGTGTAGCACCCCCTTTAAATGAAAATTTTTGAGAAACCGTAATAATCTTAGGTTTTTTATCAAATAATTACCCCATATACTAAATTTCAGCCTCATCACATTGCAAAGCAGGCGTTTTTCATTTGTTCGTCAAATCGAATATTTTAGTGTGCGACACCCCCTATAATAACAAATCTTGGAAAACTGAAATTGCATACTTTCTTCCTTTCCAACCATTTACCCATATACCAAATTTGAAATCGCCATCTCATCGCGAAACATGCTTTTTTACTATTTCACCTTTCGAATGTTTTACTGTGGAGTACCCACCCCTTTAAGTGTACATTTTGGAAAAACTCCATTCTTATAGTATTTTCTATCAAATGATTCACCCATATACCAAATATCAAGCCTCTATCACGTTTTAAAAAGGACGTTTCTCCTTTTTTCCGAAAATCGAACATTTTGGTGTGCAGCACCCCCTAAAGTAGAAAATATTGGTAAACTGAAATTGTACTCTTTCTTCCTTCCAAGCTATCTACCTTTGCACCAAATTTGATATCTCTATCTCATTCCGAAGCATGGCTTTTTATCAACTCAGTTTTCGAACGTTTTACTCTGGAGCACCCCCTCAAATGAACATTTTTGGAAAACTATTTTCTTCTTGGGTGTTTTCGTCAAGTGATTAACCCATATAACAAGTTTCAAGCCGCTATCAAATTTTAAAGTAGACTTTTCTCATTTATTTGGTAAATCGAATATTTTGGAGTGCGGCACCCCCTTAAGTAGAAAATATTGGAAATCTGAAATTGTACACTTTCTTCTTTTCGAACGGTTTATCAATACACTAAATTTGAAGTTTCTATCTCATCGCAAAGCATGCTTTCCTATCATTTCACTTTTCGAACGTTTTGGTGTGCGGCACCCCCTTAAGTAGAAAATATTGGAAATCTGAATTGCACACTTTCTTCCTTTCAAACGGTTTACTCATGCACCAAATTTGAAGTTTCTAACTCATCGCAAAGCCTAGTTTCCTATAATTTCACTTTTCGAACGTTTTGGGTCTGCGGCACCCCCTTAATTAGACAATATTGGAAATCTGAAATTGCACATTTTCTTCCATTCGAACGGTTTACACATACACCAAATTTGAAGTCTGTATCTCATCGCAAAGCATGCTTTCCTATGATTTCACTTTTCGAACGTTTTGGTGTGCAGCACCCCCCCCTAGAGAACATTTTCGAAAAATTCGATTTTTCCAGGGGGTTTTATCGAACGTCCGAGCCGTGTACCAAATTGCAAGTCTCTATCTATACGGGAAGTGCCTGAAAAAAGCGTGACAGACAGACAGACAGACAGACAGACGGACACTTGGCAATTAGTATATATAGATTTGTTTCTATTTGTTATGCTATCAGTTCTTTGATCGCTTTGATTTTTTTCCGTGCATTCTTTTTTTGCTGCTATTAATCCCCCCCCCCCCCCCCCTGCGTGGCTTTTACAGTTTTTTTGTAGTTTTCTGACATTCGTATCCTGTCGCCTTGGTTTTACAGCTTTTATTTTTCCTCGCGTCGTTGGCAGCTTTTCGTTTACTTTCATCCACGAGCACTATTCTATCACAGCTATCGTACTTGCTTGACTGAGATTGCGCCTCTTGCTTGTTCTGAAGAAGGCTGCTTTTTGTCTTCGAAACCGGCTAACACCCAAATGTTTATTGTATGCTGTAGTTATACACGGTGTCCCAAAAAGATTGAAACGCGCTTTAATTCTTTACCTGTTGGAGATAAGTGGGCAATGTAAATTGCAAGAATGTTAAAAGTAAGGTAGAAAATAAGACTACGTTAATGAAATAGACCTCCCATTCATTTTCAAACGTTACACTTTTTAAATTTTTATAGGACCTTCTTAGACAAATTTGGTCAATCAGAAATTTTTTATTTTTAAGCAACAAGATCATTAAAAAAAAAAAAACCCGCATTGATAAAGGAAAAAATCTGATTTATGACACTTTTCCGTACCATGTGAAAGGCTGTTTCATCAGTGAAAATAAGGATCATAAACAAATAGAC
Source organism: Amaurobius ferox (assembly GCA_951213105.1). Classification (NCBI taxonomy): domain Eukaryota; kingdom Metazoa; phylum Arthropoda; class Arachnida; order Araneae; family Amaurobiidae; genus Amaurobius; species Amaurobius ferox. The sequence continues at coordinate 130,945,019 of OX578149.1, read as the reverse complement.
AATGGAAATTGTTTAGATCAAAAACAGGTTAATATGTGTCAAATTTTTTTTATCACAAATGCATCTAAATAAAGCATTACACAGACAGAGATCATATAAAGCAGTAGTACTCACTACGCGGTTGGGTATCCAATGTATTATCATCCAGTTTTATCTTTTTTGTGATATGTCACAAATTTACATTTCTAATTTGGTATAGTTTCCCCATTCACAATGTTCAATTTTCAATTAAATATAATTCGCTCAATTTTAAAGATACAGATATGCGGTTTTTAACACTTTACAACAAAGTTGAAAAGTGTTTATGACTTTGTTCATTCATTCTGTCTGTCTGTCTGTCTGTCCGTTAGCACGATAACTGCCGTAAAAATGACTTAATCAAAATGAAATTTTAGTATGTTGTTCAGACGGTCTGTAGGACCTATGGGAATATAAATGAATAATATCACCCAATTAGTTTTGGATTGAACCCAGGTTGAAAAAATGAAATACATTGAGCCCTATGGAACCTAATTTTTCAAACATTTTTTAAGCGGATTTAAAATTCATAAATTGCTTCGAAAATTTTAGGTAATATTCAAATTGTTCCATAAAATATATAAAAAAAATTCAGTGAAATATATTCAGTAGTTTTTTAAATAAAAATTAAAATAATAATTACACCTCTTATATGAAACGATCACGTGACCATGATATGAAAAGATCACATGACCCACTTCAAAATGATATATGGCATTCATCTTGTTTCAAAATCGTGATTTTTTAAGTTCTTTTTCATTCATATTGAGTGTTGTATCCGTCCTAAAACTACTTTATTTTTGCTTAAATTCTATGCATCTACATACTGAAACAACGCAAATACAATATATTTGAGTTTAAATGATTATCCAAATTTGATTATTTCTACAACGAAGCCTATTTTTCACTTATGTAAAATGTAAACAGCAAAATATATAGAATGAGTTGTATTAGAATTGCTGTATTTTTTTAACGCAAAAGTATTTAGCTCATGGAGTCTGCATAGCTGATATGAATGAAATATTTATTGATTTTACAGCGAGAAGGACGATTTTTTTCGAAATATGTAGAGTTAGTTGTATTAGAATTGCTGTATTTCTTTAACACAAAATAATTTAGCCCATGGTGTCTGCATGACTGATATGAATGAAATATTAATTGATTTTATAAAGAGAAGGACGATTTTTTTCGATGAAATTTTAAGCATAGAGTTTATGAATTGTAGCTCCATGGTCTTAATTTTTAAATAAAATAAATTATTATAGTATTATGAAGAATGAAATGAATGGGAGAAAGTTATGAATGAAATGCTGTTTTTATAGGGAGATCCGGGCGTGTTATTTTTCTATGACGTCATTTGAATTAATTTCAGTTGTTTTCGATGAAGTTTTCAAATATAATAAATTATCGTAGTATTATGATAGTTTTAAAAATATTACCTTGGAATGTATCGCATTTTAGAGATATTTGAACCAGGCAATTTATGTTTCAATCCCGTCATTTGAATGAAGTTCATTTCTTTTCAATGAAGGTTTAAGTTTTCAAATATAATAAATTAATGTAGTATTGTGATAAGTTTTAAAATATTACAGAGGAATGTATTGCATTTTAGACTTTTTTAAATAAAATTGTTTAAGTAAAAATGTTTTTATCTGTGTGATGGGTGGACATGATAACTCAAGAACAAATTCTCCAATCGCTAGAAAATCTTATGTGTAAACTACCATTTAAGCCTGTCAAAGACAGGGAAGCTAACACGCTTTAAAATTAGATAGCAACTTCTTTTTTAATAACTTTTATTTTGTTTAACAATGTATGCAACTTGGCAGCTACTTTTCTAAATTTTTCGAAAAAAATATTGAAACAGTGAAATTATTTTTATATTTTAATAATCTGGATCGACAAAACAAGAAAAATCATTTACCCTTTTATCTATTAGGTTCGGATGTAAAGTGTTTACAGCGTCTAACGTGTTTACATTTTTCACAACGCTCCGTTTTCCGGGCGCCGAAGAACCCCAACCATAGATGTTATTCACATCAAAAAATAATAAACACATGAAAACACATTGTCAAACATGATTTTTGACATACGTATTTAAAACACCGCAGTTAGTGTCGGACCAGGATTTTTGGTATATTCTTAAATCTATTATCATATCTTGATATGAAGTGAAAAATGTTATATTTGAAAACTTTAGAAAATTTCTACATCACTTTTTTCCGGTATGTGAAAAATGCATGTATTTTAAAAAATAGGTATTTTGTGTTCAATTTCATTCAGTAGATGGCAGCACCACAAACGTACATTTTTGATTTGATGAACGAATCTGAATATTTATTAATTATTATAGATACTTATTGAAATCACAATTTTAAACATGCAGTTTAAAATATTAATTTCTAATAATTAGTATTTTACGTAAGCTTGGATAAAAATGTAATTTTAAATGGTAATTCAATAGTATTTTATTAGTGTTTCTTTCAGGACTTTTTGGCCGGGAGGAGGCGAGCGAAATTTTAGTGAGGGTGTAAGTTTTCTATTTGCCCTATATAAATATATCTAAATGCTGTGTCACATAAATAGAAACTATGTTAACTCCCCGGAGGTATGCCTGAAAGAAACATTAATATAATTTTGTAGAATATAGTTAAACTTCAGATTGTGTTGTGATTTTAATTCTTTTCAATAGATGGCAGCACTACAGATCAGTTATATAAATATGATTATTTATCTAAAAAATTAACTAGAAAATGTACTCGGCATTGCCCAGGATTTAAAGCAGCAGGATAATTATATAAAATGACTAGTATAAATAACAAGGAAACTGCATGAGGTGGAGAACCCCAATCACAAAACCGAAATCCTTCACTTGCGGAGACTCTACATTCTAAGTTAAAATCTACCGACGGACATAAATAAAATCTTAATTGTAACAATTTCCGTACAATTAGACCAGTTTATATATTGTCCATATTTGTATCGCTCATGAAATCGCGAAAGGAACAAATTGTCAAAGTTACACAGAAAGTAAATTATTGCAAACCAAATATTTAAAAGTATTTTCCTCGACAACCCCGAAGTATACAAAAGTATTTTGCTCGACAACCCTGTAACTTCTTTCGCGAGTCGGGAGGCTTCGTCTCCTACTCGCTAATGCTGGTTGAGCTAGCTTCGCTAGCACTTTCGTACAGCCTGGTACGCAGGCGTAATACGCAAATGGGTACCGTCCCTGTTAACTGACATTCACCAACCCTAGAACTCGCTTCGCTAGCTTTTCCAATCTGGACGGCGCATACGACCTCTTATGTGCCCCATGCTCGCTGACGCTCGCAGAATCCTGGGGCTCCGCCCTCCATTGGCTGCAGCTCATTAACCCCGTAACTCCATTCACGAGTCGGGAGGCACGCTCTGTCTGTTTGTTAGAATAAACGATAAGTCATATGATTGTCAACATTTCACATTTTCCAAAGTGCACTACTAACGTTTTAGTCATGTTTAAAAATAAATATCTATACTTTTAAAGTTTTTAATGCTTCAATATCTCAGTCTTCGCCCATTTTGTAACATTTCTGCCAGATCCCAATCAGAAAGAAACCAACAAGCGCCTCGACCAATTAAATCTTCGCCCGTAGAGATGGAAAATTTTCACTTCAGAAGTGCACAAAAAATTAAATAACTCATTAACTAAATCGAAATGTAAACAAGAAAGATCAATCATGAATAAAGCATTGATTATGAAACACTTTCCAACTGCAATGCAATTTTATTTAAACATCTCTAAAATGTGATACATTCAGCGGTAATATTTTTAAAGCGTAAAATGTATTCGAACGGAGAACCTCTGTGCTGCTCTTTCAGTCGAGTCAGCAATAAAATTGGCGGTGACATACTTCTGCGTTTCTAAGGGTTGGATCGAGCGCATTTGAATGAAAGTGCAGATGTTTTCGGAATAATTGGACGCAGCAATATAGAAAAATATCTGATGTGGGCAACACATGACTTTCCTTATATAATGCAATGAATTTACTACTTTTACAGTTAAAAAAATGTTATTCTTATCGTAGATATTTATATTCTTTCAAAGATATTGAATTTTCTTGAATAAGTCGTCATTTTCATTGATTTGGCGTCATTTTTATCCATTTGGCGAGATTTTCGTTAATTTGGCAACATTTAAAAATGTCGTTAAGTTGGCGACATTCCGCTAAATTCGTCGCCAAAATCTCGCCAAGCGTTATGGACGGAGAAATAAGTTATTCTTGCAGCAGTTAAATAACTATTGGCGTTCAAATACAAAAGTATTACACAAAGTATCTTTTTTTTCCGGCCGTCCAAACAGTTGCTCCTAGTCCTTTGGACGAGTCGGACGGTCTGGGTCTTCAACAAAGTATCTTTTCTCGTGAATGGAACAAGTTAGATCCACGAGAATGATGTCACCAAATTTATCGCATATATGAAAAGTGAACATGTTTCTTAAGAGTTAATATATTTTTTTTAATTTATGGGACTTTTTGATAAATATATTTGAAAAATGGGCAATAGCTAGAGAACGGTTCGTGCTAGCGTTCTAAAATTTATGTCAATCATTTTAAGAGAAATTACATAAGAAATGGCTATTTGCCTAACTTTATTAAAGGTTTTGATTTTTTGATGATTTTTTTTCAAAATTTCACTCAAAAATTTAGGAGAGTTCTGAACATTCGATTGTGTTTTAAAACAATAGGTTTCCAGTATTCATGGATTGTGATTTTTGTACCAAATTTCATTCGAATCGCTCCATTCGTTCGTGAGATATCGTCTCCACAGACTCACTGACACACACACACACACACACACACACACACACACACACACACACACACACACACACACAGACAGACATCCCCTCAAAAATGTTCGATTCGTGATCAGGGTTGCTTGAAACGCGCTCTCCCGTCGAAAACTCGAATTCGAATGTTCAACCCCGTCACAATACTTTCCTTATACATTATGTATATAAGGAAAGTAAAAAACTGTGGATTTTTATAGAGTGTGGATTTGGAATAAGGCCTGTAAAAATAGAAGAAAAATCAACAATGACGGGAGACACAAATATGCTAGTATTGCATTTTAAAGAAAAAAAAAATCTCTTGCCCAAAAGTGAAACTAGACGGGAAAATGGAAATCAAAATTTGGATAAAATTTTTCAATTTGCAATGTAGAAAACAGAGGATTACTGAAGGAGAAAAACTAGAAATATTGCCTGAATACCTGGACAAAGAGGCCTTAATCTTTTTTATAAATAAGTGTATAAACGTAACTGACTGGCCGCAATTAGAAGAAATGTTGATAGAACACTTTCAGAAGGAAAATAATGAATGCTTCGAGGACTTTATTGGAATTAAATTACAAGAAGCAGAAAACTTTGAAATTATTATACAAGAAAGATCAATCAAGCATAAAGCATTGATTATGAAACATTTTCCAACTTCAATGCAATTTTATTTAAACACCTCTAAAATGCGATACATTCCTCTGTAATATTTTTAAAATTATCATAATACTACATCAATTTATTATATTTGAAAACTTAAAAGTTCATAAAAAAAATGAAATTCATTCAAATGACGGCATTGAAATAAAAAGTGCCTGGTTTAACATTTCTAAAATGGGATACATTCAAGGGTAAAATTTTTAAAATTATCATAATACTACAATAATGTATTATATTTGAAAACTTCATCGAAAACAAATGAAATTTATTCAAATGACGTCATCGATATATAACACGTCTGGCTCTCTAAAAGCAGCATTTCATTCATAAATATTTTTTCATTCATTTCATTCATCACAATACTATAATAATCTATTTTATTTAAAAACTTAAAACCATGGAGGTACAAGTAATTTGACTCTATGCTTAAAACTTCATCGAAAAAAATCGTTTGCTTCTCTGCGTAAAATCAATGAATGTTTCATCCATATCAGCTATAATTGAGTTAACTAATTTTGCATTAAAGAAATGCAGCAATTCTTATACAACTCTCCATAAGGGCGCGGTAGCCCATTGGTTAGCGCGCTGGAGTTGCACTCGGTTGGCCCTGGTTCGATTCCAGCCACTGCCAAAACTGCCGCCGTGTTCATGCGGAGTACGATCACGTTAAACATGTGGGTCCGAAAGTCCTTCCGAGAGGTTGGTGGTAGGGGAAGGAGGGTACGGTCCCTGTGAATGCCTCCCCCACTGGGTTCCGGTCTAAATTGGGTGGCACTTCCCGACCGTCCAAACTGTAACCTTACACCTTTCTGGTAGGTCGGACGGTCTGGGTTTCAACAACAACAACAACAACTCTCCATAAGTGAAAAGTAGGCTTCGTTGTAGAAATAGTCAAAGTTGGATGATCATTTAAACTCAACTATATTGTAATTGCGTTGTTTCAATATGTAGATGCACAGAATTTAAGCAAAAATAAAGCGGTTTTAGGACGGATACAACACTAAATCTGAATTAAAAAGAACTTTAAAAATCACGATTTCGAGACAAGATGGATGCCATATTTCATTTTGAAGTGTGTCAAGTGATCTCTCCATATAAAGGGTGTGATTATTATTTTAATTTTTTTTTAAAAACTACTGAATATATTTTGACAGGCTTTGACAACGGGACTACCCACAGAATGGCAGAAACTATTTTGGAAAAATGATATCGGAGTCACCACAAGAATGGAAACGTTTAGCCAATAAATTACAAAGAACAACGAAGCATACAGAAATTCGTCACCAGCCATAGAGATCCCCAGCCTACCCACAACGAAAAGTATGGAATCCAGCAGAAAATGAGCCACCTACACAAACGTATCAACCATTGAGACCTAGTGCTCCGAAATGGCATCAACAGCCTATCCAACAATCGACGTTCCGACCACGATGGGCGCCTCAATCTCATCGACAGTACGGACCCAACACAACTAGTCAATGATCCTTGTTCAAGGTCACCGTGAACCTGGGGAACAGAAAAGGCGCCCTGGATTGGTGGATACAGGCAGTAATATTTCAGTGATCTCTAACAATCAATTAAATTACCTAACATTTCGGATACTGGATAAAACCCCAATATGAATGTTCAACAAACAGGAGGAAAGGTGAGTGTTAAAACAAGAAAGATCAATCATGCATGATGCATTGATGATTACGAAACACTTTCCAACTTCAATGCAATTTTATATAAACATCTCTAAAATGCGATACCTTCCTCGGTAATATTTTTAAAATTATCACAATACTACATTAATTTATTATATTTGAAAACTTCTTCGAAGAAAATGAACTTCATTCAAATGACGGCATTGAAATATAAATTGCCTGGTTTAAACATCTCTAAAATGCGATGCATTCCTCGGTAATATTTTAAAAATTATCATAATACTACAATAATTTATTATATTTGAAAACTTCATCGAAAACAAATGAATTTTATTCAAATGACGTCATCGAAATATAAATCGCCTCTCTATAAAAGTAGCATTTCATTCATTAACATTTTTCCAATCGTTTCATTCATCACAATACTATAAAAATTTATTTTATTTAAAACTTTGAAAAATTGTTATCTACCATATTTATTTTAAAATGTGAAACCACTCTTATATATAAAATAATTAAACTCTTGGAAAGATATTTATTATATAATCTATTTTTTCTTTCTGGAGGATATAGCAAGAGTAAGAATTTAATAGAATTTGTTTTTCTTCCTATATTAAATAATTTTTATTTAAAAAACTACCTAACATATTTTACTGAATTTTTTTTATATATATTTTATGAGATAATTTGAATATTTCCTAAAATTTTCGAAGCAATTTGTGAATTTTAAATTCGCTTAAAAAATGTTTGAAAAATTAGGTCCTATAGGGTTCAATGTATTTCATTTTTTCAACCCGGGTTCAATCCAAAACTAATTGGGTGATATTATTCCCATAGGTCCCACAGACCGTCTGAAAAACATACCAAAATTTCATTTTGATAAAGTCATTTTTACGGCAGTTATCGTGCTAACGGACAAACAAACAGACAGACAGACAGAATGAATGAACAAAGTCATACACACTTTTCAACTATGTTGTAAAATGTTAAAAATTGTGGAAATTCCTACGACTATAGGAAAAATAACACATAATTTCTTTTGTAATTGACACTATTAAATATATGTTGCTATCAGGAGTCCATTGTAAGCTCTTTAAAACGTATTTGATTTTTCACAATTTTAAAGTTTATCAATTTATAGGGATATATCGTATAGAGACTCGTTTTCCGAAGATAACTCTTCCTATCATATTAATATTGAAACTAGTAATGCAAAAAATGTAGAAAATAAAGTAAATAACTCAATAGGGCTAAATAATGAAGAAAATGAAAATGTACAGAAATTACTAACCAGTGTAAATAATATTTTTTTCAAATGATAGGGATAAGTATGATGTGGGATGCATCCATTTGAACCTCGGAAGGTTAATTTGACTTCTGAACTTCCCACATGTCAATGCAATCATATCAGGTACATTTAATAACTCAGGTTCAGGGATGGCATTTAAGGGACGTCCAATTAGAGAAAATGTCCCGGAGTTAAGACCTCAAGATCTGCCGACAAAGGAGAAATTGGCCTGGAGTTAATCACTCCTTCAATTTGGACCATAACTGCGAGGAATTCCTCGTAGTTCAAATTCGCATTCCCTACTGAACATCTTAAATAAAATTTGGAAGATTTAACACCCTCCTCCCACAAGCCACCGAAATTTGGAGACCGGGGAGGAATGAAGTTTCAAGTGATTTGTTCGGAGGACAAATAATTAGCCATAACTTCCTCGGGGTTTCTATCTAAATGGTATAGCTTCTGGAGCTCTGCCTGAGCACCAACAAAGTTTGTAGCATTGTCCGTAAATATTACCGAAACCTTTCCCCTCCTAACCATAAATCTTTTAAGACTAGCGATAAAAGCATTAGAAGTTAAATCTGATACCATCTCTAAGTGTAGTGCCTTCGTAGAAAAACATATGAATTTGGCCACGTACAATTTCCGCAGTTTCCTCGTCTTTGACCCGGATATTTAATAAAAAAATGGGCCATAAAAATCTATGCCGCTCACATTGAAGGGTGACGTGGGAAATACTCTTTCCGGGGGAAGATTCCCCATTAACTGTTCAGAGATCTTAGGTTTGGCTTTAAAACGCTTGATACATTTACTACCTTTCTTGCTATATCTCTCCCGCCAATAGGCTAAAAGATTTGTCTAATGACATGTAACAAAGTTTGGGGATCTGCATGTAAATTCCTTGTGTGATAGTACTCAGTTGTTTTGTAGAACCTTTATTTCTGTTGAAAAGTTCCTTGCTTGAATCTTACCACAAACTTCGTAGCCTTTTGGCACGCCTCAGATGTCAATGGACCCTTTAAGCTCACAGTGAAACGACTTTACATTTTGACAGAACCTGAAAACAAGACTGATTACATGAATTAATTTTACATAATTGTTTGTAATATTTAGCAACTCATCCATGAATTCAGGATCAGAGAAACCAGCTTGAGGTTTTTTTTTTTTTCTTTTCTTCCCCCCCCCCCCCTTTTTTTTTTCCTTTTCCCTAGGGGGAAAAAAAAAAAAAAAAAAAAAACCTCAAGCTGGTTTCTCTCTCCAAGGGGAGGTTGTGGCTGAGAATCGGTGGAAGGTAGTTCCCACCTGATTTGCGGAGGAGTACCTCTACTCTCGAATGGCACTCCGACACTGGAAGGTCTTTCCCCCAGTGTTCCCTACTTCGGTAGGACTTTCTTTCCTCCTCCCTTCTCCTCTTCCTGTCCTTCTCGCAGGCATCCCTTTTGCTCCAGCTCTCTTTCGCCTGCGAGATCTCCGTTCCCTGCTTCAGGTTTTTGGTCCTTTGTCTACCTCTGGGGGATTGTCCCAGTGTTAATTACGTTGTTTCGTCACCTCAGCCGTGACATGTTTTTTTTTTTTTTTTTTTTCCAGCTTTAGGCTCCTCAAGGTTGCGGCTCCTCCTTAGTTGAGGTCAGCGCACCTACATTTCGAATAATCCACCTTAGATGTGGAAGGCGTCTCCACTTTTGTACCGGCTTCCCTCTCCACCTTAGTTGTGGATAGTTTATCCAGTATGGTCGGGGTATTGTCCCGTACCGGTCTTATCTCTGGTGTCAACCGTGTTTGGTAATCTTGTTTTGGAAGTAAGCTTCTAAGTGTTTACTAACCCATACATTCCTTTTCAGATATAACAACCCTTCCTTTTCAGCCATTAATATTTGGTTTCTTCCAGTTCGCCCCAAGCCTTCTCCCCCTCGGACAATAGGTCCTCCCCCCCCTCCCCTAGGAAGAAGACTCCAGCTTCCCAGGCTCAGGCGTCACCTCCGAAAGCAGAGGCCGGAGCACTAATTTTTGACGTCTTGGCTTGTAGGCCCACTGCGAGTAGGTCTTCCAGATCGCGATCGAAGCTTTTGCTATTTGTTTCCCTTTTAATTCTCTGTTCGATGTAAAGGAATCATAATTTATCAGTAAATCAAATAATATTCATGAAATTTGGAAGTATTTTCGATAATGTTCATTAAAATGGGTGATTTAAAATATTAATATTGCTGTACATTTCCTTAAAATAAAATATTTATAATGACTCATTCACTGTAGGAGCAAAGATGAAAGGATTCCATTCAGTTAGTGCTTTAATAAAAGTTTGAAAAAGAACCCTGTGTATTTATTGCTTAATCAGGCATTTTATTTGAATAATTCTTCAGTACATTCAGCTGAAGTATGCGTGCTTACAGATAAAGTATGCAGAAACTAAAATGATTACTGAATACTATATCTTTAAATATCATAAGATAATCATTAAAAAGAAACTCAGAATTTAACTTTTAATATGCTTACGTGTTTATTTATTTTTATTTCATTTTATTTTATTCATTTTTTGTTGTTGTTATAAATTGTAAAATTATTTAGAATTAAGATAAAATACTAGTTGAATGTCATTCATTAACCTATGCACTATAAATTGTAGAAGTTCAGGTTTTCTAATATAGCACATCTTATATTCCCTTTTTTACTACCAGACATTAACAAATTGTAAACAATTTTGCTTAATTATAGAGTTTGAAATACCTCAGGGGCTTTGAAAATTTAATAAAGCTGTATAATAAAACTTTTTGGTATTAATATTTCATTTACAATTCCATTGAAGTGAAAATGTAAGAAAGATTAAATTAGCTTTGTATTATTAAAATAACATTAACTATAATATAATGAAATATACAATGGTAACTTGAAATTGTAAGTTAGTTACTTTGCTTTTTTCCAAGTTATTTTAACAATTTTCAATAACATAATAACTCGCTACATAAAAAATAAAATGTGCCCAACCTAAACACAAATGACTTCCTAACCTATTCTTCTAAAATTTCAGCATGCCATAACAAATAATAAAAAATATACGTGCAATATATTAAGATACTATATCTTTTATATGCAATTACTTACTTATCAAACAGTTAAAATATGTTATTTGATGTGTGAAATATTCCATTTTACATTATTTTACTTTCATAACTTTAGTGTAGCATTTTTATTGCTACGATTTCTTACTATTGACAATATCTTAAAAAGAGAATGACATTTTTTTATCTATATAAATAAAATTGAAAATACATGTATCTGTCTGTGTGTTTATCTATCTCATCATCACGGTAGAACTGCTGCATCGAATTTCATGAACATTCTGTGGGTAGCTTTGAAATAGCCCTACTTAAAATTTAGTCCATGTTTCGAGTTTCTAGGACCAGGGATTGTCGAGATATGAATAAAAATCCCACAATTAAACCTTCCATAAAAATAGAATTATGCAGATGATATATTTTCCACAAATTTATTAAGAAAATTATATCATGATGCTTAGCAACGCAATTAAATCAAATGTGTTTATTAGGCAGACGATTATTAAATTTTTTAAGATTTAAATAATAAAGAAATCAATATAAAACAAAATTTTATAACCATTTTTATACAATTTTAGCGCTTTTATTTTAGTTTATATTGATCCAATTTCATATATATTTTATAATTTGTTTTCAAACAAAAATGTTTTATTCAGATCTGCTTGAAGATAATTTTGTATAGAAAACACAGAAAGGAGAATTAAATGAAATATTTTAATAGAATGTTTTGAGTAAGAATGTCATTTAGAATACTGCAGGAATTTGCACATATATTAAATCATGGGCAATGTCGGGTATATCTGCTATTAACAGTATACATAAAATTGTATGTTGTACATCTATCTGTCTGTTTATTATCTCAGCACGGTAAAGATCACCTATTTTCATTTCATTAGAATTATTATAAAATTTCAAAAATTGAGACTCTAAATATTAAAACTTCACATCAAATTCTGAATTTTAGGTTTCTTGTATTATATGATCAGTATGAAGAACGGACATGCTGCTAGTCTATTATAAAATATTACACAACTAACAACATTATTAAAGTAATTTTAAAATATTTGCAGGAGACTGTATAATTTATGTATAATGACACATGTATAATAGCTGTATAATGACACAAGCTAACTTGATAAAATATACATTTTAAACATTGAATGATTTTAAATACTTTACAATTACTTAGCAAAGCTTAATTTTACAAGTACCTGGGCAGTTCTTAATTAATATGACAACAATAAAATTTTAAAACAAACTAAGAAAACTCTAAAAGGTTTGTTGACGTTATAATTAGCAACAAAACAATTTAGAATCCAGTTAGCGTTAATTGAATAGCAATAATTTGATTGCCATATATTTAAAATTCTATATAATTTTAAATGACATGATAATAAGCAAAAAATGGTAAGCACTTACTTCTAAATAGCATTTTTCGTTTTTCACATTACAGAAATAAGGTAATTAGTAATCCAATGTTATAAGGTATGTAGTCGAAGGTATGCTGGTCAAAATGTTTATTAAATGATGAACTAACATATAAGACATTCAAAAATACGATAAAAAGACCGTTATGCATCCACACGCGCGAGCCCACGTACTGCACTGCACATACGATACTTCTTTGTGTGGGCTACTCTACTAGGGGAGAACTTTCCAGAAAAGTTGAGACGGAGGAATTCGAATTCGAAGGCCAGAATTGGGCCTACAGCTAATACGTCACGAGGTACAGGGGGGGAAAGTAGTTCGGCCTTTTCTACCGGGGGTGACGGCTCAGGACGGCCTGCCACAGGTGGTATTTGGTAGGTGGTAGGCTGCAGTGGGCCCCCCCGGGGGTCCCCAGCCACTAATCCTTCCCTTTCAGATCCAGCGTCGGGCGGTCCTTCTCCAGGGTAAGCGGTTTAGTTTTAGCTTAGTTTTAGCTCAGTTTTAGAGTAGTCTCTTAAGGCACTCCATTCCTAGCTCTGTGGCTGTTTAGCCATCTCATCCATGGCTCACCACCTCCCTCCTTGGTCTTCCCCCTTTTTCCTTGTGTTAAGGGTCCTCTTGGTGTTTTCCCCTAGCTTAGGGGGTTTCTTCCCTTTCCTTGCCCTTCTTCTTTTGACTAGTTTTTTTCTTTTAGTTATTTGCCTTAGTAATTTAGTTTTTACTTTGTGTTATTACGTTGCTTAGTGTTATTACTTTGTGTTATTTTAGTTATTACGTTGTTTAGTTATTACTTTACTATTTTAGTGTCCCTTTAGCCTATTTAGTATGTACTCTCCAGGCTTTTTGAATATTATTCTTCCTGGCTCAAGACTTCTAAGATCCTCATCCCGTGTCTCAGATTAAAATAATCTTCCTCCTTGGTCAGTTCACCCTCCTTTGTTCAACCCTCTCTGGGCCCTCCCGGCTTTGGCTTTAGCCACCTCCTTTGTCTTTCCTGTCTCTTCTTCTTTTTCTAGGTTAAGCTAACCCGGCAGTACGGGTATAAGTCCGGGTTACGACAGCGCCTCTTTAAGTTGCATACTGCCTCTGCATAACTACCGAGGGGTAGAAAGTTGGAATCCTCTGCAAAACACGACTTAAATTATACGGTTGCTGTAACCACGGCTCTTCTTTTGGAACGTTAGGCGGTCACTGCAGTTGTAATTATGTCGTTCACGCAACTACCGCAGAGCCTCATTTTCTCCAGCTGGAGTAGGAGGCTGCCCGGGATGTCACTGACGGGAAACCCCTGGCGGTGGTGTCCAGGGCAATGTTCTCATATCTTGGCTGCTCTCTGGGCGTTGTGTGTGTGGTCAAGGGTCCAGCAGAAGCCTTTCCAGTTTTGGCATTTGTCCAGCCTTGGTTCTTCGGTCATGATTGAGACCACACTTCCTCTTCTGGACCTCAGCCGGGTCGTCTGCGGGCGACTCTCAGCGATGGAGACTCAAACCTGTAAGCCGTGAGGCAGAACAGGTCTCCATTTAGCTGTTTGACAGGAACGACAGTTAATGTTGTTTCTGAAGATTTAAGTTCTTGCACATAAACATCATCACTGGGACACGAGAAGTTACTTGGTACTTGTACCGGACGTTGATGAAATTCCGGACCATTCCATCATTTCTTGCTCTCTAACAGTTATCTGACATCCGAACCTCTTGATGTCTGCTGCATTGTTGTCCGAGGAAACATGTCCCCAATGGAAACCTTTAGTAAAACGTTGCATATTTGCCACTCGATTACTTATAAAAATTTTCAATTTATGCGGTGGGGTGCAGACCAGAGCAATAGTTGCCATGCCACAGCAATAGTTGAGTCTGAACATAGGAAAACATTTTTCACTTTCAACTTTAGTGAGGATATGTTTTTTAATGCCAGTTTGGACAGCAGGAGATAGGAACAAAGTCCTAGTCTTGGGACTGTCACCGTCTTTAAGGATGCCACTCGAGACTTGCTGCACAAATTGTGCAATGAATTTGACCGGATTTAGTGATTGTCTGTATGTACAGAACTGTGCCGTAACATAACTTTGAAGAATCAGCAAACTAGTGGATATATATTTCCTCAACATCTTCGGTCAACCAGCATATCGGAATTTTTAGATTTTTAACAGAAGGAAGAGACAACACAAATTTTGACCATTCCCTTGCCATATTCTTCGGCAATTGACCATTCCAACCAATTTTATGAAGCCACAAGGCTTGCATAAAAGTTTTAGCTTTTGCTATGACCGGTCCAACCAAACCAAGAGGGTCGACAATTCTGGCTATTTCCGACAAGACTTCACTCTTTGTGTAAGTAGATTTGGGTTTGATTTTCACCTTGTCGGAGAAACAGTCATCTTCTGGATGCCTCTGAATTCGTAACACCTTGACCACCTATGTCTCGGAGGTTGAATGGAAAGAATACTCTTTATCTCCCGAAGGAATGTCTACCAACAATTCTGGATGATTTACAGACCACTTATGCAACTGCATTCCGCAACTTTGTAATAATTGTATTAACTGTGCTTGCAGTGTCTTGGCAGCATCCATGTTGGAATTTCTAGTTAAGATATCGTCTATGTATACATCGGTAAGAAGAACAGGAGCAGCGAGCGGAAAATTCCTTTCTTCGTTGACTGCCAATTGCTGAAGAGTTTGTGTTGCCAAAAAGGATGCGCACGTTGTGCAGTAGGTAACAGTGCATAGATCATAAATTTTCACAGAACTGTTCTTCTGATCCTTCCACAGAATTCTCTGTAAATGTCTTTGCGATAGATGTATCAGTATTTGTCGGTACAGCTTGGAATTGTCAGCTATAAAGGCGTATTTATGTTTCCGGAATCTAAGAATGATGGAGAAAAGATCTTCTTGTACCACTCCACATTCAACAAAATTTAGTTCAGAAAGACTCCCGATGTGGTTTTGGCTGAAGCATCAAACACCACGCGGATCTTAGTCAAGGAATTTTCTGATTTTAAAACGCCATGATGCGCAAGATAGTAGGAAATTGCTTTATTTATTTATTTATTTTCTATCAAATGGCCAGGCACTTGACTTTCATCATTCGCCTATATATCGGCCACGAACGTGAACCATTTAGCCGTCCTAGGACGTTGCCCCAGGCGCACCAGAGGGGGGCGTAACACACTGCGCTCATCAACACAGCATCCATGCCTTACGTGGGACTCGAACCCACAATGCGGCGGTCGAACGATCGCTTGGAAACGCTCGCCTTGACCGCTCGACCACCGCGTCGGCGGAAATTGCTTTATTTGTATCAATAGAAACTTTCTCCATGTGACGTAATTCCTCATATTCCTTCATAAACTTTGAATACAGATATTTCATATTGGGTTCGCGTTCTAAGCGCATCTTATTAATGGTATCTGAGGTCCCATGAAATTATCCAGGCTTTAGTGTTAGATGGTATGACCTCTTTGATCCATATCTAAATCATAACTGACTAATTCTTGGCGCGGTAGGCGTAAAAAAACAAACAAACCCGCCAAGACAGAGTTCGACGCCAAGGCCGGTTTACGCTCGGACAATATCAATGGCATGGGTTACCTTTAATAGGAGATAATGGAGACAATTATACATAGAAGTATTCAGCACTGTAACCTTTACTGAGGTATACCGAGAAAGAAAAAGAAAATAAAAGGTGCATAAATTAGTATCATTATTTTCATACTCCATTCGCCTTCTTTGTATTTTCATCTATCACTTCCTCTAGATTTATTAATATTGATTTATAGGTATAAAAATACAACTAAACAATATATGCAAAATTAAAATCATACTTCAGTGGAAAAGTGCCTTATAAAGTTAGTCCATACGCCATTTTATCTAGTGCAAAGCAATTTCATTTTTATTTCTTTTCGGGGGGGAGATGGTTATAGCACCCCCTCCCTGTTAGTGAGAGGATTTTCTATTTGTAAACAAATACACAGAGCCGGATATACCTCTGGGACTGTAAATATAAAATTATCTCCATTAGTTGTTGGTGTCTGCTATTAGAAAGTGTCCGTTACGGTGATTTTACTGAAAACATCTTTTAAATGACACAACATTATTTACTACGTGCAATTTTAATACTGAAAAAAAAACCAGAAAGGAAAGAGTTACGACCCTTAAAATCACCCCCTTGGCAATATCACTGCTTCAGTGAGATCGAGTTATAAAATAGTTCGAATATCTGTTGTTTCTTCAAAACAGTCGAATTCGACAATCGAGGCAAAAATCACTTGTGCGCATCAGATGTAATGTTTTAAAGTGGGTCCGTTTACATGTCGTTCAATTTTCACACAAGGTCAACTAACGCCGTGATCAGCATCGCGTGGAAGGAAAACACCAGTTTAAAAAGTAAATGATGAAAATGAAAAAACTGGCTTTTCCTCTTCGGATTTCTGGACGTCAAATTTTATCAGCTGCACCAGATAAAGCGCATCGGAATCTTCGAAACAAAAGCCGGCGCCGAGTGTTGCTGAACGGATGGAAGGTTTTCCAGCAAATACGGAGATTCAACTAACCCACTTCTGTAGGTGTGGAAATGCATCCATTCCTGCTTGCTGGAAACAGATGACTTCCGCCTCTGTGACGTAATAGACACGTGGAACATCAAGTTCGAACTTTTGACAAGGAATTAAAGAACTTTAGAATGCATTTATAGTTTCAATCTCTCGTTATGAATGGATTCGAATGAGAATGGTTCTGAAATTGCTCCTCTGTTTTGGTCGATCGTGATTTATTGCATCGAGTAACAAAATGCTTGGAATTCAGGCGATTTTCGCTGCGGCTGTTGCCATTCTTTTCATGGAAATAACGGTTTCCGCAAATGAACTCAACGTTACCTATGATCCTTCATGGATAAAGGAACTTTTTGTTGACCATGAACTTAATGTTACAGTATCTCTT
Source organism: Amaurobius ferox (assembly GCA_951213105.1). Classification (NCBI taxonomy): domain Eukaryota; kingdom Metazoa; phylum Arthropoda; class Arachnida; order Araneae; family Amaurobiidae; genus Amaurobius; species Amaurobius ferox. The sequence goes on along the minus strand of OX578149.1, from coordinate 130,927,179 downwards.
CGTAGTGATCTACAAATTGCAGACGAGGATGTTTCCCTGATGTCTGAACCGGCATCAGTGTTAGATGCTCTCTTTCTGTCAAACTCGTGGAACTGCGAAAATTCTATTTGCAACAGAACCTTTAAAGTGTTTGGCCGGTTTCTGGGGTTCGGTAGGATATTTATCCTTGAAAATTCAACTACAGGAAGTGGGTGAGTAAAAATAAATATTTTGTATTTCTGAATATTAATGCATATTTTACCATCGTGCTAAAATGGGATAACACACATAATCAGTTAAACGCTATCACAAATATGTATTTTGATTTACTTTCAACTTTCGATAGTTTTCATAGAGTGCGTATTTACATCCGTATAACATGATTGATTTTATATTGAGCCTAAATGTTTTGAGATTTTTTTTAAATAGGTCAAATTTGGACATTTTACGATCTATTTATTAAATGAATGGCTCAAATTCTTTCTAACCTTAAGAAAATAATTAGCAAATGTTTTCACTTTACAGGTAATGGCGTCTATTTAGCTGGGAAAATGTGATCAAAAATGTATATTTAGAGGGCATATTTAGACACATAGTAGAATATTTGGCCATCGTTATATATTTCATCATCGTCATATATTAATATCTCGAGAACGGCGGCTAGTGAAAATTAATAACCCCTGGTGTCCCTTTTTATTTCTGATTGAAATTATTTGCAAAGCATATACTTATTCAATAATTGTGAACATATTTTACTATGATTTTTTTTCGATTTCAGATCATAAACATTCAATATGTTGAGAATACCACATGCTTATAAATAAATAATTACATATGAAACAACTATTTATGCGTGAAAATATTAACATAAACATCGCTTTATAATTTACTTTCTATTTTTAACACTTTACAACAAAGTTGAAAAGTGTTTATAACTTTGTTCATTCTGTCTGTCTGTCTGTCTGTCTATCCGTTAGCACGATAACTGCCGTAAAAATGACTTAATCAAAATGAAATTTTAGTATGTTGTTCAGACGGTCTGTAGGACCTATGGGAATATAAATGAATAATATCACCCAATTAGTTTTGGATTGAACCCGGGTTGAAAAAATGAAATTCATTGAGCCCTATGGAACTAATTTTTCAGACATCTTTTAAGCGGATTTAAAATTCACAAATTGCTTCGAAAATTTTAGGTAATAGTCAAATTGTTCCATAAAATATATAAAAAAAAATTCAGCGAAATATATTCAGTAGTTTTTTAAATAAAAATTAAAATAATAATTACACATCTTATATGAAACGATCACGTGACCATGATATGAAACGATCACATGACCCACTTCAAAATGATATATGGCATCCATCTTGTTTCAAAATCGTGATTTTTTAAAGTTCTTTTTAATTCATATTGAGTGTTGTATCCGTCCTAAAACTACTTTATTTTTGCTTAAATTCTGTGCATCTACATACTAAAACAACACAATGACAATATATTTGAGTTTAAATTCTCATTCAAATTTGATTATTTCTACAACTAAGCCTATTTTTCACCTATGTAAAATGTAAACAGCAAAATATGTAGAATGAGTTGTATTAGAATTACTGTATTTCTTTAACACAAAATGATTCAGTCCATGGAGTCTGCATGGCTGATATGAATGAAATATTAATTGATTTTATAAACAGAAGGACGATTTTTTTCGATGAAGTTTTAAGCATAGAGTTTATGAATTGTAGCTCCATGGTCTTAATTTTTAAATAAAATAAATTATTATAGTATTGTGATGAATGAAATCCTGCTTTTATAGAGAGATCCAGGCGTGTTTTTTTTCTATGACGTCATTTGAATTTATTTCAGTTGTTTTTGATGAAGTTTTCAAATATAATAAATAAATTATCGTAGTATTATGATAGTTTTAAAAATATTACCGTGGAATGTATTGCATTTTAGAGATATTTAAACCAGGCAATTTATATTTCAATGCCGTCATTTGAATGAAGTTCATTTTTTTCAATGAAGGTTTAAGTTTTCAAATATAATAAATCAATGTAGCATTGTGATAAGTTTTAAAATATTACCGAGGAATGTATTGCATTTTCGACTTTTTTAAATAAAATTGCATTGAAGTTGGAAAGTGTTTCATAATCAATGCTTTAAGCATGATTGATCTTTCTTGTTTACTTTCTATTTTTGTAAAAGAATTTACAAGAAATTCGCAGGAGTCTGAACTCTTTGAATATTAAAATATTTCTGAAGTGTATCAATTGTTAAGATCTATTAATGCATCGAGAGCGGTTATTGAAAATTACTAACTACTGTCATGTTTTTTTATTTCTGATTAAAATTATTTGCTTATTAATAGCCATATGCTTTTAGTAGTGATATATATTTAATTTATGAATTTTTGCAATTTTGGTCATTCAATATCTTGAGAACTGTCATGTTATCATTCTGTAAGTCATGCCATACGTTTCCAAATAAATAATTATACATGAAATAGCAAATTTTGCTCAAATATATTAACTAATCATCGTTTAATAATTTGTTTTATATTTTCGAAAAGAAATTTTTTTTTAAAACGTTTGAAGTGTTCCAGTAGTCCGTGCCTTTCGAGCATCAAAAGGATTCTTAAGTTGTTGTTGTTGTTACCCAGACCGTCCGACCTACCAGAAAGGTGTAAGGTAACTGTTTGGACGGCCGGGAAGTGCCACCCAATTTAGACCGGAACCCAGTGGGGGAGGCATCCACAGGGACCGTACCCTCCTTCCCCTACCACCAACCTCTCGGAAGGACTTACGGACCCACATGTTTAACGTGATCGTACTCCGCGTGAACACGGCGGCAGTTTTGGCAGTGGCTGGAATCGAACCCGGGCCTACCGAGTGCAACTCCAGCGCGCTAACCAATGGGCTACCGCGCCCCCTAAGGATTCTTAAGTGTATCATTTGTTAAAATCGTACCAGATTTTATTCGGTATGCTTATCCTGCTCTAGAGATATAGATGCCCAAATATTGTCGATAATCCCAGTGTTCATGTGAAAAAAAAAAAAAAAAAAAAAAATCTGAACATCTAATGATGCCTTTTAAACAATGGTGTCTAATAACTTTGGAATAATAGTACTTAGTAGAACGTGCTTATTTAATAATAGTGATATATTTTTAATGATGTTACCCCTTTTAAAAAATAAAAAATGTGAAATATCTTGAGAATAGCGCATACAAGTAATGGTACCTACAAGTAATGTCATCATTATGCCACAGACTGAAATAAATCCATCTTATTTGCTTAATTTGTTTAAGACATATCACCCACACAGATAGCTCTGAAAAATGTATTCAGGGATGCTTGTAACGTGTTAATACATCAGTATCCAAGAGTGAGATATTTGACATAACAGTACTTTATATACACATTACTTTGCATGTACAGATATTTGTAGCCTTTTATTATCAAGGAGCACCAACACAGAATAACAAATTCTTTTAGGGAGTGATTATAATTTATTTGTAGACAACTATGTATATAACATTTTTCCAATAATTAAAATTAATATTTTACAAATAAAAATTTCGTTTGAACACATACAAATTTGTTTAAAGTTATCAACCACTTTCGGAGGCGTAAAATAGCCTTCTTATTCTGGACACAGAAACAGAGCCTCCACCTTAACTAAAGCAAGAGAGGTTCCTGTCATCATAAAGTTTGACTGTTGACGGTTGTCCTTTTATTATGAAGAAATATCTCTTTTTTTGCTTCAGAAATCGAGTGATACTTTAAATCAACTATTTACTGGTTTTACGAAGTTTTTCATTTTCAGTTTCTTTAATTCATCAGTTTGAGCAAAATATTTTGACTTTTATGATTTTTACATTATTTTACCTAAATGAACTAGGATTGCGACTAAAAATGAATCCATATAAATAAAGTTGATAATCCACCTCTTTACCTCATTATCACGGGAGAATGACCGTACCGAATTTCATGAAATTTCGATGGGTAGTTTTAGTAGGGTTTCTCCATGTCTTTCTGACAATTTCCTCACTTTAAGCATGATCTAATGGCTATATAAGTCTCCAAACAAACGGGACCCAACCACTATTGGCGTCTCCAAACTAACGTCACCTAATCGTTTTTTGAGCTTTTTTAAAATAAATGCAATTCAAAATCCGATAACGTGACCCGATTGTTGTTCGTGCTTGTGCCTCTATCTCTAAAATTATGATAGTTTTATAAATTAATGAAATAAAAAATAAACTATATAATCTGCAGACAATATTAAAAGAATGAAAATTTTATCCAATTTGAGTATTTTTACCGTATGTTACTACTATAGTATATTTGCATGTATTTTTTTAGAGAACAGCAATATTTCAACTATTTTTTTTTTTTTACTGAGTATATTACGTTATTTGTTACTACCAACAGTTATGTTTAGAATATTTTTGCATAAAATAGTGAGATTTTTTTTATAGACAGCCTCGTTTAGAATATTCTATACATAAAATGTCATTATATTTGTAAAATTGTTATATATATATATATATATATATATATATATATATATATATATATATATATATATATATATATATATAATTGTAATCTGTCTGTCTGTTTATTATCGCTTAAATGGAATTCTGGTTACTGAAATACGTAACATGTACTCTAAATCCATGTGTTTTTGTTTATATCATATGAAGTTCCTCCAAAATCTACCTAATTTATTTTTAAGAAAATTATAATTATTTTTAAGAAAATTATAATTATTTTTAAGAAAATTATAATTATAAAATTATATTATTTTAGAAAATTATATTTAATAGTCATAATTATAACTTATAAATACAATTTCAAACGTTGGCATGAAAGTTAATTCAATACCAATCGTATATTTTGATAAAACTGTGAAATTGGTACAGAAATATATCTTGTATGGTTATATAAATATAGAGACAAGACAGGTTCATAATTTTAACTAAAGAATTTTTATTTACTTTTTGCGTAAAATTTCATGGATGCCATGCAAGCATACTATTGTATTATTTGTCATACCATGTAATCGTAATTAATAATATGTTTTTTTTTATACTACATCAATTAGTTGAAATTTCATTAATTTATTTACTTTTTGCAGTATAAAATTTGAAACACTTTTATTTTAAATAAAATTTCGGAATTAAATACACCTGTCAAATATTAATTATTTTATCACTAAGGGGAGCTCTAATTTAACAAGTGACGAATACTGTGGTGCTTATGAACAACGTAAAACCAAGTAAACACTGTGTAAGTATTTTTAATTAGAAGCGAATGCATAGTTTAGTAGTTTTCTCTAGCCGTTCTCGAGATATTATAAATTTATTTTGCTACCGAAAGTATAATATATTTTAAACAAATGGATTGATTGATTATTCTAATTAATAAACATCAGATGACTTTTCATTTTCGGGAGCTGAAACCAGGGCAGTCCCTCTATTTTTCGAAATGTTTTGAAAGTGAAGAAATTCATAAACAAATAATTGGTTTAAAAATTGGCATCATTTTCAAAATATTATCTTGAAACGTTCTCGAGATATTGGCCGTTTTTGACCTACATAAAAAAAACCCGCCATAAATAGTTTAATTTGTTCAATATTATCAAACGAGTGGATGCTTAGGTATTGTTATAATTATTAAGAAATTATTACGAGCTATTTTAGAGGTATTAGAAATTTTACTTTTCCAAGGAGGTGCACAATATCTCTCGTAATAATTTATCGATTTCTAGAAATTTGGCACGCTTATTTTAATCGGTAACGTCAAAAATTTAACTCATTGTCAGCGAGTGTTATCCCATAATACTGAAATTTATTCATTTGTAGGGGAAATCCTGTATTGGACGCAATACAATGAGAAAATTTACAATAAAGTGTTTATACATTTTGAAAATGAAATTTATTATTTTTTGATTTGGAAATTTCAGCCAATGGAAGAAACTGACACCCCCACTGGAGGTGACCGTGCTCAGGCAGGACACAATCCTCAACAAGCTTTTCACGATATTTGTTGCCACCGTGGTGACCATAAATTATATCAATTTCGGGTGTGCCTTGGAGGTTGATGTCGTTAAAAAAGTGTTGAAGAGACCAATCGGACCGGCAGTAGGGGGTGTCTGCCAATTCATAATCATGCCTCTGGTGAGTGTTTTCAATGTATTTATACTTTAATACAACTGTATAGAAAAGTATTGTGCAAATATTTGATTTCCAGATTCTTACGAAAAAGTACAATTTAAAAGATGATATCATATTCGAAAAGATATCCCCGAAGAAAGCCTCTTATAGAATGGTGTTGCGTTTATGATATCACCTTAATTTTGGAAATATTTCTATCTTATATCACTCATACACTAACTCTATCTTACTAACTCTTTTCTTGTCCTTCTCAGTAATTGGGCTTGTTGTGTCTGTTGAGATATGTATATAAATAAATAAATAAATCTGTATGTGTGTGTGTGAAGTAGTGATGACGAGCATGTCATCGACGTATCTATACACGACTTTACGACACTTCTGTATTTCTTATCAATACACTTTAATCCGATACTTTGCATCGATACAGTAGCTTTCGGTAAATATCGTATCAACAGTTTTCATCAATTTATGATCACATTTTGTTTCAGTAATTTTGTTTTTTAGAAAAATTGTAAATGCTTATTTTGTTATAATCTATAATAATAATACAAGATGTTTCTTTGTCTGCTCGTCCGTCGATTGTTTGGGGGAAAATGTAAGCAACCTACAGTTAAGAATGTGGGTACAGTGATAGTGGTCAACTCACAAGCCACCTCGGATTTTTTTTAAATTTAAATTACTGTATCAGTTATTTTAAGTTTATAGCTCAATTAAACGATTTTCACACAAATGGTTCTTTAAGGATCGATAATATTTTTACAAAATTTGCAGCCTAACGTTATCGGAAAAACTGAAGACTGCTTATGCCAACGAGCTTTAAACCGAATCCTTTATAACAATTACTTCATGTTTACAAAATTGTTTGAAAATACATCAAAATACGCTTATTTTAGGACGTTCAACTTTTATTTTCATGCATCGGCGAATTGAAGATTCACATAAATTTAATTTTTGACCTGAATATAGGGTCTGACCTGAATATGATATCTTCGCATTCTCATATTTTTTAAAATTGTTTCTCCATTTCTGAATCTATGACAATAAAATATGTCTGTCTGTTTGTGTCGTCTGAAGCGAAAATATAAGCCTCGTACGGTCATAAAATTTGGTATAGGGGTACGTCTGGACTCGTAACAATACGCCTAGGCGAAGTTTTTTAAAATTCGAATTGGTTTTTTAGTTATTTTATGTTTTAGTATGATTTTGAGCGATTTTCACAATAAATCGGTTCATTAGCGATCGGAAACATTATCATAGACTTTCCATCTTAACACCATCCGGAAGATTGAAAATTTTTCTTTCAAACTTTGAACGGAATTTATAGTATTAATAGGGGAGTTTTATGAAATTTATAAAAAATATAAACTTTTCGCTTGTTGAAGACGTACTATCTCTAATAATAAGCTCCCAAAATATTCTCGCAGAGTTTCCATTTTAACACTATTGGAGTGTATTGTAGCGGGTGTATTGTTAATAAAGCGTTCTTTGGTTTTCGAGAATTTGCTGTGAGTTCCGGTGTAATTTTAATCAAACGTTTGCATCTTAAATAACGCCGAGTACATTTTTTAGTTTTTATAAATTTTTAAGTGGTCTGTAAAAGTTGCGACTTTTAATTCGAACGTTAGTGGGGAAAAAGTTCTTCTATCATGACGTCACAACTGGACGTATGCTGGTGGCTAAGGCTCCTATATAGTATTTAGAAGCCCTACTCGTTGCTATGAGGAGCAGTGACGTATTTATTCATAGCGTCGGTTTGGCCAGCTCGGGATATTGTCGTTTGCCGTAGGGGCCCCGGCGTTTAGACATCCCCCCATTCCTCTAACGACCCAATGCTTTACTTTTTTGAGAAAATTAAATGGGCAGTCTAGGCTCTCGACATGGTATAAACAACATACAACTGAAAATTTATCTACTATCAAACTGATTTTTGTTATTGTTGCGATCGAACCTGCAATCCATTTTTTTTCCGTCTGATTTTCATTGTTTCAAAAATTTAATCTTTTTAATGTCGTTGTATGATAATAATAGAGAGAAAGCTGGGGATCAAAAGATAGGGATCAAAAGATAGACTTATCAGGTGCCAGTTGATTAGAGTTGTGAAGTGATAAAATGGTGAAAGATACTGAAGACATTTAAGTTAAAACAGGTAAATAATGAATGGATGAATATTCTTTGCTTCCCTCTGCATACTTAGTGTGATGCATAGGGAAAATAGATATTGTGACGTGATCAGAAATTTGATTTCAAGTTTCCGGTGGAAAAACACGTTTTAAACAATCCTGAACTCGAATCCAACGTTTTTGAGTTTGATGTTTCTGTGTGTGCCCGTGAATATGTAGATGCGATATCTCACGAACGAATGAAGTGTTTCAAATTAATTTAGTACGATTATTACTCGTACAACCAGTGAATACTGGAACTCTGTTGATTTTAAAAGCAATCGAATGTTCGTAAGACCCTTTTCCAATTTTGGAATACATTTCTGAAAATCGTTATAAAATCCAAACCTTTCGTTATAATAAGTAAATAATCATTTCAAACGGGATTTTTCATTAGAAAACGAAGGAGACACACTTTCGAACACTAGCATGTACTGTTTTTGAAATATGTCGCTATTTTTAAATGAAAATTTAAAGAAAGCATTAATAAATCTGGTCTTTCAGTAGTATTAAATAAATAATCATTTCATATGTAACTTTTCTTTAAAAGACGAGTGACACAAATTTTAAAACGCTAGCATGAACCTTTTTACTATTAGTAACCTTACTATTAGTATACTTGAAAGTACTGGAATTATGCCGAAAATCGCAACTCGAGTTTTCGACGGATCTACGCGTTTCGAGACTTTTAGAATACGAAAAAACTATTTTTAGAATTTCATAAATTTGGTAGGCAAGTCACTTGTGGGCGAGTTTAGTGCTGATTAGTTTTGGGTACGATTCGGGATAAAAGAACCCGTCTTTTTTTGCGAAATGGCCCGCAAAAGTCTGTATCTACTCTAGCTGAAAAACTAATGGACCGAATTTTACAAAAATAGGTTAATAAGTCACTTGTATGCTATCCTGGTGCCGATTAGATTTTGGTACGATTTGGAAAAAAATAACCTACCTTATTTTGCAAAATGGTTGGTAAAAATCGTCAAAATCTGAAATAAAAAATCTGATGTGGGCAACACATGACTGTCCTTATAATGTAATGAATGTACTACTTTTACAGTAAAAAAATAGGTTTTTCTTATAGTAGATACTAATATTCTTTCCAAGATATTGAATTTTCGACAATGAGTAGTCATTTTCATTGATTTAGCGTCATTTTTATCCATTTGGCAAGATTTTCGTTAATTTGGCAACATTTGAAAAAGTTGCCAAGTTGGCGACATTCCGCCAAATTCATCGCCAAAATCTCGCCAAGCGTTATGGACGAAGAGATAAGTTGTTCTTACAGAAGATAAATGACTATTGGCGTTCAAATATAAAAATATTACTCAAAATATCTTTTTTCATGAATGGAACGAGCTAGATTCACGAGAATGATGTTACCCAAGTTATCGCATGGTATTACATATGAAATGGTATTACATATGGTATTACATATACAACATGTTTCTCAATAGGAAATATTTTTTTTTCATTTTATATGACTTTTTGATAATTTTTTTTGAAAAATGTGCAATATCTCAAGAACGGTTCATGTTAGCGTTTTAAAATTTACGTCAATCGTTTTCTAATGAAAAATTACATAAGAAATGTCTATTTGCGTAACTTTATTAGTGGTTTTGATTTTTTGACGATTTTTTCAAAATTGTATTCGAAAATTTAGGGGGGTTCTGAACATTCGATTACGTATAAAAACAATAGGCTTCCAGTGTTTACGGATTGTGATTTTTGTATCAAATTTGGTTCGAATCGGTCCATTCGTTTGTCAGTTATCGTCTCCACAGACTCACTGATACACACACACACACACATACTTTCACACACACACACACACACACAACACACACACAGACATCACTTCAAAAATGTTTGATTCGTGATCAGGGATGCTTGAAACGTGCTCTCCCGTCGAAAACTCGAATTCGAATTTTCGACCCCGTCACAATACTTTCCTTATACATTATGTATATAAGGAAAGTAAAAACTACATATGCTCAAATTTACCCATTAAATCCTTTTTTTATACGTAATTTATAACGGAGAAAAGAATAAGACCAACCTCATTGCGTTAGAACTAGCCGTTCTCGAGATATTTTAGTTTTTTCGTATTTTTTCTACGCCACCTTTGACAAAAATCTGATGTGGGCAGCACATGACTTTCCTTATGTAGTGCAATGAATTAACTACTTTTACACTTTTACAGTTAAAAAAAATTTATTCTTATAGTAGGTAGTTATACTCTTTCCAAGATATTGAATTTTCTTCAAGTAGTCGTTATTTTCACTGATTTAGCTCCATTTTCATCCATTTTGCGAGATTTTCGTTAACTTGGCAGCGTTTGAAAAAGTTGCCAAGTTGGCGACATTCCGCCAAATTCGTCGCCAAAATCTCGCCAAGCGTTATGAACGGAGAAATAAGTTTTTTTTATAGCAGATAAATGATTATTGGCGTTCAAATACAAAAGTATTACTCAAAGTATCTTTTCTCATGAATGGAATGAGCTAGATCCATGAAAATGATGTCACAAAATTTATCGCACGATATTACATATGAAAAGTGAACATGTTTCTCAACAGTTAATATATATTTTTAATGTATGGGATTTTTTGATAAATTTATTTTAAAATGTGCAGTACCTCGAGAATGGTTCATGCTAGCGTTCTAAAGTTTATGTCAATCGTTTTCTCAGAAAAAATTACTTAAGAGATGTCCATTTGCGTAACTTTATTAAAGGTTTTGATTTTTTGATGATATTTTCAAAATTTCACTCGAAAATTTAGGGGGGTTCTGAACATTCGATTGCACTTAAAAACAATAGAGTTCCAGTACTCACGGATTGTGATTTTTGTACCAAATTTCATTCTAATCGCACCATTCGTTCGTGAGATATCGTCTCCACAGACTCACTGACACACACACACACACACACACACACACACACACACACACACACACACAGACATCACTTCAAAAATGTTTTATTCGTGATCAGGGATGCTTGAAACGTGCTCTCCCGTCGAAAACTGGAATTCGAATTGTCGACCCCGTCACAATACTTTCCTTATACATTAAGTATAAAAGGAAAGTAATAAAATGGAAGTCTGCAGGGAAGTCTGCAGGGATATAAGTCTGCAGGGAAAGTCATGTGCTGCCCACATCAGATCTTTTAGGATAATGCACGTTTTAAATAAATTTAAATAATATTACATTAATGTAGTAAGTATTATTCAATGTATTCATTTTTCATTTGCAATATTATGCTTTTAATCTGTCAACATCATTCTTGTAGGTTTAGCTCGTGCCATTCATGAGAAAATATAATGTTTGTAATATTTTTGTATTTTGACGCCCAAGAATTTGCCGTCATTTATTATTTCACGAGATATTTTAATTAAATGCCAATTGTATTTTAATAAGAATTTTGTGCGTAAAGCATTCTGTTGAGACCAACAAATGGCCAATATTATCAAATTATGTTTTATTTGGTGTTAATTCAATGTCGAAAGCATTCCTCAGCGAATCTTGAACATCATCGTGTAGCTGTGAAAGAAATAAAGTTATTTCATCATGTAGAGAAGTCATCTGATGCCCACATCAAATTCCTTACATTTATAACTAAAAGTTAGTTATAAAATGTTGTCAATCCGACTATTAATATTAATCTATAAATGAAGACTAATTATTTATCATCTACAAAAAATCATTGTAATATATTTTTAAATTCACGTATCTGTCACTAGCAGAAATATGCGTCGTTTCCCAGATGAAATTAAATTAATACAGTATACAATTTGAAATATTTCGGTCATAAACCTGCTACCAATTAAACTTCACAAACCTATGAAAAGCAATTTATATCAGTTCAGCTGTTCTCGAGTTATAAGCGGTTATGAGGGACAGATAAATACAAGTACAGAAGTGCTGCCATATCCCACGGTTAATACGTTCCAATACTTAGCGTGGTTACACAAAACCACGGATAATACCGAACACTATATATGACTGGATATTGCAACATACATAATTAAATTTTTACTTTCCTTATATACATAATGTATAAGGAAAGTATTGTGACGGGGTCGAAAATTAGAATTCGAATTTTCGACGGGAGAGCACGTTTCAAGCATCCCTGATCACGAATCAAACATTTTTGAAGTGATGTCTGTGTGTGTGTGTGTGTGTGTCAGTGGGTCTGTGGAGACGATAACTGACGAACGAATGGACCGATTTGAATCAAATTTGGTACAAAAATCACAATCCGTAAACACTGGAAGCCTATTGTTTTTATACGCAATCGAATGTTCAGAACACAACTAAATTTTCGAATGAAATTTTGAAAAAATCGTCAAAAAATCAAAACTACTAATAAAGTTAAGCAAATAGACATTTCTTATGTAATTATTCATTAGAAAACGATTGACATAAATTTCAGAGTTCTAACACGAGCCGTTTTTGAGATATTGTACATTTTTCAAAAAAAAAAAATATCAAAAAGCCATAAAAAAAAAAAAAAAAAAAAAAATTCCTATTGATAAACATGTTCACTTTTCATATGTAATACCATGCGATAAATTGGGTGACATCATTCTCGTGGATCTAGCTCGTTCCATTCATGAAAAAAGATACTCTGAGTAACACTTTTGTATTTGGAGGCCAATAGTCATTTATCGGCTGTAAGAATAACTTATTTCTTAGTGCATAACGCTTGGCGAGACTTTGGCGACGAATTTGGCGGAATATCGCCAACTTGGCGACTTTTTGAAATGTTGCCAAATTAACGAAAATCTCGCCAAATGGATAAAAATGACGCTAAATCAATGAAAATGACGACTAATTGTCGAAAATTCAATGTCTTGGAGAGAATATTCGTATCTACTATGAGAAAAACCTATTTTTTTACTGTAAAAGTAGTAAATTCATTACATTATATAAGGAAAGTCATGTGTTGCTCACATCAGATTTTTTTGCATATGATTCCTGTTCATTTTATTAACACTTTACAACATAGTTGAAAAGTGTTTATGACTTTGTTCATTCTGTCTGTCTGTTCGCATGATAGCTGTCGTGAAATAGACTTTATCAAATTGAAATTTTAGTATGCTGTTGAGACGGTTACTTACCGACCACTTACTCCCTGCGATGAGTTTCAATGGAGTATCCCGTAGTCTCTACTTTTTATCTTTCCCTCTTTCCTCTTGAACAATAACTCAACTTTCAATCACTGAATCTACTCTGCACTGGTCTAGCGATTGACTCCTACACTTAAAGCATATGGTTTCATGTAATTGCTTGATTTCTTAATAATTTTTCTTAATTAAATAAAATATATTAACTGTTGAGAAATATGTTCACTTTTCATATGCAATATCGTGCGATAAATTGGGTGACATCATTCTCGTGGATGTAGCTCGTTCCATTCATGAGAAAAGATACTTTGAGTAATACTTTGTATTTGAACGCCAATAATCATTTATCTGTTATAAGAATAACTTATTTCTCCATCCATAACGCTTAGCGAGAATTTGGGGACGAATTTGACGGAATGTCGTCAACTTGGCAACTTTTTAAAATGTTGCCAAATTAATGAAAATCTTGCCAAATGGATAAAAATGGCGCTAAATCAATGAAAATGACAACTAATTCACGAAAATTCAGTTTCTTGGAAAGAATATAAGTATCTACTAGAAGAAAAAAATATTTTTTTTACTTTAAATGTAGTAAATTCATTGCATTATATAAGGAAAGTCATGTGTTGCCCACATCAGATTTTTTTAAAATGACACTGAAATGGCACTTTTAATTCTCTTTTAATTTCGTTCTCAGTTGGAAACGGGACTTTTTATTTTCCTTATATACAATAAAGTATTGTGACGGGGTCGAAAATTCGAATTCGAGTTTTCGACGGGAGACCACGTTTCAAGCATCCCTGATCACGAATCGAACATTTTTGAAGTGATGTCTGTGTGTGTAAGTATGTGTGTGAAAGTATGTGTGTGTGTGTCAGTGAGTTTGTGGAGACGATAACTGACGAACGAATGGACCGATTCGAACGAAATTTGGTACAAAAATTACAATCCGTAAACACTGGAAGCCTATTGTTTTTATACGCAATCAAATGTTCAGAACCCCCTAAATCTTCGAGTGAAATTTTGAAAAAATCGTCAAAAAATCAAAATCTCTAATAAAGTTAAGCAAATAGACATTTCTTATGTAATTTTTCATTATAAAACGATTGATATAAATTTTAAAACGCTAACATGAACCGTTCTCGAGATATTGCACATTTATCAAAAAATTTATCAAAAAGTCATATAAAATAAAAAAAAATATTTCCTATTGAGAAACATGTTCACTTTTCATATGTAATACCTTACGATAAATTGGGTGACATCATTCTCGTGGATCTAGCTCGTGCCATTCATGAAAAAAGATACTTTGAGTAATACTTTTGTATTTGAACGCCAATAGTCATTTATTTGCTGCAAGAATAACTTATTTCTTCGTCCATAACGATTGGCGAGATATTGGCGACGAATTTGGTGGAATGCCGCCAACTTGGCGACTTTTTCAAATGTTGCTAAATTAACGAAAAACTCACCAAATGGATAAAAATTACGCTAAATCAATGAAAATGACGACTTATTGACGAAAATTCAATATCTTGGAAAGAATATAAATATCTACTATAAAAATAACCTATTTTTATTTTCCTTATATACATAATGTATAAGGAAAGTATTGTGGCGGGGTCGAAAATTCGAATTCGAGTTTTCGACGGGAGAGCACGTTTCAAGCATCCCTGATCACGAATCAAACATTTTTGAAGTGATGTCTGTGTGTGTGTGTGTGTGTGTCAGTGGGTCTGTGGAGACGATAACTGACGAACGAATGGACCGATTTGAATCAAATTTGGTACAAAACTCACAATCCGTAAACACTGGAAGCCTATTGTTTTTATACACAATCGAATGTTTAGAACCCCCCTAAATTTTCGAATGAAATTTTGAAAAAATCGTCAAAAAATCAAAACCGCTAATAAAGTTACGCAAATAGACATTTCTTATGTAATTTTTCATTAGAAAACGATTGGCATAAATTTTAGAACGCTAACATAAACCGTTCTCGAGATAGTGCACATTTTTCAAAAAAATTATGAAAAAGTCACATAAAAAAAAAATTCCTATTGAGAAACATGTTCACTTTTCATATGTAATACCATGCGATAAATTGAGTGACATCATTCTCGTGGATCTAGCTCGTTCCATTCATGAAAAAATATACTTTGAATAATACTTTTGTATTTGAACGCCAATAGTCATTTATCTGCTGTAAGAATAACTTTTTTCTTAGTGCATAACGCTTGGCGAGATTTTGGCGACGAATTTGGCGGAATGTCGCCAACTTGGCGACTTTTTTGAAATGTTGTCAAATTAATGAAAATCTCGCCAAATGGATAAAAATGATGCTAAATCAATGAAAATGACGACTAATTGTCGAAAATTCAATGTTTTGGAAAGAATATTAGTATCTACTATAAGAAAAACCTATTTTTTTACTGTAAAAGTAGTAAATTCATTACATTATATAAGGAAAGTCATGTGCTGCCCACATCAGATTTTTTTTTAATGCAAAGGTAGTAAATTCATTGCATTATATAAGGAAAGTCATGTGCTGCCCACATCAGATTTTTTTAACGGTGGCGTAGGGAAAATCTGAAAAAACTAAAATATCCCTAGAACGGTGTTGAAGACCCAGATTGTCCGACCCATCCGAGGACATAGAGTATCTATTTTCGAGAAAGGTGTAATGGGGTTGGTCTTATTCTTTTAATCGTCAAAAATTATGTATATAACAAGCATTTAAGTGATATATTTCATCATACGTAGCATTCAGCATTTTACTTTCCTTATATACAATAATGTATAAGGAATTTATTGTGACGGGGTCGAAAATTCGAATTCGAGCTTTCGACGGGAGAGCACGTTTCAAGAATCCCTGATCACGAATCGAACATTTTTGAAGTAATGTCTGTCTGTGTGTGCATCTGTGTGAAAGTATGTGTGTGTGTGTGTCTGTGAGTCTGTGGAGACGATAACTGACGAACGAATGGACGGATTCGAACGAAATTTGGTACAAAAATTACAATTCGTAAACACTGGAAGCCTATTGTTTTCATATGCAATTCAATGTTTAGGACCCCCTAAATTTTCGAGTGAAATTTTGAAAAAATCGCCAAAAATTCAAAACCTCTAATAAAGTTACGCAAATAAACATTTCCTATGTAATGTTTCATTAGAAAACGATTGACATAAATTTTAGAACGCTAACATGAACCGTTCTCGAGATATTGCACATTTTTCAAGAAATTTATCAAAAAATCATATAAAATAAAAAAATATTTCCTGTTGAGAAACATGTTCACTTTTCATAAGTAATACCATGCGATAAATTTGGTGACATCATTCTAGTGGATCTAGTTTGTTCCATTCATGAAAAAGATACTTTGAGTAATACTTTCGTATTTGAACACGAATAGTCATTTATCTGCTGTAAGAATAACTTATTTCTCTGTCCATAACGCTTGGCGAGATTTTGATGACGAATTTGATAGAATGTCGCCAACTTGGCGACTTTTTTAAATGTTGCTAAATTAACCAAAAACTCACCAAATGGATAAAAATGACGCTAAATTAATGAAAATGACGACTCTTTGACGAAAATTCAATATCTTGGAAAGAATATAAATATCTACTATAAAAATAATCTATTTTTTTTTACTGTAAAAGTAGTAAATTCATTGCATTATATAAGGAATGTCATGTGCTGCCCACATCAGATTTTTTCAGATTTTTACAGTTTTTGCAGGTCACTTCACAAAAAAAGGGCAGGTTATTTTTTTCCGAATCGTACCCAAAATCCAATCAGCGCCAAAGTGATTCACAAGTGACTTTTCTACCAAATTTTGTAAAATTTGATCAATTAGTTTTTCAGCTAAAGTGGATACAGGCAATTTTATGAAATTTGGTTCATAAGTTTTTGAGTTAGAGTGGATACATACATTGTACAGACAGACACACACGCAGACGTCACGCTAAAAATAGTTTTTTCGTATTCTAGAAGTTCCAAAACGTGTAGATCCGTCGAAAACTCAAGTTGCGATTTTCGACATGATTCCAATACTTTCCCTATAATTTACCATGTATTGCAGGGAAAGTAAAAACTATTTTTAGCGTTACATCTGTCTGTGCAATCTTTGTATCCACTTTAACTCAAAAACTAATTGACCAATTTTCATATAACTTTATTGGTAAGTCATGTGTGAGTGACCCGGGGGCTGATTACATTTTGGTACGATTCGTTATAAAAGAATTCGCTTTCTTTTTGCGAAATGGCCCGCAAAAATTATCTGTATCCACTCTAGGTAAAAAACTAATAGATCAAATTTCAGAAAATATGGTAGATAAGTCACTTATGGATTACCTTGGTGCTGATTAGCTTTTGGTACAATTCAGGGTAAAAGAACCTGCCTTTTTTTGCGAAATGACCTGTAAAAATTGTATGTATCTACTTTAGCTAAGAAACTAATAGACCAAATTTCACAAATTGTGGTAGATTAGTGTCAATTGTGGGCTACCCTCGTACTGATTAGATTTTTGTACGATTCAGAAAAACACCCTGATTTTTGTGCTAAATGACCCGCAAAAATTGTCAAGATCGAAAATAAAATACTGCATATGTATTAATTAAATTCATGTTTTATACGTAATTTTGACAACGGAAATAATAAGACCAATCTCATTACTCTTGGGATGAACCGTTTTCGAGATATTCAAGGTTTTTAATTTGGGGAAAAAGAAGAAGTTTTTCATTGTATAGTGATAAAACTATTTAATGAAATTTCTTGAAATTTAGTAGTTACGCCTCTTGAGGGTCATTCTGATACTGATTAGATTTTGGGATGATTTGGAAAAATATAACCGACTCTTTTTTACGAAATGGCTCGCAAAGATCATGAAAATGTTAAATAAATGACTAAAATTGCTGAACTGTATTAATTAAGTACTTGTTCTTCATATAATTTTTAACAGCGCAGCAAACAGATTGACCTCCCACCCCCCCTCCATGACTCTAGGTGGAACTGTTCTAGAGATATTTTAGTTTTTCGGATTTTGAAGAGCTAGACTTCAAAGTGCATTAAGTTACCAAATAAAACGAACATGCATTAAAACTGCAAATTGAATATACTATTAGAAAAGTATCCATGCTATTTTCTGCGATTGAACTGAATTTAGTACATTATGAAACAAAAAATAAGAAAATGAATTTGAATTTGTTGGGAAAGTCATGTTATGCTCACATCAGATTTTTTCTTTTAATTGCTTGGTATCAGTTATTAATTAAATTTTTAATTATATATATATATATTAGTATATATATATATATATATATATATACTATATATATATATATATATATATATATATATATATATATATATACACAGAGTGTCCCAAAAACATTCACTTCGGCTTTTATTCCTTAAATATTGATCTTAGACATATATAATAAATTACAAAATTGCGTAAAGAAAGGTACAAAATTTTATGAAATCGATAAAAACTTTTCAAGGGAATTAAATTTTAAGAAATATAAAATTTAAATTTTTATACGGCCCCGTACAAAAACAGCTCCAATGAGTAAAACGTGCCCCATACACTAATAAGGTGATGTACAAAATTTCAGCATTTTATCATAAACAGTCCCAGAGTTATGTTTAAACAAAGTTGGTGAGGGATTAATCACGCATTAAAAGGTAAATGTTTACAGCAAGAGTGCAAATGGCGCAACGCAGAAATGCATCACAGGCAAATAATATCTGCCTCTTATCTTTAATGTATCTTTGGCATGGATGGAAAACATTTTGAACAAGCTTTGTAATCTTTGTGTAAAGTTATTATTTCTGCACAGTGTACATACTTTTGTACCAATAAATAGCAAAATTATTATTTATTTATGTAATCATTGTTTTATTTCGTAATTTGTGTATGACCCCTGAAACACGATCTGCCGACATGATTTTTCCCCTCTGAGAACCCATGTTGATGCATCGAAAAGTGGTTTAAGTCAGCATTTTTGTCTTTTCATATTTCTGGTACATTTTATGATAAAATGCTGAAACTTTGTACATCACCTTATTAGTGTATGGGGCATATTTTACTCATTGGAAATGTTTTTGTACGGGGGCCGTATAAAAATTTAAATTTTGCATTTCTTCAAATTTAATCCCCTGAAAATTTTAATCGATTTCATAAAATTCCGTACCTTTTTTACGCAACTTTGTAATTTATTATATATGTCTAAGATCAGTATTTATAAGGAATAAAAGCCGAGGTTAATGTTTTTGGGACACCCTGTATATATATATATATATATATATATATATATATATGTGTGTGTGTGTGTATATATATATATATGTGTGTGTGTGTATATATATATATATATGTGTGTATGTATATATACATATTTGGATTTACTAATTTATATTCATATATATATATATATGTATATATATATATATATATATATATATATAGGGTGTCCCGTAGAAAGTGAACAGGGGAAGATTTTTGAACCGTTGGTTTTAGACCCATATTTCCAATTGCAAAAATGCTTTTAATAAGGTAGGAAGTTCTTATGAAATAGTAATTTAAATGCTGTACCATATTTTTGCACAAAGTAAACAAAATTAACTTTTTATACAGTCCCTCTATCGAAAAAAGTCAAATTACAAAAATGTTGTCAATACTTCATTTAGTTAAATAAAAGAAAAATTTGGTTCTTGAAACTTTAAATTTAGGATCAAATAAATTATCAAAATTCCTGACTTAAACCACTTTATCATGGCTTTTCAGTATTTTTTCGATCATCAAAATCGTGAATTCAGGGGAGGTTCACAAATTGAATTGATACACAGAAATCCCTTAGTGGGGTTTTAAAACAATTTTTTCCGTGTTTTTTTTTTCTTTCTTAACTATTAAAGACAGGCAGATGGTGCTAGTTAAAAGTTATTTTAACCCTTTAACCTTTTAACCTTTTAACCCCATTGTAAATAAAGCAGATTACCGTGACTTTGTCAGCCTCTCAGATATTTTACTGACAAAATCTATGGAAAAATAAGCATGCTTTTCAAGTTTTGAAATAAATTCTACTGTTTTCAGTAGACTCCATAAATTTCTAACACATTTTTGTCACTGAATTTTTCCCACCAGAATGAGAGTCCTGATAGACGAATCGGTAAGAACTCTTGCATGCGGTACAGCAGATGGCGGGTTCGATTAGATTGGTATAAAAAGTTAAATTTGTTAAGTTGTATATAAAAATATAATTTTGTTAAGTACTGTATAAAAGTTGTACTGTATAAAAAGTTAATTTTGTTAACTTTCTACAAAAATATGGTGCAACATTTATATTACTATTTCATAACTTCCTTATTTAAAGCATTTTTTCAATTGGAACTATGGGTCTACAACCAACGGCCTAAAAAATCTTCCACTGTTCACTTTCCACTTTCTACGGGACACCCTGTATATATATATATATTCTTTGAGCCATTCTCGAGTTATAAGCGGTCAAGATAAGTAGGTAAACAGAAGAACAGTTTTTAATTCTTGTTACTTCGCGCTTCGCTGTAGGGTGATAAAACTTAAATTATAATATTCCTTGGACTCAGCCGCATTGCTTGAACAGCAATTCATTAAAATCCATTTTATGGTTAGGGCTGTAGAAATAATTTCTCCTCTCTATAGCCATGTCTCGTGGTTCAGGAGGTAGTTAGTTAGAAGCGTCTACTGAAAATTTCCTTATTATATAATATATAAAGCAATTAATT